>JBAKGM010000002.1:6407542-6429242 GCA_037177215.1 Asparagus racemosus | reverse complement strand
CTAACGTCGCCTGGGGAGGAGGTATTATCCCCTTAATCGCGTTGATTAGCCTCATTGAGCGTTCAGGACCATAACACCATCAAACAAAGATTTAAAGTTGAACGAATCTTCACATAACGTGTTTTTTCTCCATAAAAAATATTTTTTTTTTTTTACATAACATTTCTTAGGGGAAAAAAAACCTTGTAACAATTATGAAAACCCTCAACATGCGAACGCAAAGACATGCATCTTTCACTCCACAATTCAAATCAATCAATTCTCTTCCACCGATAAATATCTAACAATATTTTATTCAATATATTGTCACCCTTGCATTCTTTTATATCATCATCAAAGTGATTCCAAAAAGATTCTCATTTACTCTAACACTCCCTAAATATTAGGATCCAATGGGATTGCATGATCAGGGACGGCTCCTAAGAATCCATCCTTCTTCTCAATCTCGTTCAATTCTTCATCCGTGAGCTTTGCTGCAAATCCTTTAGTATTATACTCGTACATAATTCTTGACCGAGCAAACTCTTCCGAGTTATTGGGCAGAAAATATCTATACCATTTTCTGAGCTCATTTTGATTTTGGAAATTAGCATTTTTGGGGGGACTAAGTTGAATGAAGTAAGTCTTTAGGTTTTTGTTGATGTCATTTTGTTCTATGGACGTAACTATTTGGCAAAGATTTGAAGAGAAGAGGAAGAATACAACTAGAAATGAAGAAACTGCTGTCTTCATTTTTGGATTTAGCTATGGGCTTTGGGCACAAATGAGCTAATGCTATTTATAGACGTAAATTTGATGATTTATCTTAGTGAATCATTTAATGAATGAATGTACGCTCCTACAACGCTAAATTCCCTTCATAAAAGCAGTAGGCATAACAGTGTGATCTGTGTAAACACTAAGAAAGGAAGGTGACGAAAATGTACAGTGAGGATGGTCCATGACATTTAATGTGCATCAAAAAATCGTTGTAACACCAAAAGATTGTTGCAGCAACAAAATAAGTCAAAAATAGAGGTGTTGGAACAACACTCAATTTTAAGAGTGTTACAACACCATGAGTTGGAACACCATTAACATATTTGTTTTGCCAACTCCTCCTCATCAAACACAACCTTAATGTCATGGACCATGCATTATTTGATACTTTTCCCCATTTATAGAATGCAATTGTCAATTTGTTAGAAAAGAGGTTAGTTTCACAAAACCCCCATGAACTTTGGAGTGTTTTGCACATAACCACCAAACACTTTTTTTATCTCATAAAATTCCCTGAGCTTTTGGGTGTCTAACAAAAGCATCCAAAAGTTTAACCTTTTCTTAATGGATCCCCTACCTATAATTGACAAATAACTAAATATCTTTCGAGCCAAAAAAAAAAAAAAAAACTCAGTTTAGTCACTTGTCATTTTTGTAGGCAATGTATGATCCCCACCTCTCAATTGAGGGGATTTTTTTGTAAAGGACATTTTAGTTATTTGTCTGTTACAAATCGGGCTCTGTTGAGAAAATTTTAAATTTCATTGTGTTTTTGTAAGACACCTGAAAATTCGAGGCAATTATGTGCAACACCCTGGGAAATTAACCCTTAGAAAAGATTTAAAACTATTTACGAAGGCGAGACATTAGGAAAAGAAATCTAGAAAAGGCATGAGGAGTTCCAAGAAATATGTTCTTGTGTCTACATGAGATACGGAACGTCATCATCATTAATTGAGAAAATTTCTCTAAGATCAACCCATCTCTTAATAATAAAGTAACTAATCAATCTCTTTAGTAGGATTAAGATGTAATTCCTCAATTTAAAAAAAAAGTTCTAAACCTTTTTTTCTCCAAACACTTGAAATTCCAGACCATAAAGATTAAAACAAACAATAACTATCACGTCGATAAATTGGTGAACAATTCTCTTTAATCTCTCGTCCTTAAATCTCAACCAGACGAAGCCATAAGTAGTAGTAGTAGTTGTTATTATTTGATATTAGCCTCGTTTCATTAAAAACTAATAAATAGAAGAATTTCCCATATTCTTATGCAGATCAAATTGATCAATCATAATCGTCTATTATCTAATCTACATTTGCGATTCTTAAGTTCCTATATATTTAATTTCTATGCATAGAATGTATGAACTGTAAGTTCCAGTATATGATTTCTACTAAGATCCTGCAACAATTATATAAACCCTCGGCTTATGTGAATGTTTCACAATTGAGAACCTTCAGTCTCCTCATGAACATGATGCAGACAATATTAATTAGTTGTGATTAGAGAAAATCAACTCTTCACTGCTAAAATTTCCTGTACATAGATTCTACCAAACTAAGCTCTGATAACAATAACATAAACCCTAAACACACCAATCCAAATAACTAATCAAGTCTCTTCCACCCTTAAATTTCCTACTACTTTTTTCAATTTGCCCCTCCAACATTAGGAGAATCTAGATGATATACACTGTCAGGGTATGCTCCCAGGAATCCTTCCTTCTTCTCGATCTCCTTCAATTCTTCAGGCGTAAGCCTTGCTGCGAACCCCGTAAGTGCAGTATCATAATCGTAGATAATTCGCGACCGAGCAAATTCTTCGGAGTTATTGGGCAAAAATGATCTATACCATTTTCTAAGCTCATTTTGGTCTAAATGAGCATTTTTGGGTGGAGCAACTTGAATTATGTAAGTCTTTAGATTATTGTTGGTATCATTTTGGTTGGTGGATGTAACAATTTGACATAGATTTGAAGAGAAGAGGAAGAAAAAGAATAGGAATGAAGAAACGAATGTGTTCATCTTTTTTCTTTGGAGATCAAAGTTTGATGGTTCTGGGCACAAAATGAGAGAGTGCTACTTATAGATGATGTAGGCTTGATGGTTATTTAGTGAAGCATTTATATATAGATGTACGTTCCGAATTTACTTCATAAAAGCAATATGTTTGATTTGTGTAAATGCTAATTAAGGAATATCCGTTATGGAATGCAATTTGTCAAAGTTATAAAAGATATGAAACATTTAAGGAGGAGGAGAGGCCTTAAGAAAAGCATCTAGAAAAGGCACGAATTAACTAAAAGAAATATGTTCTTTTGTGATATATTTGGGGTATAGGATGGGATGTCATGATCATTAATGAAGGAAAAATTTTATTTAAAATCAACCGAACTTTGAATAAAAAAGCAACTAAGTAAATGACAATAAATTAGTAGTCTTAGTCCTCTATCTACTTTCCTCATCTTTTGAGTTGGAAAAGGAATGAGATATGCTAATAAAGTTTGGAATTTTCCATTATTAATCCCTTTTAATATTTTAAACCTAGTCCCTCAAATCATTAAAATTACTATCAGGTTCCCAAGTATTGTATCCTACTATGACATGATTGAAGGGATTAATTTGAAACAACTTATAAGAGTTGCGGGACATAATAACGATTTCAGTAATTAATTTTGAAACAACTTATCTATATTACCATATTAAAAACTTAGTGAGGGTAGGAAAATTTTTTGAAGGACATGAAAAAATTGTTTTTCATCTCCTTAAAGACTTGTGAGCAATTTGAGCATTTTACACAAAGGTTTTCTTTTCTTTTTCTCTTTCTTTTTATTTCTAGAACTTTCTCAAGAATATCTTAGAGATTACTTATTAAATATCTATAACACTGTATATTATAAAATGATAAAAATATGAAATAATAAAATTCTTTTCCATATAAATAAATACAGTGAAAAAATAATTAGAATTTTAATATATTCCAATAAAAATATATCATAGCCAATTTTGAATAAGCTAACATAAAATATTGCACGTTAAATGAACAGCTATTATAAAAAAAATCTTCAAAATGCCTTTGATACTCTAGGGCTTGTTTGATACATGAATAAAGGAGGCTAAGTTTACATTGTTAAACATTATCACGTCTTTATCCATGTTTATTATCCTTCTGAAACTTAATCAATGATAAAGTTTAATCCCATATGAATGTAAACTTATAACTAAGTTGAGGGGTAGAAGAAAAAGGGGTGAAAAGTTGAGGTTTGGTTTACTTAAGCATGTGGGATTACGAAAACCTCCTAAAAGATTTAAAACTTACAACAAGCCTCCTGAAATCTGAATATTGACAAGATTCCTCGTAAAATAAAAAATTGTAAACAACCCCCAACAATTATAAAATTACAAAAACACACTCAATAATGTAAAAACTCAGTAAAAATCACAAAAAATTCTTAAAAATTCAAAACTAAAAAAACACTAAAAAATTCAAAACATACAAACACCCCCACAAAACTCATAATTTGCAGAAAACAACCTGAAAGTTTAAAAATTATGAAAAATACCCTAAGAATTTAAAATTTACAAAAAAATCTTGAAACTTTCAAATTGTACAAACAATATATTGAAATTCTAGGAACTCCAAACAACATCAAATTAGAATTTATAGAAAACACTGTGAGAGTGTTGTAAATTATAAAAAAGTCCTTATATTAAAATTTTTATAAAAAACACCCTAAAAATTTCAATCCTACTAATAGGACACTGAATATATAGGAATTAAAAATAGACCCTTAAAAATTTTATAATTGGCAGAAAATACCTAAACAGCTTCCAATTAGAATTTACAGAAAACACCCTGAGATTTTTGAAAAATTATAAAAAAATCCTCAAATCAAAAATTTTACAAAAAACGCCCTAAAAATTTCAATTCTACAAATAGTACACTGAAAATATAGGAATTACAAACAAACCCCTAAAAAATTTAGAATTGGCAGAAAATACCTTGGAAGTTTCAAAAACTACAAAAAACACCCTTATACTTCTATATTTATAAATAACACCTTAGAAAATGCAAACTTATAAATATTATACTGACAATATAGGACTACAAACAACCCCTAAAAATTTTAGACTTTGTAAAAACACCCTAGAAGTTTCAAAAATTGTAATAAACACCCTCAAAAATTAAATACCCTAAAATTTCAGAGATACAAAATGTAAATTGAAAATTTTATAAATTTGAAATTTTCAAAAAACACCCTAAATATTTAGAAATTGAAAAAAATACCATAGAAGTTTAGAAAATTGTAGAAAGCACCCTAAAAATTGAAATTTAAGTTTTAATCTTTTCAGGGTGTTTTCTATAAAATTTAAATTTTTGAGGGTGCTTTCTATAAATTCTAAAACTTGCGGGGGGATGTTTTTAATCCTATATTGTCAACATACTTTTTTATAGGTTTAAAATTTTTAGGGTGTCTTTTATAATTTTTGAATTTTTGAGAGTGTTCTTTTCAATTTTTAAAACTTCTAGGTTATTTTTTGCAAACTCTGAATTGTGCATGAAGCTTTCTATATTTGTTAGATATTTGGGGAGGTTGTTTATAGGTTTAATATTTTGCAAGGGCTTTTGTAATTTATGCATTTTGAGTTGAGAGTGGTAGAGGTCATTTTATGTTAAATTTTAACCCTTATCACATTTATACTAAACGCAGGAATGTTTCCCCTACTAACTATTCTAGGGTAATAATTACCATGTTAAAAGTTTAACCCCGATTGCTTAAACCTCATACCAAATGAGCCGCATATTAAAATGACCATTTTTACATTTAAATTAGAACAACTGAGTTTTAATATCAGTCGCACGTGCAGTCGCACATGCAATAATCCTAGTATGACCTGGGGATCGAATGGCAATTCTAATTATTTGAGGGACTAATTTCAAAATATTAAAGGTTTACGGGACTTAACCTTGTGCGAGAGCCCATAAATGGTCCATGGGCTCCGTAATAGTTGAACTGCTTTTTTATCCAAATATGTGGCCCAATAAAATCAGGCCCAGATATCAAGAAATAGGAAGAATCGAGATACAGGAGTAGATACAGAGCCTCTCTCTCTCTCTCTAAGTCAAGAGAAAATGGGGTCCTTTGTCAGAACCTTAACCTCCTCCTCAGCTCTCCCAGCTGCTGCTGCGATCGCAGTTGCTGCTCTCGCTTCTTCTTCTTCCTCCTCTTCAAACCCTAGATTTCCCTTTAAACCCTACACCCCTTTCTCTGCTTCTCTTCGATCAACGTCCAGTTTCAACTCTCTTGAGCCTGTCAAGGGTTCGAGCCGGCCGAAGGCAGCTCTGTACATGGATTCTACGGTCGCCGATCAGAAGCCGGTGGTTGAGGTTAGGGTTTCGTCGTGGATCTGATAAGTTTTGCTTTCTGTTTTAGTTGTTTTTGTTCTGATTGTTTGCTGCTGTTGTTGTTGTCGATGGTGATGCAGCATGTTGGGATTCTGCCTGAGCTCATGGTATGCCAGATTTAGATTTGTGCTGTTGCTTGCTTTCGATATCTTAGCGTCTGGTTCTTATGAAATGTTATGTGTTGTGGTTTGAATTGTTGAATATCGTGGGAAAGATCGGATTTTGATGAGCTAGGTGTTGATTATTAGATTGGTTTTGGAGACCAATGGGTAATCTTCTGGAGCCCTGATTGATTATTCAGTTAGGAAACGGTTCACTTTTTTTTGTTTCTGGACGATGTAACTTTTTAAGTCATCTTATGTCTTGCTTTGGGGGTTCAAAGTGAGTGTGCTCGCGTTCAGTGTTGATTTTTTATTTGCAAAAATTTAGTGTTTTGTCGATGGTTGCAAATAAACAAATAAAAAAACTCCTGTACAGCTCAATATAAATCATAATGAAAAACTGTATCGCATAATAATTCAGTAAATCATTAAATTTATCTGACTTGGAAGGGCCAGAATTCGGATCCTTGATGGGTTGGGAGAAACAGTTTGGTCCTAAGGAAGGAGAGAGGTGCTTGGCGACAAATGACAATACAAAGTTCTTCGGGCTTGAAGTTGCTATTTTCAGGTTGTGTAATTATGGACATGGTGGTGCTTGGGGTGCACAGTATTATGAATGTCGTGGATTGAAAGATAAAAGATATGTTACAATTAGTAGTCAGTGGTAAAGTTAAGAATTACTAAAGAAGGAAGTGGAGTTGTTTGAAGTGTTAGTAGCGATGAATCTGCATATTGGACTATCCTTAGAGAGAAGGCTTGATAAAGGAAGCGTTGGGTAGTGATTGTGGGGATAAAGAATGAGCTTGTAATTCTTGCGTCTGGTTAGACACATTAGGCAAAGGAACAAATGCAGGGCAAAGGGAAATCGAGGAGAATATGGAGCATGTAGACCAATTAGGAGAAGTCCTGGTAGAAAACAAAGACCATGATTTAGAAGAAAAGGTTCTTTCATTAAAGACAACATGCTGCTGTGTCATTGAGTTTATCGGCACTCAATAAAAACGCATGGCTTGGAATGGGTGTCAAGGTTATTTGTAGCTTGAGGACATAACAAAGGGTAACGGCGACAAAGAAGACCATATGATGAGTATAATTGGGAGATTTACTGAAGAGACCTTAAAAGGGTGACTTTAGATTATGTACTAACCACTCATGTGGCAAGCGGTTAATTAAGTAAACAATTGTTTGAAAAACCCCACAAATTAGAGGAGACAGATGCTTGATGTAGTTTGGTTTATCCTAATTCGACTCTGTGAGGGGTGATTGCAAGTGATTGATAGCATAATAACTTCCACATGAAAACTCCATTCACTTGCAAAAGAAAGCATGTTTCCATTCTATGGGTATGTTTAAGATGTGTTTATAGGTTGACATGGTGAAGATAAGCATTCATATTTCATAATTTTGATTTGTGCAGACAGAATTTATGGTGGATATGAAATGTGAGGGATGTGTCTCAGCAGTGAAGGATAGGTTGCTCAAACTTGATGGTAAGTTATTATAGCCACAAGATTTCAAACACTTCTATTGTTGCATTAGTTCATTTACTATTTTATTATAACCTTGCTGCAGTTTATTTATTTCTTACTTTGTATCATGATTTTATGGCCTGATGGTACATGTTTTTGTTTCAATAGGAGTTAAAAATGTTGAAGTAGACTTGAGCAATCAAGTTGTTAGAGTTCTCGGATCTCTCCCTGTGAAGACCATGAAGGATGCTCTGGAGCAGACTGGTCGAAAAGCTCGATTGATTGGACAGGGCAACCCAAATGGTCAGTTATTAAACTTTTCAATGTGGTACATGCTTGTTAAAGTTTATCTAAGTCGATGTATTGTCATATATTTCAAAACTGCTAAGTTTGTTGCACCGGTTCTCTCAGCTCATCTGGTGGTGTCGCAGTTGCTTGCATCGAAATACATTAAAGCAGCATATGTACACATACAGACTTTTTTTTTTCCTGCAAGATGAAGTATATACTCTAGGCCTTTCAAACGAATGGTCTATTTTGTGCATGAAATAATACGGCTTCACTGACCAATTCACGTTGTTCTCAACATCAGTATATGCATCTTCTTGCAAGTTCCAAATAACAAGATATTTCTTAGGCATCCTCTGTTTAAATTGTTCAAGATACATGGTTAACCGCTCTTAGTTTATGTAAAAGTTGGAGTATTAGAGAAGGATGTGCTAACTATATGGGCAATCAAATTCTGTTCCTTGCAACATAATATATAATTATTACCATGTTAATTATTACGATCATGGAATGACACTTATTTCAAGTACTACGACAGACACTTATTTCAAGTACTATGACAGTCTTTATTTCTTTTTTTTCATGTCTAAATTTCAAGTTTGCATGGAGAGTTCTCTAGATAAATTAGTTTTGATATGTTATTCCTGAATCCCTGACCCAGCTCGTCTTTCTTCATAACTTGCACAGAAGATTGCTGGCTTTCTGATTTATCATTGCAAATGCAACTATATTGTGTGAACAGAAAAATACAGTCAGTCATTGTGTCTCCATGCTCAATACCTCCTCGCTTCTGATTAATGAGGCAACATTTATCTATTTTCAGGATGTTCTACTTAACCTTTTGTTTTGCGTCATTTGTTTTTATTTCTTGTTAATGTGGTTAAGTAACATGTTTCTTCCTAGTTCTTCATTAGAATCTACCAAGTAACACATCTCATTACCAACTATTAATTTGAAGATAAAAGAACATAGCCAAACACTTTTATCAAAAAGGGTCTTTTCTTATACATGTGTTACATATTGTTGCATGCTTATTATCAACATTGATGCGTGAACTTTTTTATGGATGTAGAAGTCTTTGTCTATTTCTGAGGGATATGCTTTTGTATCCTCTGGTTTGATTCAATACTTAATGCTCCATCATCAAATGTGTAGAATTATGTACATATTTTGGGAACCAGAAAGTGCTGTATATCCTTTGCGTATTGACAATTACTGGGACAAAAATTGCATGTTTCGATCTTTCCCACTCTGTGTACCTACTTTTTTTATTTCGTTACCTAGAAATATATTAATATAACTTTAGACTGGAGAGGGAGGTGGGGAGGAGGAAGTCTGTCATGCGAGTCATGTCATAATATCAAGACAAAAAGAAGCATGCTACATGTCATTAATTAAAAGCAGACCATGAGGCTGAGAATGTTAAATGGCGCAGGGAGACTTTCAATCTCAATAGTCAATACTATAAAGTTCTTTTGTCATATGCACCCTTCTGGGCGCAAATCATTAAATATTTAAAATAGGAAGGGAGGGAGCTTTTTAATCTTAATGCAATGTCCTTTTTTCATATACATCCTTCTACGAGCACACTTCCATTAAAGATTTAAAACAGAGAGGGAAGAGGGAGGGATGCATGTCACTTGTTTCATAGTATGAAGAGAAAAAGAAGCATGCTCGCGTCATTAATTGAAAGAGAACTTTGAGGCAACCATATAAATGCTTTTTTGATGGAGAGATGGTCATTAAAGATATAAAATAATTTATAATAGCACATGCAATTAGCCAAAACAGTCTTGTAATTATAAAGCCTTCCTGTTGTTACTTTGCGTCTTTAACAGTTGAAGTAACTAACCTTGAATACTGTTTTTGCAGACTTTTTAATCTCTGCAGCTGTTGCTGAGTTCAAAGGTCCCGTTATTTTTGGAGTTGTACGGTTAGCTCAAGTGAGCATGGAGTTGGCAAGGATTGAAGCAAGCTTTAGTGGATTGTCTCCTGGCAAACATGGATGGTCCATAAATGAATTTGGTGACTTGACTAGAGGAGCAGAAAGCACTGGGGAAGTGTATAACCCAGCAAATGTATCTTCGGAAAAGGTAAATTGGTTTTTATAATTCCTTCAAGTTTTGCAGTACTTTTTTGTTTTCCTTCTATATCTTGTCATTGAGTTCAGCGTTCTGATGATTTACTTTGAGCGCACTTTTTTTTTCCTAAAACAATTAGTGGACGAGGAAAACTTGTCCCTTTTTATTTAAACATTAGCAGTATGCGGCGCGCGCGCACACACACACTATAAAATTAGTACAGAAACAAATGAGATTTGGATGATAAATAAAAAGTATTAGTAGAAGGTCTATGTAGGAAGATAGACTTCTTTTTGCACCAACTAACGTTCTCTAGTTCTAAAGTTGTTAGCTACTCATAAATTAAAATGTAGCTTATAGGTCTACTATTTATATTCAGATACACGACAATGTGATTCCATACTAGACAGTTAATTGTCATAATAGAAATTTATTGCATGCAATATTTTAGTAGAAAGCGACTAATATTTCATGCCGGAGAGTTCTTCTTCCTCCTTTAGTTACATGTTGAGAGTTCTATTTTAACCTGTATATATTGAAGGGTTAATTGCAGATAGATCCCTTGTACTAGCGCCCAGTTGCAGATAGACCCCTGTGGTTTTATTGTTGCAGATAGTCCCGCTGAGTGAGCTTTTATTAGACTCTTTTACCTTTAGAGAAAAAGAGTACTATTTTTTGCGAAATAGACCTCCTGAGGGTAAAATAGTTTAAAAATTTTCACTCAGGGGATTTACTTGCAATTGGGCGATAGTACAGGGGGTCTGTCCGCAACAATAGAAATACAAGGTGTCTATCGGCAATCGGTCGATAGTACATGGGGTTTGTCAGCAACATGTTATTAGTTTTCAGCCATTCTTATTCTTTTTCATACTACTCGAAATTGCTGGAGATCTCAATCAATGCATTTCCGAACTAAACATTCTTTAAATTTATTTTAGCAGCCAATTGGTGACCTGGGAACATTAGAAGCACTGGAGAATGGGGAAGCCCAGTTCTCCGGTGCTAAACAGATGCTTAGAGTTGCAGACCTCATCGGCCGTTCCATTGTGGTTTATGATACTGAAGATAAATCAGATTCCGGTATTTCAGCAGCAGTCATCGCGAGAAGTGCAGGGGTTGGCGAGAACTACAAGAAGTTATGCACTTGTGATGGTGTAACGATATGGGAGTCGAGTTAGCTTTTGTTCAACCGTCTTTGTATCTTGTAAGTGACACTAGAGAGTTTGGATTGTAGAAGAAAAGAAGAAGGAAAATGAACCTTTGGATTGTAAAAGTAAATAAGAAAAATAAACCTCAACGGAGAATAATTTTATTTATTTATTATTGCAACGTCCTGAGCTCAGCTAACGGCTCATGACTTTTCTGGATTTCGTGGACGTGTACGCTCGATTTCGTGGGCATATATACACCCGTTTATGCTATTTTACTTCTGTAGAGGAGTTCAAGATTCTCTCTGACACGATGACCCCAGCCATTGGCATGCTATGGAACAATCTATCACCATGTTAATTCTCCTAAAACTGGCAACAGTTGCCATAACTTTGTGGGCTTTTGGTAGTTCGCAAGTAAAGTGGCAGTGACTACAATTGCATGTGACTACAATTGCATGCAATTGAGTTAGTTTTTTTTCAGTTGCAAGTATTTGTTTCGCTGCAGCTCATTGTTGTAATTATACTCACAAATGCCCATTAGTTGCATTCAAAATGACCGCAAGTCAACTAGTCCAAATTTATAAGAAAATGAAATCATTATTTAATATTTCAAAAAAATCTGAGAGATTCATTAGAGATTTCAAACATTAAAAAAAAATATTATCTAATTAAAAAAAAAAAGGAAGTTGTTTTAAAATATTTTCCCCGAATTTTTTAGAAAAACAGTATGTTTTGAGAAATGATATTTTTTTTGAAAATTATTAATATTTTAAAAGATAATTTTTTTTGAAAAAATATTTGTTTTTGAAAAGTTATTACTTTTTTGAAAAAAGTATTGTTTTTTGAAAAATTATTTTTTTGAAAATATTATTTTTTTCCATTAGATATTTTCCCCCTGAATAATATTGTTTTTGGTGAAAATATTATTTTTCAAAAAATAATAATATTTTTCTTAAAATATCTTATTTAAAAAAGTTTACAAAATAGATTATATTTTATAAAAAAGTATGTTTTAAAATTATTTTATAAAAATTTAAGAAAATTATTTTACCAAAATATTAATAATATTTTAAAAGTGTAAAACGAACTATAATTTTATCAATTTATAAAAGTAAAAAAACGAGCCGGATATGTAAAGTTATAAGCAGAAGTAAATAACTGCAACTGCAAGTTATAAGGACTTGTTTGGTAGCTCACTCACTAACTTGGATAAGGGCATTAACTTATATAAGGGCTTAACATATGTTTGACAAAAGTTTGTACAGGATTGGAGTCATTGGACAAGTCTCTTTTAGTTCAAAAAAGAGGCCCTTACACATGTTATCTTTAGACCACCCCATGATGCAGGACAATCATGGACTATACATCAAGAGATTTTAAGATCTATTAGAATAATTTTTATTTTAGTAATATTTGAATTGATTTCATGTAATATTTTATTTTAGTTAGAATTTCTTTAGGATTTGATTCTGAAATCTCTTGCTATATTAGCTAGGATTTTTTTGATTTTATCTTTTAGTTTTGTTAGGTTTTGATTTGATTAGGATTTTTATTTACTTGCTTAAGTGTTTAACTGCTTTCTTTTCCTATAAATAAGAGATGTAATTCTTCATGAGGGATAGGCATTGATGAATAAAAAAATTTGAGTTTAAGAATCTCTTGTGAGCATGTGAAGTATTCTTTGACATGTGATTTGCCTTTTGTTTAGGGTGTGAAGTCTTTGGGTGTGAGGCCTAGTTAGTTATCTAAAATTGCTCCACTTTTAATCCTATCCATTCGATCTCAACAAAAAAAAAGAAAAAAAAGAAAAGTTACTGTTTATTGATGAACAGTGTCCACCGGCTCCCCTCCGATTGTCCCTTAATGAGTTATGATCCCTTGCTGCCAAGGTCTTACAACATAGCTCTTGAAAGTTATCAACGACTGAAAAATCTACCATATCCCCCTTTCAGATCCCGTTCAGATTCGAGCACACACTAAAATTCACAGTATCGAGAATCTCTTGATTTCCCATCGAATCCGCGTTGGTGCCGAAAGCAACACGTTCCAGAGCCATCTACTTTCTAATTGGAGCCCTCGCCTCGCTCCCCATCAGATTGCACATTGCTTTTTGGTCCCAATCCCCAAAATTTGGAATCTACGGTACACAACAACATTCAGAACTGTTATTGTGTACAAGTGTCACTATAGTAGCTTGTAACTATCGTTGCAATGCAAGTGTCACTTGCATGTAGCTGAGATGTTGCAACTATTCTTATTTGCAACTACATTAACAATTGTTGGTGTGTTTGGCAACTTTATCCTAATTCAGTTAAGGCCTTAATCGGGTAAGGATTGACCCATGGTGCAGTGATGGGGAGCGGAATGAGAGCTCCGATCCGAAAGTAGATGGCTCCCGAATGTGTTACCTTCGACGCCAACCGGGATCTAATGGGAAATCACGAGATTCTCGATATTATGAATTTTAGTGGGTGCTTGAATCTGAACGGGATCTGAAAGGGGGAGACGGTAGATTTTCCCGTCGTCGATAACTTTCTAGAGCCGTGTGGTAAGACCTTGATGGTGAGGGATCATAACTATTAAGGGACGATCGGAGGAGAGCCGACGGACACTGTTCATCCACGAACAGTAACTTTTTTGGGGGGTGATTTAGATCGGATGATTAGGATTGAAAGTGGAGAAATTTTAGATAACTAACTAGGCCTCACACCTAAAAGCTTCACAACCAATGGCTTCATACCCTAAACAAAAGACAAATCACATGTCAAAGAACACTTCACATGCTCACAAAAGATTCTCAAACTCAAATTTTTTATTCATCAATGTCTATCACTCATGAAGGATTATATCTCTTATTTATAGGAAAAAAGCAACTAAACACTTGAGCAAGTAAATAAAAATCCTATTCAAATAAAAAACGAACAAAACTAAAAGATACAATCAAATAAAATCCTAACTAAAATAGAAAGAGATTTCAGAATCAAATCCTAAAGAAAATCCTAACTAAAATAAAAGATTACATGCAATCAATTCAAATATTACTAAGATAAAAATTATTCTAATAGATCTTAAAATCTCTTGATGATGGATAGTCCATGATTGTCCTACATCAAATCTTGGACTAGAGCAATTAAACAAAATGAGCTTCACACACGGGCTTCATACCCTTATAGCAATTCACATGCCAATTTGAAAATTCAATTTATAATTTCTCAATAGTCTATCCTTCATAAAGTATTACATCTCTTATTTATAGAAAAAGAAAGCAACTAAACACTTAAGCAAGTAAATAAAAATCCTAATCAAATCAAAACCTAACAAAACTAAAACATGCGATCAAATAAAATCTTAGCTAAAATAGAAAGAGGTTTCAGAATCAAATCGTAAAGAAATCCTAACTAAAATAAAAGATTACATAGAATCAATTTAAATATTACTAAAATAAAAATAAAAATTATCCTAATAGATCTTAAAATCTCTTAATGGATAGTCCATCTCTTAATGGATAGTCCAAGATTGTGCTACATCATAATCACAATTGCATGTTTGCTTCTAATCACAACTTTCTTAGTAAGGACCGAGCGTCCCTTCTAGCTACAGTATCTCATATTCATATTTCCATCAAAATAGACAAAAGATATAACTAGCCGGAAGATTTGGATCCATGGAGCTAGCGCAAACAGCAGTAATTCAAGACGACACATTGGTGATACCAATCATGATATCGTTACAATCTTTCGAGAACATAATTGCAATCTTTACTACTATTGGTTACATAAAGCACAACATCTATACACCAGCGTTTTACCTTCCAATGGCACAAACGTGGAGTCCAACATCAATTTGTAGAGTTGACATGCACCTATAATTGACAGGTTTCGCTTCATCCCAGAGCTTGAACTTAAAAAAGTACAACAGCGTAGCCGCAAAGATCTTCATCTGCCTGTAAGCGAACTCTTTCCCCAAGCAGATTCGAGGTCCAGCCTAAAAAAGCAACAATTGTGTACGTGAGTAATTTCAGCAATAAACTCGTATTCATCGAATATGAAACACTACTTTGGCAGCAAACCTGAAAAGCAGTGAATTTAAATGGACTTTCAGGCTCGAAGTCGCCAGCGTCATTGAGCCATCTTTCAGGCCGGAAAACTTCTGCGTCCTCTCCCCATAGGAATTTCATTCTTCCCATTGCGTAAGGTTGGTAATGTATCAGATCTCCTTTATTAATGCTGAAGCCATCTGGAAGTGTATCATCCGAGAAACAACATTTAACACCCTGCAACATATATATTATTCATCATGGTCTATATTGCACAATTACGTGCATAAGTGCTGGTGCGAGTACGGGTGCAAAACACGGCAAATTTGTAAAAGGTAGGGTATGGGGACACGACTATATATGTATACGTATATGTATATGTATACACACATGAAATTAATAACTTACATGAGATCGGTATTGTTTTTTCATTCACATGTTATCCGGACTAAAATTCCTATACATTCTTTTTTATTAAATAGATTATAAATGGGAAAACCACCCGTTTTAACTAGATACTAAACAACCCTTTAAAATTATAATTCTAAACTGGGTATGGGCTGAAACAAACTCTACTCGTGTCCAGCAAGTTGCATGAGATGGATGTGAAGTGTAAGATACATGTCCAATAAGTGTATGACGAGCAAAACATGTATCATATAATTGAGTAAATGTCTGGATAAATGTATGCATATATCCAAATAGTGTTGGGTATGGGAAATGTTGGACACAGATATGCGAAATGAGCACCAGGGGTGCAAATGGATCTGATAAAAATCCGATATGCAATTTATCATATACATGAGTGTTTCCTAGTTATAATTATGGATATCATTAAGGGATATGCTTATGTATGGAAAACTCATATCCTTATGCGTTAAAATTGAATACGGATACAATTAGATGGAGAGAAAATACCGATACATAGGATATGAGGTAATTAGGAAAATAGATAGGAGTCAAAGTATATGGACATGTGACGCAAAAGCTGTCTAGACAAATAATTTCTTTTCAAGTAGTCTATCGATATACTCGGTTGTAAATTAGATTTCTGGATAACCAAGTGCCAGTTTATTTTATAAAATAAAATGTAGCTTACAAGTGGGACAGCGGGATAGAGCCGCAGGGTCTCGCTCAATGCTGCATGGAGATATGGCATCCTGTTGAGGGCTTCTTCAGTTAGAGTTTCTGCAAATTCCTCCATTTGAATCGTTTCATTTCTGCTGGTTACTTGTTTCACTTCTTGTGCAACGTTCTCTTGTACATTAGGATGCTTGCACATCATGTAGAAGAACCATGAGAGAGTTCCTGCTGTTGTGTCTCTGCCTGCTATCACAAAGCTGAGTACTATATCTCGCAGATACTTCAAGCTTATGTTTTCAGGATCCTTCTCTCTTTCGATCAAGAACCTCGATAATATATCCTCTTTCCTCACCTGTTCTTGTCAAAAACAGTGATTAGTTGTAAGTATTTACATAAAACTACTTAAGTTGTGCCTCTTTCCGACTTACGGAATCGTTCTGTTGTCTAGACATGTCTTCAATCTTTGTATCGATCAGCTTGTACACAAACTCATCGATAAATTTGATATCTTTTTTCATTTTACCTTCCAAGCCAATGTTCAAGAATTTCTTCATCTTCCAGAAAACATCAACTAAACGCAGGACTAGTTGGGCGCTTGAATCATCGAATGCCTTGGCAAATATCATTCCTTCTTCGTTGGACCCAGATAGTGTATCAAGTTCCACCCCAAACCCAACTTTGAATATCGAATCTAAAGTGGATTTCATGAACAAATCCTGCAGATAATTACATTGCAGTAGACAGTTAAAATTATCTGAAAAATGTGAATGCACTATCAAAAACTTGTAGATGCTCCGTTACCTGCATTTCTATCATCTGATCAGTTCTTGCAGAGTCAAGGACTATCTCAGCAAGTTTGGTAGCATTCCTTTTGAACACAACAACAGTGTAATCTCTTAAAACCTTTGCCGAAAATTCATAGCTTGCAACTTTTCTCTGGTGTCGCCATTTATCGCCATCCACTGAAAAAATTCCGTCTCCGAGAAAATCATTCGCAAGATCATAAAGAAACTCTCCCTGTATGTTTGAGCAAATGCAAACCAGTTACTCTGAGTATGTTTAACTGATCTCAGCTACGCTTTCTTTGTTCTTTTAAAGAAATGCACAGTCTGACACGATCACCCCGAGCCTTAACTACTAAAAATGTAAAAGGGCTTATCAATATTGGTCCCATAAATCTTTAACATGTTAAAATTTAGTCCCTCAAATCACTGAAACTAAACATTTGTAGTGAACTTCCAGTTATATCCTTCGGTTATGTTTAACTGATCCGTTTCTTTAACAGGTTTTAAACCCAAAACTCAAACCGTGTAAGAGTTCCCCGCTAACTCATTTCGAGCAGATGGGTTAAAAGCTAACAGAAGAAACTAACGGGGAGACTACATTGAAATAACCCTTATGCTTAGAGGGACCTACGAGTAATTTGCATGATGATATCAAATTATTGAAGATTTGAGTGACTAATATCTAAAAACCCAAATAACTAACTACGTTTTGAGGGGCTAAACACCAATTTCAATACATTAAGCATTTAAGAGACCAATATGAAAATAACCCTGTGGAGTTGTGAAGATTCAGTGAATTCACAAGATTAATTGTTACCTTTCCATAGTTTGAGAAGTTGGTTCTGAGGATGTACTCAACGTTGACCGGGTCGACAGTGAACACGTATTTGCCGAAGCCGAAGGGAGCGAGCAACCGGAAGGTCTTGTATCGACCCGAGATATCGGTCAAGAAATCGTGCAGCCGGTGGAAATTTAGCAACTGGTCGAAGATTGTGCCAGCGATCGGTGGGTAATCGCTCTTCTTTTTTCCCAGCCATGGCTTGATCAATGTGAGCAAGTAGAGAGTTGCGATCAGGAGTAATGAAGTTGCTGATAATGCTAAAATTTCCATCAGTTGGACTTGCAACAGGGGATCAGTCCGGATGTTTGGGATAATGGTGGCTGATAATGCTTGGTTGACTCTCGTAGATAAAAAGATGAGAATGAACGTATTTGTACAGTTGTAGTCAAAGACCAAAGCTGTTCAAACTATTATTTAAAGGGGCTTGTTTCGCATATAGCACTCATATCTTCTTATTGTCAAAGTCTTGATATTTGCAAAAAAACCCCAATTCTCTCACGTTGAGCTTTTCTACCCCTCCCACTTACAATTTTACTATCCAAAAAAAAAAAAAAAAAAAAAAAATGCAAGCATGTTTGAAATTATTAGAAAATTTTGATATTTCCCTATTTAGAAACCAACATTGTTAAGTTGAGGCGTAGTAAACCCCAATAAGAGAGAATTGCCAGGTAATTTGAATACTAAGATTTGAGGGATAATTTTATAAATAGGAAAGATTTGAGGAGTATCTATGTCAAAAAACCATATTTAGATTGGGTTTTTTGTGTATTAGTCCCCAAACCTTTCCATATTTTGAATTAGTCCCCCTAATCTCCATATTTTTTAAACCAGTCCTCCAATTTTTTTAAAGTGTTTTGAAATTACTCCCAATACTATATTTATCATCCGAATTGCTAACGACTGTTGGGTTAGTAGTTACTAGGGATGGGTAATTAGCAAATTACGCAAATCAACTTAAAAAATATCCAAAATCAGTGGATTACTCCAATTTGTGCTTGAACACGCAAGAGTATAACTAATATTACACCTATAAATGTTTAAAGATGACGAAATATTCCCTCAATTTCAATCGGCTTCTCACTAGAAGGGCAAGTTTCCAAATCACTTAAAAGATTTGAGGGACCAATTTCAGAATATGAAGATTTGTCACGAAGAATTGGGGGGCTCATTTCAAAGGGTGACAGAGTTGGGGACTAATGTTGGAAAAACCCCCCATTTAAATTTGAATATAAATGTTTAGTTTCATGTTTTTCTCAACACCAAAACGTTTATTGTAAAAGGAAAACAGACTGAAAATAGGAAAATTGTTATCGCGTTCAAATTGAAAAGGGTTTTAGTAGTAGTTGGAACAACATGAAAGTGACTAGCTCTAAGACTTTCATTTTCACTTTCATCCCATCTACATGAAAGTTTGACTAGGTCAAAGATTTTCATTTTCTCTTTCATCCAAAACAGAAACCCCCGTAAGTACACATCCCAATTCCAGGTGGAGATAGATTTTGGTAAATTAAGGGCTTGAGTTACAGGTTTTATATTATACTTTCCCTTGATATCATCTATAAAATAACCCGTTTCAATCCTGAATAGAGAGCAACAAATGAAAGCTTTGTTAGAACGGAGTGCATACAATATTTCTTATTTGAGTAATAACAAACTCTTATTTGTTACTAATAATTGTTTGAGATGATATATTACAGATATAAACATGTATACAGAAAGATACGAGGGAAGCGATGCAAAAATTAATATTTATATCGATTTCAGCCATCACACCATCGATGATCATTGACACACCATCGATGGTTATGAGACAATCAATGGACTACAGTGCACAATCAAAAAATTTCAGAAAACTGGGTTTGATACCATTGATGATTGTCAGGGAACCAATGATGGTCAACACTACAATCAATGTTGTACAGTGAACAATTGATAATCTCCAAAAACTAGGCTTTCAACCATAGATTCACTATAGGGAACCATTGATGATTCATTATAGGGAACCATCGATGGCCGGGATTGCCCATTGATGGTGACGACGCTTTTTGGTGATTTGGTGATTTAATCTCAATCGTTCGTTTATCCCTTTCATCTCTTACTTTTACTATGATTCCAATATCTCTTTTCTTATTTATAGTAGGCTATATGAAATAGGAAGAGATTATATTTTGGAGAGATTCTATGCTTTGAGAAAAGGATAACTTTTTGAGAGATTTTATTCTAAGGTTTGTAAAAAAGAATTGATTTCTGATTCGAACCCCCGGAGCCTCGTCAAACTATTTCTTGTCGCACTCAGTATTTTTGGATGGCATCAGCGAGGAGAGGTGCCATTGGATTAAACATCACCACCTTTTTTTTGTTCAAACTTCGCTTTAATCTTTCAAAAAACAGTTTGCTTAGAAATACAATACTTCTTATTTGAGTAATAACAAACTCTTATTTGTTACTAATAATTATTTGAGATGATACATTATAGATATAAACAGGTATACAGAAAGATAGGAGGGAAGCGATGCAAAAATTAATATTTATATCAATTTCAGCCATCACACCATCGATGGTCATTGACACACCGTCGATGGTTATGAGACAATCAATGGACTATAGTGCACAATCAAAAATTTCAGAAAACTGGGTTTGATACCATTGATGATTGTCATGGAACCACCGATGGTCAACACTACAATCGATGTTGTACAGTGAATAATTGATAACCTCCAAAAACCAGGCTTTCAACCATAGATTCATTATAGGGAACCATTGATGATTCATTATAGGGAACCATCGATGGCCGGGATTACCCATTGATGCTGACGACGCTTTTTGGTGATTTGGTGATTTAATCTCAATCGTTCGTTTATCCCTTTCATCTCTAACTTTTACTATGATTCTAATATATCTTTTCTTATTTATAGTAGGCTATATGAAATAGGAAGAGATCATATTTTGGAGAGATTCTATGCTTTGAGAAAAGGATAACTTTTTGAGAGATTTTATTCTAAGGTTTGTAAAGAAGATTTGATTTGTGATTCGAACCCCTGGAGCCTCGTCAAACTATTTCTTGTTGCACTCAGTATTTTCGGATCGCATCAGTGAGGAGAGTTGCCATTGGATTAAACATCATCACCTTTTTTTGTTCAAACTTCGCTTTAATCTTTCAAAGAACGATTTGCTTAGAAAAAGGACTGCAAGATCTTTTCAATTTGTACTTAAATTTTTTGGTAGTTTGTGTTTCATCTTGTTTTTACGTCGTACTGAAGCTAGTGATAGTTGAGGGTTGAGACTAGGTAGGGTTAGGTGTTACTCATCTGTGAGGAGTTAGGTTAGGCGACTGATTTCGGATGGATTCTAGGGTGCAGTCTTTGTAAGCTTACTGAATCAGGTTGTGATTTAGATGAACTCTAGTCATAGTGAGAAAGCCCCTACGTGAAAAGGAAGTGTACGTAGGATTGTTATCCGAAATACTATAAAAATCTAACTTGTTTCTTGGTTGGGGTTTAGTTTGGTTGTTTGCTTTTATTTTTCTATATTTCCACTGTATATTCTGTGTTTTAACTAAAAAACTGTAACCTTCAAAAAAAAAATAAAAACTGTAGCAAACCTATTAAACCCCCTCCCCCGGCTTGCATCTCAGATTACAAGCTTTTCCTCAAGTTGATCTTATTCCTCACATAATTCTCAGAATCTTATATAT
>JBAKGM010000002.1:6368547-6379959 GCA_037177215.1 Asparagus racemosus | reverse complement strand
CATCCCGAGCCAACTGATCACAAGAAGATCCCCTTTTGTCAGGAACCACTCCCTCTCATCGTTCCCCATCTCCAAGTAATCGATCAGAGACCTTGCGAACTCATCGTCCACCTTCGCTACTGCTCGCTGTATCTTCTCCCCCGCCAATTCAAGCGAGTTTGAAACAATCTCTCTGACCTTTGCGCCCTCCGAGGTGCGAAGAATCGCGTTGCCGAAGTATCCCGCAGGTAGCGGAGGGTTAAGTCTAGACCGCACATCGGCCACGGCATAGAGGCGAGTGTCGTCGTCAGGCGCTAGCTTGCGCGCGATGCACGAGCTGCGCCAAACGTGGGCGATGACGGCTTTGAATGTTGACAAGGGTTTGTCTTTGTTGGTTGATTTTTTAAGAGTGGTGACTTGGTGTTTGGAGAGGGTGAGGATTGCGGTGTTGAAGGGGGGAGGGGACCTGAAGGTATTGAAGTCGGAGTTTGGGGGCTTCTTGTATTCTATGAGATCAACGGTGACGGAGGGAGGGGATCGAGTGCAGAGGAGGGAGCGGTGGAAGAAGGGAGGGAGGGAGATGTTGGTGATTCCACGGGCGATATCTGCCCATGTTTTGATGAAGTGGAAGTAGCTGCGGCCATCTGCAGCGGTGTGGTGGCTTACTAGGCCGAGGGTTACGTCTCCGCCCTTGAAGAATGTAACCTGAGAGTTGAAGTAGAGTGAGTAAAAATTATTCCTCAATAAGCTTGGCATTTACTTTGGGGAAAATTTTTAGTTGTTCTTATCATAGCCTTCACAAAGAGCTTTTGGCTCTTTTGTGAACTTACTGGTTTAGCTACAAAGACAAAATATTCATTAAATTTTGAGAAATTTTTAGGCTAAGTTAATACCTTATAGTTTATCCATATATATTTGCATTTACATACTCTCAGTTGCATTTCATTACACTTAAAAGTAAATGTTTTTAAAATTTGCAAGTTACTTCCTTCAGTCTTGTACGCTTAAGAATATTCCCTCAAATGTTTCTATGTGACTCTGTTAATTGGACCTTTTCAGGACTTTTTGTTACCCGTTTTTAACTGAAAACCCAATGAAATAATCTTCCTCTACATTGAAAACGCATTCTCATTTTAGACCATAGATCAATCTTATTCCCCTTTTTCCCATTTTCCCCTCTGATTGAAAAATCAAGAAAATCAGTAAGTTGGCCACCAAGTTCGTTAGGTTCATCAATCTTGAGAGTTAGGAGAAAACCCGGTCATGACGTCAGTTAGAATGAGTGCAAGCAATTGTTTGAAACAACTACAACAATGACAAAAACAATCAATGATCAAATGAAGAAATATCATTAGGAAACTAAGTTAAACAACAACAACAACAACAACAACAACAAAAGAACTAAGTGGGACATCATTAAAAATTGTGGATCTTGACCAAATCGAGGTTAAACATTCAATTTTGTGGAAGGATTACTTGATACAAGATTCACCTTCATTATAGGGTTATCAGGAAAAGACCAAATTGAAATAAAGCTAAATATTAGAAAAAAACCCCTTTACCTTGGACGATTATCAGATAAAACCTCATAGAACTTTCAAAATATCAGAAAACCCCCTTATATGTTTATTAAGGACCTCCCTTTTAACTTTAAGATTTTATCAAAAAATCCCCTTTAATAGAATTTTCACATGGATGGGCAGACTTACACGTGGATATTTTTACCAGGGAAATTGGGGTTCGTCCTTTCAATATGAATTTCAGAAAAAGGCTTAAAGTTAAAGAGGGTTTTCTGATATAAAAGGGGTTTCAGATACTTTGAAACTTGGGGGCCTATCTGATAATCATCTAAAGTAAAAGGGTGCTTTCTAGTGTTTAGCAAAAAATTAGTTAAAGAAAGCACACCTGACCTGAACCATGAACAACATGCACGATGGCTGAGACGACTCTACAGTCGGCACCAACTCCTGCCTCATCTCCTCGGATGGAGCGAACCCTCCAAACGTATCAACGTCATTCTTGGTCCGAACCACCGTGAACAGAACTCCCTCGCCCGTGCAATTTATCTCAATCCGACCATCTTGACCGACCTCAAGTCGACCAGCCAATGGATAGAAGTGAACCAGGGCCTTGCTCAGCGACGCCTTCAGCGTCTCAACCTTAAAAAAGTTGGGATCGCTGTTGGGCCGGTAGTAGTAGATCGACGGCACGTGCTCTCTGACGCCGAAAGTTAGATCTATATTTGAGAGCCAGATTCTATGCTTTGGAGTCTCCTCGCTGGGAAGCACAATGCTAGACTCAATCACTTCCATTCTTCTTCTGCTTCTTAATTTTTCTGTCTTTGCGACTCTTGTTTGAGCATACGTGTGATTTATATAAGTGTTGTTGAGCATTAGAATATTTTATTTATATGATTAGGTTAGAGCAGAGGCATGATTGAGGTACTGTATTTGGTTAGTTTTGTAAAGAAATTGTTGCGTAGGCCAAGTACTAGCATCCTTTTTCCGGTGTTTGGTATATGTCTCTATATTTGTTGTAACCCGTGCGATGCACGGGATTCTATTTGTTGTATGTATGTTAGAACTTTGGAAAAGAAAGAAGAGAAAATTAGTTTTTTTTTAAAAAGAGAAACAAATCAATGATTTATAGAAATTGGAAAATAAAAAACCAAGATTTTCAAAATGCAGAGAGAGTGGATTATAATAAGATGAGATGTGATGTGGAAAAAGGAACCATTGGTTATTAACTATTAAAGCCCTTAGAGTTTGCCGAGGGGCAAAAGTATTTAACTAGGTTTTATTTTACTAATATAGTATATTGATCGACTGGATGGGTTTTTTAAATATTGGTCCCCAATCATTCATGTTTTTGTGAGAACAATGCCCAAGGCGGCCCAAGGCCCACACCTTCAAACGCGTGAACAGTAACACGCGTGAACAGTAATTTTTTTGTTTTAGTCCCACATCGGATATTTGAGAGAGCACCATACATTATGGGTCCTATAAATATAGACCTATTCCTTTGTTTTAAGGAGCAGGAGAGAGAGGCTGAGGGTTTTGAAGGAGTTTTAGGCGGCGGCTACAGAAGTTTTGGCGGCGGTTAGAACATCCGTTTAAGAGAGAATTTGTGAGAGATTTGAGAGTTTGTTCTAGGGTTTTATTTGTGAGATTTTGTAAACTCTATTTGTATTCTCTTTCTCTCTAATAGTGGATCTCCTCCCCCCTTGCCCCGTGGATGTAGGCAATTGCCGAACTACGTAAAACTCGTGTGTTTTACTGTTGAGTTAGTTTGTAATAGTTTTGTGTGATTTGTAATAGCTTTTAGGTTCCCTCGACAGGTCAATCCTAGAACTGATGAGAGGAAGAGCCAATATCTCACTTTGTTGAGATATTTGCTTCAAATTCTTGTTTCCTTAGTGAGACGGGAATTCTTATTGCGATTTAGCTCTCTTGTTGTGCCCTTTGTGCACCAGAGGTGCTGCTGAAATTTCCGCTGCGCACAACAATAGCACTATTTATGTCTTTATCATGGATTATCTGAACATGCTGGAATCTTGTTCTGCATACTATTTCACGCTACTGTGTTCCTTAATGAAACCAAGGAAAGAGTTATCTTCAAAATAGAATTGGTCAATATTTTTAAAGTCTAAAACATTTTAGACCGAAAATCTGAAACAAAACAATATATGGAATCTCATATCATAGTGCTTGAGAGCAAATGTGCATAGTACAGAATGATACTGAAAACATACCTTCTAAGAATTATTTTTGTTGTTAAGGAGAGTTGGGATAAAATTATCCTCAACAGCCAGCACAACTTTGAAGCTTTGGTAGAATAATGGAGTCTTTTAGATGATATTAGAGCAACTCATATTTAAGTCAACCTGTTGACATATTGAAAAGAAGATTAATAAATATTTTACTTGAAAAATGTAAAAAATTATTTCATTATAAAACCCAAGTTTATTTCCATTGATACCTCATAAGAGTTTAAGTTATAAATTATGACCTTAGAGAATATTATTTGGAATTTTCATGTAGTTTCTATCGCAACAAATCACATATAATAGTGTTATCAATGACCGAAGCGTAATGCTTAGCGCAAAGTCTCTTTATGCGCACATGCACAAAGCATAATGTAATGTGCGCTTGGAGTGAAGCGAGGTGCACATCGCAGTCATAGTTTTTCAAGATAGATAATCAAGCATGAAAGAACATGTGTATGACTTTTCACATAGAAAATATGTCAAGATAAATAATATGTACTATCAAATTACAAAATGAGGTCTTCATTTGTAATGCTAACATACCCAACATAGTAGTCAAGATCATAATTTTGCATATCAAAAGTCAAATCAAACATGTTGTCAGGAGTCCAATTATAGTTGCAAAGGATTTCTAGATTGAGTTGTTTGGGTACATGCCATTGGTGCAAAAGATAATTGAGGGGGGGAATAATGTAGAGTATGTTTCAAATGGGTAGAGTAATGAAATGTTATGCAATAATAATACCATGTAATGTTTGTGGAGTCGTATCTACAGCTTTATGTGGTGTTAATTAGCATGGTTAATCAGCATATATGCAACTAATATTGATATCATCTTGTAATCTCTTTCACTAAAATAACGATCCAAGATGAGCTAACCTTATAAGTTTATAACTTGGAAGCTGATTGTACATAAACCTGTTATATTTCGACTGGATTATTTTCACTTAATGTATAGAGAGAGCACTAAAACAGTACAGAGAAAGCACGGGTTTTAATCATAATGTTGTATTGGGGATTATGAAGTACAAAAACCCCATACACAATAAGAAAGTACAAGCACCAACACAAACACAAAGAGTTTTTTGTGGTTCGGCAAATATGTCTAACTCCACTTTCACTATACTTCGCAAATCACAAATTAGTACAAGCTTTGTACAGTACAAACTTGTAAACCCTCGCTAACCTCACATCACTCCGAGAACCCGAACACACGCTCACTCAAGAGCCCAAAGTATAGTGATACAATTCAACACAATATACACACACACCCCTTTTATAGCTTACAAATAGAAAATTAAGAATCTTCCTCGTAAATATCTTGAGCTTTTACCAATAATACATGATGTTCAAGCTTTCTCCTTTACATTTTTTCAATGTTGACTAGCCTCTTAAACTTATCTAGGCAACACTTCCATTCTTTCTCATTAATGAGATTTGGAGAGTTCCTAACAATTCCTTCCTCAACCCAAATCCCCAAACACCTCAATAAATTTTGAAAAATGAACATTTTTCTTACCAGTAAAAGTGCTTCTAATGTATTGACCATTCAAATAACAAATGTTACTATTATCCTTTTTTCCTTGCATAATCGAGTGGTTACCACGATACACTCTGCACCAACTTCCAATGTCAAAGTACCTGTATTCGTAAGATGTTAACTCTCCCAATGAAACTATGTTAACATGTGCATTGGACACAAATCTCACATTGTAGCAGGTTCTGACCACACCATCGTGGAGCTTCAAGCAAGCATTTCTCATGCCTTCAACCTTTGGCTTTTCACCATTTCCCATTTTGATGTGGTCGTACTCACTATAAGTTTGAAAAGTGTCAAACAAGGCTTGGTCATTGCAAAAATGCACCAAAGCAGTAGAATCCATCACCCAACCATCTTGGCTTTTCGACAAACTCCCTAATGATGGCCATTGAGAATTCTCCAAAATTCAACATTTCTTCTCCTCCAAAGCCTGGTCAATATTTTATTGCATCAAGAGATCTTGAATTGTGCTTTGCCAAATCATGAAACTCATCATCCCTTCAAAGAATTGAGCCTCAAACTTTGGTACGCTCCTCACCATGGTGCTCCTCCCTGCAGTGTGTTTCGCCCTTCCCATGAACTAGACAACCTTAGCTCTGATACCACTGTTGGGGATTATGGAGCACACAAACACCATGCACAACAAAAGAGTGCAAGCACTAACGCAAACACAAATAGTTTCTTGTAATTCAGCAAATACGCCTATCTCCACTTTCACTATACTTCATAAATCACAAACTAGCATATGTTTTGCACGGTACAAACTTGTAAACCCTCACTCACCTCACACCACTCCAAAAACCCGAGTACACCCTCACTCATGAGCCCAAAGAATAATGATACAACTAAACACAAAACACAAACCCCTTTTATAGCCGACAAATAGAAGATTAAGAAGGTTCCTCATAACTATCTTGAGCTTTTACCAATGCATCGTTCCATCTTCCCATGGATGACCTTCAAGCTTTCTTCTTTGCATTTTGTAATGTAGACTAGTCCTTCAAACTTCTCTAGTCAACACTTTCACTCTTTTTCATTAATAAGATTTGGGGAGTTCTTAACATGTTGGATGACTGAGATTTAAGGAGGAGTTGGATGAAGACGAGCTCTGATATCTTATAAGATTGGCTTGAAAGAGAGTTTCTTCGAATTGTATTGATAGGATAAATACATAGTATATATACAAGTAAAAATTGACTATATACGAGGGTTATGTTCTGATTGGGTACTATTACATGATAATAAACCTCTACCCCTTAAAATGAAATAGTGTCATGTTTGGTTTAAAGTTTTAGAGGGGATTAGGCCCGACTTTTTAGTCTATTAAAGCGAAATGATCTGAACTTTTTGGATTAAACAAAGCAGAGGAGAGGTGTTATTATAGTCCACGGACTACTTCTTACTAGGAATTAAATCTAAAAAGGCCTCATTGCCCTTAAATGTGAAAAGAAATGAAAGTTTTTGGTATTATGGTCAGTCACGGCCAGTCACAACCTGTAAGTACAGTGACGCTACTCCTGAAGGCGAATAGAAGATCATTAATGGGATGGAGGAGAAATTTCCTGAAGGACATAGCTTTGTATGTGATGCTTTATTTAGAAATTTTACAAACACAATTGGTTTGCTCCCGCAGGGTATGGTGGCTTTCACCTCCCTTCATCACTGTGAATACTACAACGTACAAAACATAAATTGAGAAAACCAAGGCCACATAGAAGAGATTAAGGGCAGAACTGCAGTTTTAAAGTTTGATTTTATAACAATAAACAAAGGCATAAAGGAGGTGAATTATTAAAGAAGTAGTCATGGATGAAAATCAATCTTACACATGTAGGCAATGCCCTGTAAGCAGAAGGACATTGTTGATATTTGTTGTAATGTTTCAATTCTATACCACCTTATAATAAAAGTCTTCAAACATAACATAAGTATTAGAATTATTAGTAACAAAATAAACTAAACAGATTATTAAAAATTTAATTCACTATAATATGCTAGATTATTATATTCCAGGACTACAGTGAGTTAAATTTGTCCCGGGACAAAACAGGTTCTGTTGATGTCAGTTATTTAACAGTGGAGTTTAGTGTGGATTATGGAGAGTTTATGGTCCCTCAATCTTCTTTGACGGTTGATTATTGAGCAGAATGTTCGATCCTGCACACAAAAAATATGTAAGAGGATCGGAATTGGGTTTTCCGATGTTCCTCCAACAGTCAAATTAGTGTCGATCTTAAGTAGAGGAGAAAAAGATTGATGATTGTGTGTTATATTACAAAAAAGTGCATACCTTCATGCAATAGGCAATGCGCTTATTTATAGTAGATTCCAAAGGGTAGTTGTGTAACTTCAGTTGAGTATGAGCAGTCAGCTTATTTGGCTGATATTTTACAGGTGTCGGTAGCAGGTGGTCTGAGTCATCTCTGTGATTAATGCGATGGTGACAAGGGGGTAAGGTGCTGACAAGGTCCGATGAGTCATTAATACTTTCGGCGGGGGTGTAATGATGACTCCGACAATGTATTTAATGCGATCGCGATTGGCTGTCACTGATGGATTCGAGAAAAACCGCCTTTCTTCTCGGGTTTTCAAGAGGCTGAGAAATGATGCCTTTCGACTCAGCCACTTGAATGAGGGTGCCTCTCGAATCGTTTGACCTAGTGATAGCGTACTAACCTTTAGCAACAGGGTTTGTGTGAGGACGCCTTTCGACTCAGCCCTCTTGGGAGGGTCCTAGTGAAGGTGTCCTTTGATTCGGCCTTCATGATTTCGGTTTGAGTTGACCTATAGTTTATTTGAGACACTTGTCATCTCCTCGAATAGGATTAACACTTAGTCATTTCTATGGTACAACTAGTTCTCAATTCAAACATAGCCGAGGTGTGGACTACTTTTAATCTCAACCATCGATTATCTAATGGGTGACTATGATTACATTCTAAATCTAACTCACCGTACTCCCCTGTATTGCGCTCATTCCTAATTAACATTCAAAGAAAAAATCATTATCATCCACTAGATAATTAATAGTTATGATTAAATAGTGGTCCTTCCACTACTTTTTAGGAGTGAAGAGGACCCGAATCAATAGGTGTGAGACGTAAATAAGTGTGAGTTATAATACATTTTACCCTGTTTTATTTGTCTAATTAACAATTGTTTGAAAGAAACGGGAAATGATAAAAATATACAAGAGATATGGTAAAGGTCTCAATTTCTTCTGAAGTGCAATCATCAATTAAGGAATAGATCGATTGTGATTAAAAAGTAGTGACCTCATTGTTGTGTTGACGTCATCTACTTTTATGATAGTTTGAGAGGATCCCTGCAAATCCAGTTTTAATTTTGCTCTCATGTCAAGATCATACATGAGATCTTGTAACATTAATTTTAACCCTTACCATACTAGCACAAAGATATATATTCATCACAATTCTCTTCCACCTACAACATTTCCACTTGGTTGTCAATTTATAGTCCCACATCGCCTATCGCTTAACACATTAAATTCTTCAAATTGGCGTATCACGCTTAATCTAACCGCCGAGCTCAGTCGCGCGAGCTTGTAACCAAGCGGGGCTATAAAGTGGTGGGACATTGGGCCTTGTAATTGGGCCTGGGTGATCAGTGCTCTGTGCTGGCCCACCCGTTCCAAGTTGTGCAGTGATGTGCAGTGATTTGTGTGGGTCAAGCGAAGGCATGGCTCGCTAATCTCTTGAAGCGGAGGGCACCGCGTGAGGCTGGTTTCACAGAGCAGCGAAAACCTCCTACTCTCAACGGTGGAAGGATAACGGGTTGCTGCATTGTTTACCCGCATCGGGTTCAATTACAGCCTTTCAATGAACCACTTTTTTATATTTTTTTGGCTAAATGGCCTTAAATACCCTTTTTCCCAGCTACTTAAATACCCTTTTTTGGGCTAAATGGCACTTAAATACTCTATGGTTTCACCATCTTTACACTTTAATACCCTAGATTGTAAAAAGTAGGACATAAGTGCTCTAAGTTGTCCACCAATAGAATATATAGATACTATTAAAAAAACTCGTTATGATAAATGCATCGTAAAAAGTGGCACATCTGGTTCAATTACAGCCTTCCAATGAAGAACCACCTTTCTTTTTTCTTTCCCTTTCTTTTTTCTGAATGGCCTTAAATACCCTTTTTTTCCAGCTAAATTGCACTTAAATACCTTTTTGGGGGTTGGGGGGGCGGGCTTGGTAAAATGGCACTCAAATACTTTATGGTTTCACCACCTTTACACTTAAATGCACTAAATCGTAAAAAGCAGCACATAAGTACCCTAAGTTATCCACATGTCACACCATTAAAAAAACTCATTATAATAAACATCTCTCAATAGAAATTTAATAAAAAGATGGAGGGTAGGTTTATTGGTAAGTATGACAATAAATATGGTCTATAATTATAAAATGTCATGTGCTAATCACATTAGAATGTTCTTAACAATATTCCCACATACAACTAATAGAATGTATTAACATGCCAGTCTTTTACAGCTTAGGGTATTAAAGTACTTAATTTTTACAGCTCGGAATATGAAAGTGCTACTTTTTACAACTTAAAATATTTAATAAAAAGTTAGCGAAATAATAGAGTATTTTAGTGTCATTTAGCCTTAGTGCTCTTTGATAGGCTACCCAGTTGCTTCACATGCATCTATAAAATTCTAACTGAGGGATCTCTCTTTATTTTTAGGCTTGTTTTCACTTTGGTATCTTAAAGTTCACCAAACTTTGATACTCTAATGTTTTTTTTTTAACTCATTGATAATCTAATGTTTTAATCAAATTTCACTTTGATACTCCCGTTCAAATTAGGGTACATTTTTTCTTTTTAAATTGTATAATGCATGTGATACAATTACAACAATTATACCCCTCTCAAAAAAATTTATTTTATTTTTTTATTTACCCAACAAAATAGTGTCAGAACAAAATCGCCAGCAAGGTGTCTGTTGAAATGTTTGTGTTCATCCATTGTGGACTGGATTTAGCCTCGGGTTTTCCTAACGATTAAATTATCAGATTGGTATTTAAAATAGATGATATTTACCAGTTTGCTATTTAACAATGCTCCGGCGTCTTTTCGTCTTCCACCCCTGGTCTCTTAAATTTTCCTAAATCTTGCGGTACTTAATTACCTGATGAATTCTATAATGGCTTACCTACTTCTGTTTTATGTTGTTGCACACTTGTTCTGATGCATTTCTTTTTTTGAAACGAGAGCAGAGAGCACAGGATTTGGTGCAAATGAGAACTCCTCTTATTCCACAGTTCCATTTCTAGCATAAATCCAACTGAAAACTCACTCGCACGTGCTGCTTCAAACAGCCAATACGCTTCATGGCATCCAAGGATGGCACTCTTTGATCCGCTACCCAGTTGCTCCACATGCATCTATAAAATTCTAGGAAGTTTCCTTTGTTTTTAGGCTCATTTTCACTTTGATATTCCGGTGTTTTTCTTTTTTTTTTTTAATACTAGACTAGTATTGAAGCATAATAAAATAGTAAATGAGGAGTTAGAGTATTCAATCAGGCTACTATAATGCCCTAATGGTTTTATTTTTCCTTTTGGGATATAGTTTATCAGGTATAAAGACTCGATTGAAGTGTTACAGAACAAAAAATATATGAGGCTAGGTGTTAAATGCGCCTTAGAGGAAGCGCCATTGTGTAGGGCTGTTGTGAAGCGCAAGAAGATGATGTCACCTCAGATGCGGGGCACTTCACCAAGCCCCGTGTCGTAAGGTGCATGAGGTGTGCACCTTGATATCTGCATATAAGATAGTGATATAGAGGAAGAGACGGTTTATTGAATTTAAGAACAAAATGGTTAAAGCGGAAAATTACCGAACAATGCTTATAAAATATTATTAAGTGATCATAAATTTGTGACTTTAGCTATTGTAATTTGGAACTTCTGTGTGGTTTTGATAAGAACTAATCACACATAAGATGGTGATAATGAGGAACAAATGACTTATAGAATAAGAATAAAATGGTTAAATAGGCTAACTTGCAGAAAAGTCTTTATGAAATACAAGTTTTTTTTTGGGGGGGGGGGGGGGGGGGGGGAGGGGGGGGGGGGACCGCAAAATTTTT
>JBAKGM010000002.1:6343790-6360497 GCA_037177215.1 Asparagus racemosus | reverse complement strand
ACCCACAAAAGCAGGAGATCTACGCGTGTAGCATCTTCTGTTCGAGTTTGTAGAGAGTGATTCTATTTTCTTTGTAAACGAGAGATATACACGTGTAATCTTTCAAGTGTACTCATTTTGAAACGTTTTGAAATGGAATCATCAAAGAAAATCACTTTCGACGCGAACAATAAGTTGTGGATATTTTTCATTATGGCACAATTTATGCCTATAATTCTACCACATTGATGTACTAGAATTCCTAGTTGCTGACGTTTGCTAAATTTACACTCAACTGCTCCTGCACATGGAAATGCAATTTATCAATTAATAATGCACAAAATTGAGAAGTTGAATGTGTATTTATAATTTTAACTCTAAAAATGGTTTTGCTGAATAAAACAGTTATTCCTTTTACTAACAACCAATGCAACAAAGCAGTCAAACGGTCGTTTGAAGGCAAGTACATAAATGTATTCATTGCAGTTATACTAGATAAATTTTACCTTGAGAACAAGCGCAAAATCTCATAATGCAGTTTTGATGTCGAGTAAGCATATATTTTGAAATTTGTTTCCACCACTACATATCCCTGCAGGTTTCAAGATGATTATTTAAGCATCATATTTTATATACTTTGTCCACGATGCTTGAAGTAGATTTGTAACAACAACAAACAAACAAACACAGTGAAAAGGAGCAATAAAATTACGGAGAGGCAACAGCATCTGTTTTGAAGATGAAAAAATAACTTAAGATGTACGTAGGCACATAAAAACGATATGAAATTTCTTGTTCGCCTGGCACTTCCCCAAATAGCAAATGAAATAGATGAACTTATGGTTGATGTTCAGACAAGGCTAGATTATAGTAGGGTTACTACATTAGTTGTTTTCACAACATAAGCATTCTCATGAAACATAGTAAGATTTATATCCGTACATTGGCATTGCAAATCCTCTTCTTCATAAATGTAACAGTTCAACTTAAGAATGGAATTGGCACTTATATCAGATGATTGTGTGTAGACAACCGCCGTTGCTGTTGTTTAGTATAACATGCATAACATATGTTCCAACTACACACAAGTTTCTCTATTGATCTAGGACCAGTATAAAATCTGATGTTCAGGTGGTAGATAAACTAGATTAAACGCATTTATTAAGTATAAGCAACTAAAAAATACAGCTTTCAGACAGGGTTGGGGGTAGAGGTATAAATAATACTCAAAACTTGTCCTTAAAACGTCCATAATGATTTAGGACTATCAAGATATTTTCACGTCGGCACTAAATCACAGATCTGCGTAAATCTCTTAAAGGACATGCTTGAGGCCTTTCAGAAATGCAAGATGCAAACCTGCTTGCGTGCTGACGTGTCTGACAAGCTAGCTGAAAGAGTAGTAGCTAATTTAGTAGGTATAAACCAGCTTTCTTTTCTTCCCTGAAAAATTGGAAAGGCTTGAACTTCTGAGACTTCATTTGCTGAATAACAAAACAAGGAAAACATAAACAATGTTGACCTGTTGAAGTTTCACTAATCCCAGGCTTGCAAGATCTTTTACAGCATTTCTTTGCACATCAGTCAACATACTCAAGTTATATGCCTAAAACATATTCAAAAGCATCAGTGACCAGCTTAATTAAACTACAGCACACAAGGAAACAGATATGCCTGATACAAAATAATAATAATAATACAGTATCTGTGTTAGATTTCTCCTGAGTATGAGTCATATTACGACAAGTCATCTCAATGAAAATTTCTCAAGGACATGAATCTCTAAGCCCTGATAGATATGTGAATGGGCTTCCACAGAGAAGCCAACAGTATTAGTTCAGTCCTTACTTAGCTTGATCATTAGTCAGGTCTCGAAGTTGGGTAGATGAGGACAGGTTTGGTAATAAAGCAAGTACATAAGCTAGTCATTAGCTTGATTAATAGTAGGAGTACTGTCTAGGTTATTGGCCCATTAATACACCTATTATCAACAAATAGAACGATGTATATAAAGGATTTTTTTTCAGAGAGGACGAAAATGGTTTTTCAAGATTTAGATATCACCTTTTAAATTTTGATCTGCCAGGAGAGACATATAAGAGATCACTTCTAGATAAGGTCACATGCACTAGGATCAACATTGTACCTAACATAATTGTTGGAATATGAAAATATAACCCTCAACTCTCACCACAACCTGTGGTGCAATTAGTTAGAGGGACCTTAAGATGGTATCAGAACAACCCAGGTTCAAATCTCACCGGTCACGAATTTTCGTAAATAATTGACACTGCTGCATGAGTAGAGGTTTCAGCCCATAAATAGGGCACTCATTGCTCAACCTACGGGGGCATGTTAGAATATAAAAATATAACCCTCAACTCTCACCACAACTCCAAAAGTTGTGCAATTGGTTAGAGGGACTTTAAGAATAATAATGAATAAAGAGCCTAAGCACCATGGCTAGGTAGCTCCAATAGATATAGACCACGAATAGATACTTTAAAAAATTGATGTATTGATGTAAGGGAATCAACTAGTAATGGTCCTAAACCCAGAAACCCTACATAGATTTGGCAATAGATCATCCCTATTAATTTTAAGTACATATTCACCTCAAAAACATTAAGTATACATCCACGAGTTTATTGCGGTTTCAATTAAATTGAACTGCATATATTTTATCTTGTATTGCTCTAACAGAAACATTGAGGTCAAGAGAGTCTTCTCTAGGGGTGCAAAACGGTCCGGATATATCCGGAATGACCGCAACCGTATCCGTTTAGAAAGCGGATATGGTAGGGAAAAATTGAAACCGGCCGCATATGGTTTCGGATACGGTTTTGGTTTTGGCTTTTCATCCGGATAAGGTTTCGGATACGTTTTTCAAGTAGGAATTGTGGATACGGTTCGAATATCCGGATACGGTTTCTGCACTTTTTCTAGATACGTTTTCTGCACTTTTTTGTTGTTTGATTTTCATCCGGATACGGTTTTAGGTACGGGTTTCGGGTCGAAAATGCGAATACGATATCCGAATACAGTTTCTGCACATTTTTGTTGTTTGGATTAGACTTGAGAATTACAAAAGGACTAGTATTTATGTCTGAGGTGATAATTTCTATATGCTTGAATAAACTTATCTTGATTATGTTTAATAGATGAATGTTTTTTTAGTTATATTTAGTGTGTGAAATATTATAATCATATGTATTTTTTTGTTATATCTGATTCATATCCGATTCCTAAATATTCGATTAATATCCGTATTGTATCTGTATCCGCTTATCTAATATCCGAACCGTATCCGTTTCCATTTAGTGCGGATATGGTCATGTTTTTTTCTTACCGATAAATATCTGTATCTGTATCTGTATCCGTTTTTAGAAAGTGGATATGAATATTGTAAGTGTCATATCCGAACCGTATCCGAACCAAATGCACCCCTAGTCTTCTCTATTATAATTTTCTGGACATTACACCCCCTAATAAACCAAACGAGGACATGACTGCATTTGGGTGATAAACCACAAACATGCTGTTGAGTTACAGTCATTAAGACCTTTAAGTTTTCTACTTTTAAACACAAAATAGAGAAGTCTTCAGTAGTTGTGCCACAAAATATTGGATACTAGTAACCTTCAAAACTGATACTAGTGGAAGAAAAACTAAAACTAATCAATTATTTTTTAGCAGTTGCAACAAATACAAAAGAGTTTTTAATTAGATAGACTGTTGAACTTAAAGAACTGTTGATGAGGACTTGTGGTAAGAGGATATGAGGGTTGATTTAAAACTCTTTGATCTTTATCAAACATATATCAAACTCATAAGGACTTCCAAATGTATATAGCGACCAAAAGGTAAAACCTAACATGACCTTGATGTTTAAACAATCCAAATTTAAATTTTACAATTTCCAGATACGTGCATCTGGATGAAAGAGGAATGCCAACAACATACTCTACACGAATGAACAGCAACATAAATGGAGAAAAATAGATTCTGAATAACAAAAATGGCTTGCAACTATCATTGAGAAATGAATACTATATATGTATATAACATGAAGTAACTTCATAATGAAAAGCACATACAATCAATACCTTGCCCATGGTATGAAAACTAAGCTCAAGAACAAACGATACCAGATCTGTGGGGTCCACGCCACAATCCTTCAAACAACGAGCAAAAACAAAACATAAGAATATAGAAAAAGTACGTCACACATGCACACAGTCACATAAATGTAAGCATGCATATGTCCTGTGTCCATACATGTATATATGTATACAATAATTAATGCATGCATAGTTATACATGTGTGCATATATAGGTACAGTGGACCAACAATATGCATGCATATAAGATGTGCATAGATAGATAAAGCATCAACTGTGTCTTCCCATCAAAACAGAGTTAGATACGGACACAATAAAAGATTTATAAAATTTTACAAAAAGTATCAAGTGCTTGCTCATCCATGGGCACAAGTAACAAGAAGAAATATGCTAATCCTGCTGGAAGCTATGAATGGAATGAGTGCTAGAACTTCTTACCTCAGAAGATGAGATATACTCCCCTACTATGTACCACAGATGGGCATTGGTTTCCATCAGCTGTTTGAAGAAACAACCATAAGGTACTATCAAGGTGAATAATGAATTTATTAATGAAGTTTTAATAGAAACAAACCAGGAACTGAAAACCTTTCTTAATTAGCGTCACAGCTTCATTTTCCCTGTATGGCATCAACACTTCTAAATGTTTCATGAATGTTTATGTATTAAATATTTATATGCTGAGGATCCACCAACTTGAATAAGGAGACTTAGAAGCAGAGAACCTTGAACTCAAAAGACTTCGCTGAACAACTCGCAGCATAGAAGAGCTGAAATTCATTAACCTCTCCGCTTGAGCTGAGCTTATGAGTTGCAACAAGAAACACTGGTTTACCCCCAAGGTGAAAGAACACTATTATCCTTATGAACATTGAAATATGAAGCAGATGGTCCAAAGCATATGACTTGGAATAGAGAATAAGATGCAAAACCATTGGACATAGTGACATACTTAGCAAGTAATATAGATAAGTACAGGGACAGAGAGAGAACCTCCCATTGCTCAAGAGCATAGGCCTCTAGCTCCTCTAAGCTTGGCAATCTCCCTGTGATACTAGAGGACATTGGTTCTCTAGGCAGAGTTTCACTGCAATAACATAAAGAAATAGAAGTGAATGATTCACTTGATATGAATGCTGTAATGTTCAAATATTGTGTTCATTGGTGGTAGACTCATATACTAAATTTATTCCAATGCTTCTTTGGAGTCTTCTTGTGGTAAATATTAGTCAAAATTTATTAGTGTCATTGAGAGTGCTTAAGTATTTTGGCTAGTATAAAAATCAGAGTTAATTTATCGGATATGGTTAAGAAATCAAGTTATTCTTGAATAAGTTCCAACAATCCCTTTACATTTATTTGTTAAGTGATTCTTTGCATTAAATAGTATATAATGTAAAGGAGAGTAGGGGTTGTGTCTACAAGAATTTGGGTGATCCGCACGCACTGACATGGCAGGCTCAAGTTGAGCAGTCCAAGCAGCAGAATTTGGATTGAGCTGTGCATTCTACTTGTTTGTACAGAATAAACTGTGCATGAAGAGACCAAAATAAAGTACATAACTTTTGCTGCAGCAAATCAGAGAGCTCATTCCAAAATGAAAAGCTTAAAGATTGATTTGCACTATGGAATTTAATATCTGAAGGGACAAAATCATGTTTTCATCAACATGAAGGTCGAAATCAACTTCAATAGGCAACAACTTCTGAAACTATATGATGCACTCATGCATCCAAGATGTGCCCATCTGTCCGGGTCAACATGTGTCCATTGGTTCTTTCACTGATTTAATAAGAAAAATTACATAACAACCAAGCTTGTCCAACTATTTACAGCCAGTTATGAATTCTTCTCAACAACACATTTCTGGTAGGTGCTCTTGCTACATAAGAAACATATGCAGTGACAACGCTCACCATTCAACATTCCTACTCTAACAACGACAAGAGGAAAAAGAAAGACAAGATCTTTTAAACTTGATCCACAAAGAGGAAAAAGGAAAAAAAAAAAAGGTCTCCTAAAAGTATACACCAATTGTAATTGACATTGTATGACAATGAAATCCATGCAGAAGGTCTGGGATACAAATGCTGCTCACACTATAACTAGTCTTCTATCCCAAAAAAAGGGAAAAACAGAAAAGGAACTGAAAGAAACAAGAGGGTAGCTTCCAGTAAATCAAGAAGACAACAATTCTTCCAATGAAAAGAAGCAGTTGTTTTCATACATGACCTTAAAGTATGACAAGAAAATATATAAACAGCACAAGGAATTCTTTTAGGTATATTTTCTCGTTCACTAATGTTTGACATTCAAAAGCTATACGCATAGTGTTGCTCACCATGATTGAGTGAATAATCATCTTCCTCAAGAACAGTATTAGTAATCCGAAAACTTAAGACTAAAAACTATTAAAGTTCTACACCAGAGAGACCAATTAAGATGTGAATCATTCCTTCCTAAGCAAACACATTAGATACGTCAATTTTTCAAGTACTTTATGTAAACCAGGTCCCCCAACTATATATTGTCTGACATTTCAGCATCAAGAAGCACCAGTAATATCCAATTAATTTCAACTAGCTAAAGTGGAGACGTGGGGAATGAATAATAGTACTTACCCGTGGACCAAGTATTTCTGCACATTGCACTGAAATTTTGGATTCATCTTGTAACTTGTCTCTTTTCTTCTGTTCATATGACAACAATATACTTAGTACAAAAGAAAAACTTTAGACACACCTCCCTCAGTTACTTAGAAAGAAAATTGCATAATCTTCTGAAGTCCAAAACAGCAAATTAACAAAATATATGCCAAACAAAAATGGAAGCAGTAATGAAAAGGTTTAAGAATGAGATGAGAAGAAACTTAAAATCATAGGAAAAGAACCCTAAGAAATAGTATGCATCCAGTTCCAGCATACAAGGCATGTTGCAGGAATCTATTGATCAGATTATAGGGTATCATACACAAAGCTGACATAATACAATGCATTAGTTGCATGAATCTGGCTTGTTACATCTGTCAGTCCTCTATCAGAATCTACGTGTTCATCTTGGCATTTTCATAGCCTTCAATTACAGGACTACATAAATATGATATATACAATGAGATCTTCCATTTCTTTTTCCAGTGAATACATACTCCTTAACATGTGAAGTAATACTGCATGAAGGATAAATATACTTTCAGCATTTGGCTAGTAGGAAAGAAGGTACAATTATAAACAAATAGATAAACATTTTAGAAACCTGTAATCTAGATACATGAGTTATGAATAATTGAATACCTGGAAGCTAGTTCCTGCATCTAGTGTTGTAATGTTCATAAGAAATTGTCATAGAGATAATCTTGTAATGTTATTCTTAGGACTTGTAATGTAGACTGAACATTATCTTTATATAATTAGCAAAAAACAACTTCACAATGCCAACAACAGGAAATAGTATGTGGTAGGTGCAAATGGATGACCATAAACATTGGAAAGCAGAACCATGGGTGAGAATGGTGAAATTACATTCTTTGGCAGAAATAAAGTCCTAGATAACAGATATAGAATTCATGCCAATAAGGATCTTGGCATTCTATTGACATAGTCCTGTCAGGGACAAAAGAAATTGGCTAATTGGGATCAATAGGATAAGGGAAAACAAACCAAGAATACAAGCATAAGGTCGAAATCAAATTCAATATTTTAATCCTTTATTCAAAATCAATGCTTATAGTGGATTCATGACCACTTCATTTATAAGTTTATTTGGAAGAATGAACGCTTCTCGAAGCAAACACATCATACTACATATTTAAATTTGAGATTTCTATTAGCACTGCAGTTCTTTTTTTTTTGGTGGGGCGGGTTTTTCTTTTTGGGGGTTTTTTTTTGGGGGGGGGGGTTGGGGGGGGTTATGAAATACCAATTTTTGATTCAACAGCTTTAGACTAAAATGAATACAAAGACATTTATATGGGCTAATATTCACACTTAAGATTTGCATGAGTGCATCACAAGTAATGAAGTCATTCAAGGTGGATTCTCAAGATTGTTTTTTAGCGATGTGTTTCTAAGCAAAATACTCAGACGCATAAATAATTGACAATTCAAGCATCCTTGAAACAAACAGTTTGACATCCTCAAATAATAATTCTCAACATGAGAATTTAGGTCATGTTTTCCTTCAACTAACTTGAGTCTTGTGCTTTTGGTTTTTCAGTGTAACAATTTAATATCTAGTCACTGCACAAAATAGAAGAATGTTTGGGAGATGAATGTGATTGACATAAACTTCACAAATACATACAACCTAAAAGTTTGAAATAAGCAACTTTTCTAAACTACATAATAAAAATTTGTTAATAGATGGAGCAAAATAAATATCAAAGAACCATTAAATTGCAGCCATAATGCTTGTTCATTTTAAAATATCAAACCATTGAGACATTGTTGAGTTGAACTCCTGAAGCAAAATAATTCTAATACTATAATAGAATTTACCTGTCATTCACCTCAATAAAAACCCTCACTTGAAGTAACATATCAATCGCCACTCTGTGCTTAGAATATCCATCTGCTAGCACCCACTCTTCCATAAACTTAGCCGTAACCGGCGAATCAATAAAAAACATTTGCAGAATATACTTCTTCGCCAAAGGTGGAAAAGACCTAACAAAAAAAAGTTCAGAATCAAATAATTTAAGATACCAAATTATCCCCACTATAAACAATATTCTCGATTGGATCAGCTTGATTCAAGCTCCCATGGAAATCCCTAAACCCTACCAGACCTGAGGACAGCTATGCAAGTGAAGGAGCTCTCGTAGAGCTTGTCGAGCTTGACAGTGGGAAGAGCAGCCAACATGTCCATCAAGTTCCTCGCCACAACCCGATCCTGTGGCATTTTCGCCTCTTCTCCAATCAAATCTTCTAAGGTTTCCTTTTTTCTTTTTCTCTTTTTTCTCTTTTTCTTGTTCCCTTTTTTATAATCTCCTGCTCTTGTTTCTCCTACACTGAGGAATGATATTGTCAAGCAGAGAAGAGAACTTATGTACCAGACTCCGAAACAAAAGAAAATACACTGCAAAACTTGGTATTGGAAGTTTATGGTGAATGAGAATGTATAGTAGCAATTATATCTTGCTAAAAAATGTTAGACATAAAATGCATGAGTACTAAAGACTTTTCAATATTTTTGTTCATTTCAAATATTCTGGATATAGTTTACTGAGATAAAATGCATAGTTTGTGAACAATGATAAAAAATATTAAAAACACTTGAAATATAACTAGTTTTAATGATATAGCTCGTGTTCAGTAATGTACACAGTACACGTTGAAGTCCCGGAAGTGAAAATGTTCGCTCTTAAGAACTGCTTTCTCAAAATAGTCTATATAAATTATACATATATACATAAACATTAATCCTTTTATCTTTTCATGTTATTATTGTATAAAGCACTCAAAGGTATGTGGTGCTCATAGCTGGGGAATCTGTCCAAATGGAGAAGACTATACTACATTTTCCGGTGGTATATGATGGCTTCATCCTTTATGAAATATACTTGCAAACAGTTCTAAGCAATATTTGCTTTTTCAGCTTTGTTTGAGTTTCTATTATCCTCTTTTGCTAGATCTGTGCTATTTTTCAGATGCTAACATTCTTCCTAACCTACCATTTCCTCTGTGTACTAAAAATTTTCATTTTCTTCTGCTTCCAAAACTAGCCAAACTATTTTGTAACAGAAATGACATTACCTTCTTATAGGAATGTTCCTCCGACACTCTGGCAACTTATGATCGCCAAAATGTAAGAATTTGATTTTGGGAAACTAACTATTTCGAATTATGAAAGAGGCCACTCCTTCAATAGCAACAAGAGTTTGACTAAAGGAATGGAATTAGATTCATCACCTACTTGACTTGAAAACAATCTTATACCGGGTCTAATTTCATGCAACAAATTTCCTTGTTAAATTTTAATGCTTCCTTGAACAAAAACATAGCAGATGGAAAGTGCTATAACGTTCAGACCAATGCTTGAGTTTATTTTTAATATAGAATATATTAGCATTTATTAGTAATGTAATACCTAAATAAGTAAACAAATAATGAATTTAAAAGTTAAAAAGTTTGGAGTCATTTAGAATTTTCTAAGTTTTTTCTGAATTTTTAAATAGTTTTTAAGAACAATGGGTCCCAGATTTTTCACTTTCTCACCAAAATTTCCCCTTTTCCTTTGGAGTTGCTGACAACCAACTTCATGTGTTGTCAACAAAGTCGTGCGAAATTTTCCACCCCAATCTCCACTAAAACAAACACAAGAGACGAAATTGGGAAAATCAGTCTGGCGCAAATTTTGTAACTGGGCCCATTTCGCACTTCTTTTTCTATGAAGGGGCTGTTTCTTTCACTTGGAAACCACTTGACACCACCACCTTGGAAAACTTAAGGCAAAAAAGGATTCCTATTCATTTATTTAGTTCACAACTTTTTTTCAGGAAAAGGGTTAAACTTTATTAACGAACCACTTGAAATAGCTTAGGAGGCGTTTGTTTCAACTTTTTTTGATGGAAAACAGTGGAAAACCTCTGACATCACCCTCCAAAGAGAAGTTTCTACATTATAAAATTATATTCTGTGCTTTTTTTTTGGTGGAAAGCTTTCCATAAATTGGGTAAAACGCTCTCAAATTCCTGGAAAGCAACATCCACGGATTTTGAGGAAAAGGGTGGGAAACTGACATTTGGGGATTTATGGTTTTTTACAAGTAAGAAACATTTCCCATACTTTCTCTATGCAAAACAAACAACCCTTTAAAGTAAGCATTTGGCTTCTGGGCCTTGACATGGCCTCCGGGCCTTGACAAATGACGAAATTTCCATGGGACAAACATTGAATCAACTACACAGATCAGTTTTATTGATTACGCATTTATCACTAATTATGTGAACCAAGAACAGTGAAATTAGCATTAGCAGTCTCTTATCTCCAAATTAGTCAGCTTCAAGATAAGTTCTCTAAATATCCTTCGAATAGTGTTTTTTTTAACAAAAAAGGATGGAGCTTCACAAAGAAACTCCAGCACCAAGTTCAATCTCATACGAAACTTAAAGGATGTAATCTTTTTCTCAATGAAACAATAGAAATATGGGAAATATTACATATTGAATCACAATAACACTGGTATCCCACAGTTCGTAAAGAATTTGAATCACTACCCATTACCAATTTCGATCTCATACGAAACTTAAAGGGTGTAATCTTTTTCTCAATGAAACAATAGAAATATCACATATTGTACTCATTAAAAATTTGTGCAACGAGATCAAGATCGATAGAGAGAAGATTTTAATGGAAATCTCACCATTGCTCTCCATCTGCGATCGCCTTCGACGAATTGGAGAAGAGAGGAGGAAAAGAGCTTTTCTATACAAAAACTCTAGGCATGTAGGGTTTATGGCTTCTCTTTTGAAACCCTTCCGTGGCATTTCTCTTTTTCCTCTCTTTTCTTTGTGTTTTTTAAAAATTGCACAAAAGCCCCTAATGTATAAATTTGGTTGAAAATTAACACCCACAGTTCATCTTCTCATTTGTTAGCACTTAGCATCCCCTCGATTAACTATTTTTAAGAGGGTTTTTTTATGTATATATAATGCTAAAATCTTCTATATTTGCAATTTTATCTCTTAAATTTTGGTATTTGTAAAATTACCCTCTAATTTTCGCACATTGAATTTTGTTTTAGTCCTCTTACTTAACAATGTTGGTTTGTAAACAGTAGAATATTAAAAATTTTGAAAAAATTCAATAAGGTTGCAACAGATCCTATTTAAGAACTAAAATTTTTAAGTGGGAGGGGTAGCAGAGCTCAATGTGAGGATATGGAGAGCAATTTTGCAAATATTAAGATTTTAAAGCATAAATTTGCAAATATGGAATATTTGAGATATACATATGCAAAAAGTCTTTTTTTTTTTTTAAATAAAGCTGGCACTTATCTCCCTCATGAAATAAGGGTAAGTTTGGTTGAGTAATCATCCTATTAGAACCTCCCGCACGGTGTAGGAGGTTCTGAGCCATATGTGGTAACAAACATAGGGGTTGTGAGGTAATTTCATTGTCCCCATGTGGCTCTCAGAACCCCGCACCATGCAAGGTTTTGATAGGATGATTACTCTGTTTGGTTGGTCTTTTTTTTTTTTTTTTTTTTTGCTTGAAAGTGTTGTAGCTGTTCCCAAGTACTACCTTGTTTGTTTGATCAAATTGGAGGGTGATGTGGCATTAAAAAATCCTAATTGGACGCCTCTATACAATTCCCTCCATATTGCATTGTAACTATCAAGTATATGCGGACACTGATTTTGGTGGGGCTTTTTTTTAAAGTTACTGTAGCCATTTCCCAGTATTAACTTGTTTGTTTGGTCAAATTGGAGGGTGATGTAGCATTAAAAATACTAATTAGCTGCCTCTATACAATTCCCTCCATATTGAATAGTTTTTGGTGGATTTGCACTGTAAGTGTCAAGTCTATGAACATTGTTTTTTCTAGCTACAGTAACTTTCAAGGGTTTAAAAAAGACCCCAAACAGCACCCAACGAAGGCTATAATGCTAATTAGTGACTTGAGAGTGTTAAATGCAATTAACGGTGTTAATGACAAAGTTTAGCTGCTGGTATAGATGAGGGGTTATGTGCAATTAATCCTTTTTTTAAAAAGGAAAAAAATGCTTTTAGTCCAATATAGATCCCTCCAAGTAAACTAGTCAAATATGGAAAATTCTATCTTCTGAAGAGATTCGGTCCAGCATTCCAGCTTGGCAATTATAGATTACAATTCATTTTATTTATGAGCTATGTCTATATTATAAGCCAAGTGAATTAAAATTTTAAATATTTGATAAAGAGAATGATTTATAATTGATGGGTCTTTTGTTAGTGTGACAAAAGAGAACCCATAAAATGTAAAGAAAGAGAATATAAAAGAAAATGATATATATCTTGTCATTTGTGTGGTCAAATATTAGATTTTAATCCACTCAAAAAAAATGGTTACTAGACGTGCAAAAGTGATAGCTCCAAACGTGGATTATAATTCACTCTATTTATTTGTCCAAACATTCACCCCAATCATCCAACCTCACTTTCCCTTTGGTGTCTATCGTCACCCCAATAAATACAATCACACATTGGAAAAGTTAAGGGATGCACCCAAAAAAAAATCTAAATAGAAGTTGGGGTTAATATCCAATAACTTAAATTTTTTTGTCAATTTTACTGTTGATGTATGTAATCACACAGTCAAAATGGGTTTGAGGTTGAAGATGACGGGGATCCGCTCTCTCCCTCGAATATTTAGCTCTAAGTTGGGTTGTTCTTCCCTCCTGCACAGATAGAAGCCCGTGAGAGGACGGGGTTTGTTTCCCCGTTGTACCTCTGACGATTAAGTCAGTAAGTGAGCTTGAGTGGAGGAGAAGATGAACAGTATGAGTTTTTTAATTGCAGAGTGCAGGGGGAGAGAAGAAATAGCGTACCTTTTATTTGAGAATAGTTTCTCTCTTTGTAGGAATGAGCGAGGGACAATTTGGTCACTTTAGCATTAGTTTTACACATGTCAGCTTATGTGTAGAGAGAGTCAACATTGACATGATATGAGGCATGGGGAGTGGTTACAAAAGCCATGTGGCCAGCACAGCGCCATTAATTGTGATGTTAACTTGTTGTTGGCGCGTGGCTCAAGGCCAACCATTACAGCAGGAAGCTACTGTAGCACTCGGCCGAGTGCTGTAGCGGGCTAGTCGGCTACTGTAGCATGACGACTAGTAATGCCTTTTTCGCGTCGGCGGTACTGTAGCAATCGGCACTGTAGAAGTTGGCCGGGGGGGGGTACTATAGCAAGCGAGTCGGCCTACTGTAGCATGACGACTAGTAACGCCTTTCGCGTTGGCCGGTACTATAACAGTCGGCACTATAGAAGTCAGCCGAGTTACTGTAGCGGGCGAGTCGGCCACTGTAGCATGACGACTAGTAACGCCTTTTGCGTCGGCCGGTACTGTAGAAGTCAGCATTGTAGAAATCGGCCGAGAGTACTGTAGCACCGAGTGTCAAATACTTGGAGAAGGTCGGGTAAGACCGCCTTTCGGTCCTAAATTCGCATGTGAGGTGGCACCCATTGATTTTCACATAGAGATTAAGCAAAAGTCTCTTTGAGGTACCAACATTTACTAAACGAGGTTTGAATTGAAGTCCTCCTGATTTTGAAAAAAGTCTTCATTTGCTTTGTCCAACGTATCAAAATATCTGCACATTAAAAGTATATATAATTCGAAATATATCAAATTTATAAGTGCAGTTAGTAGATAAAAAGACACAACATAGGTCTTCTTCTCAATTTTAGCATATAAATTTCATCAAAATCCATCTTCTATTTTTATTAGTTACTGGGTGGAATGCATGTGCAATGCATGTGGGCAAATATTTTAATTAATTAATTAATTTACTATAACATGGTTGCAAAAAAAAGTTTATAATTATCATAATATAAATTCTTTTGGATATTTCTACGTGTAAAATATTATTTGTTTTAACATTTTGTCTTTCAGAGAAATAATGACGTTTAAAGCCTTAAAATATTAATGATTTAAGATTAATTAGTAATTTGAATGTATAATTTTAAAATATTAATGATGTAAGGGACCAATACAGAAAAAAAGTATAATTATTAATGGAAAAACTGAATTCTTGAATTCATCAAAGAAAAGTGGTAGGTTTTATCTAGTCATTAAGGATTTTGCTTAATTATAAAAAAAATCACTTTGACCTATTGTTTACTTCCATCTGTTGTTTATCCGGTGATCGAGTATTATAGACATTCAAGAACTTTTTTTCTAGCATTTTCTAAGGTAGAATGTGCAAATTCAATCAAGAAAGAAAATATAAGTTATGTGATCAATTCCAAAATCTGATATTGTACTCTTTTTACATCCTCCAAACTACTAATTGATCTGTCAAAACGATTACTCTCTAGTTTCAGAAAATTATAAAATATAGCATAAGAATGATTTATACATATTATGCACTCATATTGATTGTCTTTTAACAGAATAATTCATATCTTTCCAATGTCAAACAACATCCAAAAATTTAGGCTAAGGTGTTAGAAGAATACAATATCTGTAACAATACTTATATCTAAGCTATGAACTTCATAAACTTATAAAAGTGTGAGCAACATAAAATGACAACTTAATTAATTTTGTCAAATAATTTATTATAAATCATGAAAAATAAGGGGAATCAGAAGGATCACATACCCATCCCAAATAAAGATTAAATTTCTCTTAGAGATTTTTATAGCAAGAGATTTTCAGAGTTGATGTATAGGTAAGAGATTTTCAGAGTTGATATATAGGATAAATTTAAGGCCAAATAACATAAATCAGTTCACTGAGTGATAGACTCGCTATAAACTCCGCTCTTATAAAATTAATGTCACATGTGTCTTAAGTTGTGCTTTTATTTAAGAGTTAATTTTAGAAAACTCCCCCTAAACTATGGGGGGCATGTCAATCCCCCCCAACCATTTAAAACTGAGTAAATCTCTGCTAAGTTTTGGGTGTTTTGTAGATAATCTATCTCAACTTTAAAAAATTTTGATTTAACCCCTGTGAACTTTTCTCAATTAAACCTTACCTCTCAAAACTAATGCCATTGACTTGGAAAGATCAAAATATCCATCAACCATAAAAGAATTACCTTAGTTTTTACCAGATGAAAGAAAAAGAGGTGATATAGAGGGAAAAAGAATTGTAAATTGGTTGTGGTCCTTTTATTATCGGTTGAGAGTTTCTTTTTAACTAAAATGGCCTTCTTCAAGAGGGTGTTTTGTCCAAATCACATATTGAAGTAACAATGTTAAGGAGGTTTGTTGATAGAAGTGTAAAAGATTAGGGGAGTTTTTATGAGACACGCTATAGTTGAGGGGTGTTTTCTAAAATTGCACCAAAATTAGGAGGGGTTATCTGTAACAAATCCCATAATAAGGGGGTTTTGTCAAATTGAATCAGTTGAGTAGGTTTTTTAAGACAATCCCCATAGTTGAGAGAGTTTTTAAAAAATTAACTCTTCTTTTAAATATGGCTTATTTATAATTTGTCCCTCAAATTTTTAATAATTTACTATTAGTCCCTAAAGTTATGAGCAATTTCAAAAATTTGAGGGAATAACATAAACTTATTGGATATTTAAAATCAAGGAACTAATATCTAAATAACCCTTACATAGTTGCTCTTATAGGCATTGTATTTAAATATCGGTTGATATATTGTTATATCGGCCAATAGATCGGGTTAAAGACTTTATCTCGATAATATTTTATATTGTTTTCTTTTTTGGTGATTTTTTAATATATCAATTATTATTGAAAATATGACCGATATATCCCTTTGAAGACATCAAGAAAATCGTGTCATTTTTAATTGATTGTGGGCTCTGGTTTGAATCGTGTTTGGGAAACAAAATCGGAACCCACAAAGCCATAATTCTTCTCCCAAATCTCTCCACTCTCGGCTCTCCCAAATCTTAAGCATATATCTTAATGCAAATTCTTATGTTTA
>JBAKGM010000002.1:6320074-6335686 GCA_037177215.1 Asparagus racemosus | reverse complement strand
TCTTCCAGACTCGTACCAGTGTCTTGTTTCGGCCTGGGATTGGTTTGTTGGGTCAAAGTGAGCTTGTTTCGCCACTTAGGTCAGTGAATTGTTTCTTCACCTGAGTCCTGCTTGTGTCCGGGCAGGCCGAAATCGTGTGTTCTACTCTAGAGAACTTCTTTTTTGAGATTTACTCGTACCCCCAGCACGATAGTACAACTCCTCGACATAAATGCTAGAGCAACCCCTCGTGTGTTGGCACGACTTCTCTAGTATAACGTCATCGTTGTCAGACGAAAATGTTTCCTTCTGAGGATGAACTGCGTTATTAGAGCTTCCAAAAGTGACTCGCCTCAATGTTCGCCCTTGCGGTTGTGAGGTTTCGACGAACTCTTAAACTTCAATTCTCAACCTGGAGTGAGCAGCGATAGGAATTTTCTTGTCGTGGTAGACGTGGCTGTGACCCGCAATACCGTGAGTTGTCCGAGATCTCTTTGACAGGTCCAAACACTCGTCAACTATAATTTTGCCTCGATCCTCGTGCAATAGACCAAGGCACACTAACACCATTTTCTTGCTTTGGGGTAAGCCTGCGGGATCGACCGAAGCGGGAACAGAGTTAGACGGAGACTTGATTGTTGTGATCGCCGGAGGTGGAGTCGTCCAAATCGTTGTTCTAAATTTCAGCCTCCAAACTTGGCGCATCTTTCGTGGCTTCTTGGCTAGTTCTTCCTTCTTCAACATTCAGGCCTCTTGAACTAGAGCCTATGTGTGTGCAAGTAGTGCGCGGTGCTTTCGGATGCGCTCCTCGAGCGTTGAACAATTCCGTCTGACGTGAACCCATTCACTTGTTGACGGCTTGGAGAAGCTGCCAACCACCTATTGTTGGGGCCTTTGACCTCTTCTGAACTTGAGATCCATCTCATAGCGGATCCCGTCAATTGATTCTAGGGTCTTGGTGAACTGACGTGCCAGGCACTGGCGTCACATTTGACGGGCTCTCTTTGAGAGAGTCGGCACACCATCGGCGGTCATCTCCTGCACAAAGGAGTTCAGATCTGCAGATCCAGCCATCTCAGTCACCGGAAGGACACTGCATACTACGACTTTGGCCGCAGTGGGGTTAGAATTCTCACTTTAAGATTCTGGATCTGAGGACCAGTGGATCTTCCTTGCAGCGAGAACCTTCCTAGATCTGCGGGGGGAGGACAATCTGGACAAGGATGATAGATACTCCTCGAACTTTTGCTGGTCGAACTCGTATTTGACCTCCTCTTCGACCGGGATCGTTATCTACAGTTCTAACACGATGATTTTGTCAGCGAGATCGTTAACTCCAACTGTGGTCGCCAGCTTATTCGTGGGAAAAGTCGATTTGATATTCATTGATGATGAACTCATCACAGCTTTAGGCATTTACAAATGAATTCAAAAAAATTCATCTTTTTATAAGACTCGATTCCAATGAAAATCAACACAAAGAAAATTACAACTCTTCCTTAAAACAAACGCAGGACCCTATTTATCAGACTCCTGCTTGTGCGGGATCTTTGACTATACTGAGGTTTATCCGTAGACCGCCGCATGATATGATCCAGTATAAGTAAGATCTACACGATCAAGAGGATTATTTCACGAAGGAAATAATCGCCGAAGCGAGTGAAATTGACCAAGCGAAATCACTACTCTTCTCGGGATCAAAACCAAGTTTGATTCGGAGGAATGATGTGTAGATCTGATCCTTGATCTCTTGAACTTCTTTGCTTTATGCCGACGGGTTCACCGAGATCTCGGATCTATCTATCAAAACTAAGTGTGGATCGGTATTGAATCTGGCAGAGCCTCCCCTTCTTGTCAAAAGTCCAGATCTGATCCAAATGAACCCCCCCCCTCTTGTATTTATAGGTAAAAAAGTGGGTCGGGTCTGATCTGTGCCTAGCCACCATTTGGTGGCTAGGTGGCCGAGCAACCACTAGGTGGCTCGGCCACCAAGCTGCCCATTTGGCTTTTTTTGGTCGTTTGTTGAGTCTGATCTAGTTTAGTCTTGTCGACGTCTGTTGATCTGAAGCTTCATAGCTATGATTCGTCACTTCGCTAACTTGCATGCTTCGCCGACTCGCTTCATGCGTTTCGTCGACTCACTTTATGTGTTTGCATCGCAGTTACTCATTATCACGAGTCATGTTCAGGGACTTGTAGGTAATTTTCAATGCCTACAACCTACCCCACGGACGCCCCACACCCTCGAGCATGATAAACTGGAGTTCACTTCCTGCTAGTTACTGAAGGTAGACGGGTCCTCTAGCGAAGCCGACAGTGGTGCAGGAGTGGTCCCGCGCAGCCCTGATGGGTCAACCCACGAGCACTCCATCGCTTTCGACTTCTCCACCTCAAACAATGAGGCTGAATATGAAGCACTCCTTGGAGGCCTCCGAGCCACCTTAACAGTAAAAGCCGAACACCTCTACATTTTTGCCGACTCCTAGCTGGTTGTCCGTCAAGTGAATGGCGAGTACATGACCAAAGACTCGAGAATGATCCTATATCTAAAGGCACTCAAAGAGCTGCTATCTAATTTCAAAGAATCTAAGATCACCCAAGTCCCACGTGCCCTCAATGCACGGGCCGATGCCTTGTCTAAGCTAGGATCAACCAACTCAGGGAGCGCTTTAGGACCCATCTACACAGATACCCTCGAGCGCCCTAGTATTATCAAAGCCTCCAAGCTAGTCTTACAAGTCGAAATGCCTCCAAAACTCTGTTGGATAGATCTAATCATCCAGTACCTAACAAAAGGGCCTCTCCAGAGAATGTTGCTGAGGCCTAGGGCTTGCAGAGGAACGCTTGATGCTACCTTATGATTGACAATCAGCCTTACCGAATGTCATACTCTAGCAGCAGCGTGGGGCCCTATCTCCATTGTCTTTAACCAGTTGGTGTCGACTACGTCCTCAGAGAGAATAAAGAGACTTTTGGGAACCATCCTAGGGCTTGAACGCTTGTCCAGAAAGTCATCCACCAAGAATATTACTAGCTCACCATTTTAGCAAAGTCTTCACCTCTTGATGCACTCTTCTCGAGAATACCCCGAGCCGACGCCATAGAGATTACTTCCATTCTGAGTCCAATTCCGTTTGCTCAATGGGGATTAGACTTGCTCGGACCTCTCCCAATAGCCTCTAGGCAGTGAAAGCTCCTAATCGTAGCTATCGACTACTTCACCAAACGGATCGAAGTCATGCCCCTGGCTAAGATTGGAGAAAGCAATGTCACAAATTTTGTGTGGAGATCTCTCATCTGTCGATTTGGCATTCTATTATCTTTCATCTCTGACAATGGCACTCAGTTCAACAGCAGAGGCTTTCAGAGTTTTTGTGAAGAGTGGAACATCCAGCTCAAGTTCACCTCAGTTGCACACCTAAAATGCAATGGGCTTGTAGAAGTCGCCAACAAATGCACCCTCCAAGCCTTGAAGAAGAAGGTGGAGAAGGCAGCTAGGAGCTGGGTCGATGAATTACCCTCGATCTTGTGGTCTTATCTCACAATTCATAAGAATTCAACGGGGGAAACACCCTTCAAACTAGCTTATAGAGCTGAGGCGGTTGCTCCTGTTGCCTACCAGACAGTACGACTGTAACACTTTGACGAAGACTCAAACTCAGAAGGACTCCGAATTGGACTTGACCTCATAGAAGAAGTTCGAGAGAAAGCTCTCCGATCTCATGTCATCAATCAGCAGTGCATTGCCCGGTACTACAATAGTAAGATAAGGCCCCGAAGATTCAATGTTGGTGATATCGTCCTTCAAAAAGCCACCTTCGACAAAAGACACCAAGCGCTACAAACTAGCCGCCAATTGGGAAGGACCTTACACAGTCATTGAGGAATTGTGCTCAGGCACCTATCGACTGAGAAGTCCCGAGTCTTATCTTTACAAGAGCATCAAACCAAGTCTTTACTCGGTCGACAACTATTAAGACCTTGGCATGCTCCTAAGTCCAAGGCACATACCCTAAGACCTTGGTGTCATTGTGAGTAAACCCAAGGCATGAAGCCTAATCAAGCCAACAAAAGCACTTGGTACCCTCTTGCGATAAAACCAAGGCATTCCAACTAATCGTTCGGCTTTGATAAAACGACCTTGGTATCTCACGAGCAAAACCAAAGCACTCCATTGACAAAAGCCCTTGGTCCCCTCTCGAGATAAAATCAAGGCATTCCAACCAATCGGCCAGCTTCAACAAAAAGACCTTGGTATCTCATGAGTAAAACCAAGGCACTCCATTGACAAAATCCCTTAGTATTCTCTTGGGATAAAACCAAGGCATTCTGACCAATTGGTCAGCTTTGACAAAAATACCTTAGTATCTCACGAGTAAAACCAAGGCACTCCATTGACAAAAACTCTTGGTACCCTCTCGAGATAAAACCAAGGCATTCTAACCAATCGGTCAGCTTCAACAAAAAGACCTTAGTATCTCACGAGTAAAACCAAGGCACTCCATCAACAAAAGACCTTGGTATCACCTGTGAGTAAAACCAAGGCACGTCATTCCTACCCAAACGAGTCATCAAAATAAGTTACAATACTCACCAACCGTGCGGCAAAGTCGTCTCAACCTAGTGGATCGACTCGCCACAATCACAAACTTCTCGAACAGTTCAAAGACAATGGACAGATATGAACAGTAAAGTTATAGACAAGCAAAAGCTCTGGAGTTTCATTCATATCTAAATGTTTACATCCACATTAAAAAATAAACAGATGCATAGAAAGAGAGAGTGAGGCATCCATCTCTCATTCATCTCGGCTTGGGTCAGGAGTGGGGCTCGGCAAAGCAGAGCCCAACACAGGATTAGCAATAGGAAGAGCAAAAGGAGCTACAAGAGGGGTGATCTCTTCTTGGTTGTCCTCTAAATCACCATCGTCGCTCCTGTCATCCACCTCCAACGTCACTGCCCCTCCCTTCATCTCAATCCCCTTCAAGAGGTCGAGGCAACCAGAGACGCGAGAGGGGTAGAGGCTGTGTGGAGTGGGCTAGGACTCAGGAGGAAGCAAGGCTAGAAGATAGGCGAAGCCTGCCTTGCAGGCCAACGACACCTCCACTTTCCCCACAGGGCCATGGCGGTACTTCTCCACCACTTCTGACTAATAAGCTTTTGACTCTAAGAAGGTGCGATGAGCCTCTAGAGCTTAGACAGTAGCCCGGGTCGTCTGATGAGCTACTCGCTCCTCCTCAAGATCCAGCTTCAGGTTATGAGCCACCAAGCAATCCGACCGAGAGCATTCCTGGGCTTCGAGCTTGTGGCACTTCTCGGATTCAACCTCCTCAGTCAAATACTTGATTTGGCCATCTCGCTTGGTAATCCCTAACAAAAGATGACCAATCTCCTTTTTGAGATTGGGGATCATAGTTAATTGTTTAGCACGATGCCCCTGCAGCCCTCTCGCTACGCCTTCCTTCATCTATAGCTCCCAACGCCATTTGCCGTTACTACTGCTCCACTCGGCCTCAAGAGCGACGACTCTTTTTTTCGCAACTACCCTAGCCATCCTCTTCTCGGCTAGCACCTTTTCAAACTCGCCAAGGAGCATCTGCGCATAAGTAAGCCGAGAAAACAACTCATGCTCTATCATAGCCCTCTGTAGTAGATAGCTCTTGAGGGCTAGGTGCAGGCCGGTGCTCAGCATTTCTTCCAAAATCTCCTCATCCCTAGGGAGGAGGATCTACTCCAATGCTCGAACTTGAGCCATCCCTGACTCTAGGACCAAGCTCTCCTTATTAAGGGGCCTCTTGGGGATGACCTTGTCACCCTCCGAGAGCTCCTCCCTATGAGCAGGGAGCCCTCCCAACTCGCCTATTAGTGTCGCTCTGAACTCTCTCCACACTTGGGGGTCGAGCTCACAGATGCAATGGCTAAAGGGCTAGTAGAAGCCACTCTCTAGTACCTAGGCAGCATCAGCCCTGATGCCTCGGTAGGTTCCTTACCCGGCCTATGGTCTGGATTGGGCATAGGAGTCTAGATCAATGACTCTAAGAAGGGGGCTTCAGCTCGAGTAGGCTCGGCCACGTTATCCCCCTCTGATTGCCCAGGAGGGGAGGCATCAAGGTCCATGACCTCTGGTGACTAGGGAGGAAGGACTTCTGGATGTCAACCTTCCTTGGGACTCAAAGCAGATGCATCCTCCCTTGCTGCTTCGGCTGAGTCATCTTGAGCCAACTCGACTGTCACATGGGGCACTAAGCTCCTACTCAACTTTCTTCTCTTCTTGTCCAACTTCTTCGCTTGGACGGTGGCACTCGGTCAGGCCAACTTGGCCGCAATCTCTATTGTCCTCGATCACAAGCTGCTCAACTTCTCAGGTTGCAACTCATATCTCAGCTACTTTTAGAGTCTCCTAGTCTGAGCTGACTCCCCTGAAGTCAATCCATGCCCCTTCAATTTCTTCAATGGGTTCTTCTTTAGAGGGAGTGTAAGAAAATCTGCTCGTCCCTTATCGACCTCAGTAGGAAGAACCCTAGAGATGCCAGCCACTCGAAACGATGATGACTAGAAGAGATTACTCATCTCTCGTGAGCCAGCGTAAGAGCGAATCTTCTCAAGCTGACACTCCTCCTCTGTCAAAAGAATGCAAGGCTTCAACGCATCCTTCCGAATCTCTGGCCAAATGGGGCATGACAAGATGGGGTTGGCACCAAAAACCCACATGAACTACTTCTTCCAATCCTTATTGGATTCAGGTCGTTCGACACTAGTTTTCTACCACACACATAATGGAAGAAGTTCGACTCCAACACGGTGGTAGATCACCAAGAATCCCACCAAACTTGTGATAGCATTGGGCGTGAGCTGCGAGGGAGATACCCCCAGAGTGCTGCATACATCTCGGATGAAGGGATGGAGCGGCAACTGGAGTCTATACTCCAGATGAGCCAGGTAGAGCGGTGATATGTCTTTGCCGTGATGATACACTGACTCGCTCCCATCCGACACTGACAAGGTGAAGGACTTGGGAAGATTGTAGTGTTCGTAGTATATCTCGAGCTCTTGGCTGCAGATCTTGGAGTGGCACTGCCTGAGGAGATTGATTCTCACCTCGTTGCGTCCGGTGGTAGAAGTTTGGGCAACCATTAGAGATTGTAAAACTTGCTCGAAATAGAAGAGCTCGAGTTTAGGGAATGGAGTCAGAAGTTTATAAAAAAACCTCTTCACCAGAAATATATACATGCATACATATATATATACATACACACACACACACACACACACACACACACACACACACACACACATATATATATATACATATATACATACATGCATACATACATACATATATATAGGTACTAACGGAGCCATGTGACGAAATCAGGATGGTCGAATCAATCCAATATGAATGGATGAGATTAACCACGAAATCTGAATTGGCCACACGAGAAACGAAGTGCCACCCTCTTTACCCCCACACTTCTCCACTCAAAAATCGAAGCCACAGCTACGCATGGCATTTGTTGACCTCATAAAGTTTTTTCAATAGTGACCCCTCGCTTGCCCAATAAAGGAGCCTTAGAACTCGCTAACTGACGATTGCTCAAAATACAATTGACACAACTCGTCCAACTCTAAGAACCAACAACTTATGTGGTCGACCAAAAATGCGGTGTTAGTCAACCCCTCATGAAGTCAACTCGAACGTCCGAGACGCTCCTTCTTGGTAAAGCTAATTGTCGCTCTGGAAAACCGATTCAACTTAGCTATATTTATGATCCGCTAATAGCTATTTGAAAATCTTCCACTCAGCCGACTCCTTTCCAAGCACTTGTCCTTAACTATAGCAAGGAAGGTGCGTGAGGTCTCCATCTCTCATACACAAGCCCAAGGCATGTACTAATAACCCATCAAAGTGGCAGGAACACTACTTGGGCAAAATGAAAATCAACCGACAATTCAAGACTCTAGACCAGATTGACTCCCCATCAAACTTGAAGCATAACTCAAGACGAGACAAGTTCAGAAATAACCAAAAAATACCTTTTATTCATATCATTTAAAATATCCACAAGGATTTACATTTACAAAAATATCATGTACAGAGAAACAAAGTTCCTAAGAGATTAAGTCAAGAGGACTAGGGGAGATCAATCCCCACTCTAGGAGTCAAAGGCAAGGAGCTGCTAGCGGCAGGCAATGAAGGAGTCGAATGGACTTCTGACTTGGTCCTGTCATCCTTTTTCTTGCCTAAGCTCTCGCCGACTTCTACGGTCGAGCCCTGACCCTCTTCCTCAGCCTTCTCGTGGGGATCCTCATCGACCTCATCATCCAACTCCTCATCACTAACATCACGCCCGCCGAGATCAAGCCCCCCGCCCTACTTCTCTATCTCCAAGTGTATGTCCAGACAGTTGGCAACTCGAAGCGGATAGTGGAAGCAGTCGGGTAGACTCTTCATCTCAGCTAGGAGCCGTGCCTTGAGGTAGTTGAACCCTGCTTCGCAAGCTATCGCCACCTCCATTTTCCTGAAGATGCTGTGGTGATACTCTTCGACGACTTCTGAACGATGAGTATCAGATTCTAGATAGGCAATGTGGCTTTGAGCCTTGACTAGAGACACCTCGTGCCGAGCATACTCCTCTTGAAGCTTCGTCCGAGCGAACTGGTCCTTTGCATGACGAGTAGCTTGACGCTCGGCCTCGACCTACACCAGAGCACGATCTCTCTCCTATAGCCCCCAAGAGGCCTCCTCAAATGAGTGCCTCGCTTTCCTCTTTCTCTCATGAAGCTCACATTTAAGATTCTCAATATCGGTAGACTTCTAGAGATCCGAAGCTTTGAGGCGCTCAATCATTCTTTCCCGAACCTTCATCTCGCGACGTCATTCCCCCAGTTCATCCTATTGGCCGACAACTCCTTGAGAGCTTTCTCTAGATTAGCCCGTACGTCAGTCTTTTGAGCTTCCAACTCTCCTAGGAGTTTGTGATAGGAAGTTCGAACCCGCTCCATTCAGCTGAAAACTCCTGTTCCACAAGAGCTCCATGGACCAAGTAGCTTCGGAGGCTTAGATAGAGGCTGACGTCGGGGACCTCAGCCAAGATAGCTTCATCGCGAGGAAGCCAGAATTGCTCCAAGCTCTCGATTGAGAAATGCGAGACTCCAAAACTGACCCCCTCGCGTCGAGGTAGTGGGTAGGCTGATATCTATGCTCGGGAGACGGTTCCCTAACATATAGAGGACTGACTCTTGTGGACCATATCATTAACGCCGTATGCTTGTCCCAAGCCTCGAGCTCAATCTCGTCAACGTGATAAGGATAAGTCCAGGCGAGATCCTCTGGAGGAGCCACCTCCTCTTTGGCCGCCTTTTTCCCTTGGCAACGAGTCGACTCGGCAGGAATGTTGGGAGACCTCTCGTCCTCTACTTGGGCCTCGATCTCAGCCCTTGTCTCCTGTTGATTGGCCACTTCCTCCTCCTCTCGAGCTGAGGACCCCTCATCTACATGGATAACTTTGGCCTCTCCCCCCTCGACCGTCCTCCTAGGCCCCTAGCTTCTAACCTTCCAGAATTTCCTCTTTCTTTCGACTTGAGTGGTCGAAGGCGCCTAACCCACCAAGGTGGCCGCTATGTCAGCCGTCTGGGCCCGAGCTACTTAGCCTCCTCAAGGGCCAAGTCTTGACAACGACGCTTTGCAGGAGTCGCTAACGACCCTGCCTAGGCCCTGACTGGCAGAGCTCTCATCACCCAAGCTATCTCCTCTGAGCTGAGAGTCAGCCTAGTCACCCTCTCTTCATTCCTAGCCATCGGAGCCACAGAAGAGATGCCGACCACCCTCAAGACGGAACTGTCGATCAAGTGTTCCATCTTGTGAGAGCCGGAGTACGCTCTGATTAGGTCGAGAGTTTCCCTCTCGTGCTTCGATAGGTCCCCCCTGTTAGGGCCTCCCTCAATATCTCGGGCCTATTTGAGCGGCACAAATCCGAGTCGTTCCCTGTGACCTAGACGAACTTCTCCTTCCAGTCCTTGTTCGACTCAAGGGGTCAATGACTATTTTGAATTTCCCCACTTTCTAAAAGTGGAAGTGGGGTTCTTTCTAGTGCACTTTGACACCAATTAGGTGACCCAGCACCTTTAGCGATGGCGAGACCCCCAGCCAGTGGCAGATGACCACGAACCCCACCATGGTCATGATCGAGTTCGGCTTCATCTACATTCATGACACCCCACCGGGGGAGCCGCAACCCGCACTCTAAGTGCTTGATGTAAAGTAGAGCCCGACTTTTATCATGGTCATAGATCGCCTACAATCTTGTAGGCGACATCAGCTTGTAACTTCGGGGGATATCAAATTTCCTCTAAAGCGTTCCCAATGTCGGTTGCGTCACCTTCGAGTGGATCTCCTCCAATATCTCTTGTCTAGCATTGAGAACAGAGCCCGCCATTAATGCTAGCTTCAGATGACCGTTAGAGAAGATGATCGGAGAGTTTTCTGAATTCAAATTTGGAGTTTTGAGAAGCGATAACCACCCTAGTAGACAGCACTACCTATATATACAGCTGAATCAATAGTTGTCAAAGCCACAATGGTGGGATGGAATTCAGATCAATGGCCTAGATTAATTTTAGAATCTAAAGCGGTTTCTCCTGAATCAAGGCAGAGCACACCAACCTTAGGCAGTCCATGATCAGGCATGAAACCCAAAGCAGCAGCAGTCAAAAGGCGTTTGATGACATTAGTCACGTTGCATCTGAAGAACTTTTCAAATCCCTTCATAAATTCACCTCGCAACTCAGCGAGGCCACAGTATCGTTTCACTCGGACCAGGCCTAGGCCGACTCCATGCGAAGGGGGCCAGCTGTTATCGTGCTTTCAGTACTAAATACTAATCTCCTCTTAACAACAGACAAGTGTCTCACATTATGCTTAATCTAGCCAGCACAACATTTCATGGAGATTAAAGACCCAACACGGTCGACTCAACCGAGCTGACATCTTGCGTAGCCGAGTCAAAATGCGGTACAAGTCTACCACCCTCTTCAGTCGACTCAGGGAGAACCACTCTCAACCAATTAGGCGACTGACAACTCACATGGCCAAGTCAAAAGGCAGAAGTTCTTGTCTCTCGACGAGGCGATTTAAAAAGCGACTGTTATCTCGGGAACCTCCTAGCGACAGCTGATCACTATCACCATAACTGCTATTAAATGCATAACCGGTGTCATTATTTCTCCATTCCCAATAGTCTTTAAGACACATCGGACCACACCGGCACAACATATTTCCTGTCACTTCACATTAAACGCTGAGATGACTTCCCCACCATTGGCAACCGACGCCTATAAAGGAACACTTACTCAACCGCCAACTCAGACTCAGCCAAAGTTACCAGACTACCCCTCTACTACTACTATAAATAGAGGTCTATTTTTAGCACAAAGGTAAGAAATTTCTGCTATCCAAAGATAGAGATCTCTTTCAGTTCTTCATTTTCATCCCCACTCAAGATCATCTACTAACTTGACCGCCGGAGGAACAACCGGAGAACCCAACTCCACTCTCTTACTGGTGTTCCCATGTGTAGGGATGAACAGCTTATCTCTGAATTGGATAGCCAAAGGAGTTAGAGGACCTTGATCATCCTAAACACTCACACTTAACTGTCTGTTTGATAACTGAACATCAACAAAAACTAAAGTTTATAAAACAATTTAGACTATTCATAATATGAGTACGAGTCAGAAAATGTTCTGGTGGTATTCTTTGAAGACAAACAAATTCATTATGAAAATGTAAGAGCTATAAAGAGAACAATAGGAAAATTAAAGAGTCACAGGTGCTTTAGAATTAATCTATTAAACTGACAGTATAGGGATGAGATTAAACGGCAAAAAATTGCAATCAAAGAATCTTTTGATCACATCAGTATCATCAATAAAAATAATGAAAATAAAAATTAGCGGAGAAACCAATATCACATTAATCAATGGAAGCATAAAAGCGTCCACGACATTGTCATGCCAAAACAATTTATTTCGAGAATAAAGCATTTGATAGAGGACAAGAAAAGGTTGAGGTAACAATGAGGTGATAATTTGCCTCTTTTGGAGGCCCATGGACGCGTGGACTCCACGAGCAACTGCCATTTTAGGAGGTGGACTGGGCCCCACTTACAGAATGCCGACAAAATGTGTGGTATTCTCCACCAGCCATATCTGACGTCCTTTTGTATAAGAGAGTTACAGATTTGTCCTCATTATTCAAATTCAATTTTTAATTGTTTTTTCTTTTAAATATAATATGTAAATATGTATATATAATCTATGATAATTGATAAGGCAGCTTTATATTTACCTGTCTAGCTGATAAGAAACTGGTCATATTTAAACTTCTTAGAATACTAAGAAGGATACACTCGGTTTTCATTTAGGATATAGCTATGTAATCTCCGGAACATTAATGAGTAAAGTTAATTTTATGCAAGACTTCGTAGTCTGATCAAAGAGATCTTTGGTTAAAAATTAAACTTATAGTACAGAAATAGAAACAAGATATTAGAAGCTTTTTGAAATTATAACTTAGATTAATATAAAGGGTAAATATCAGAAAACACCTCTTTACATTGGATGATTATTAGAAAACCCCTCCTAAACTTTCAAATATCCGAAAAACCCACGTTAACTATAGGGACTATCACAAAACCCACCTTTTACTTTTAGATTTATCAGAAAACAGCCTTTAACTTGGGATTTTATCAAAACAACCCTTTAAATTAGGGGGTTTTCTAATAAAATCTCGAAGTTAAAGGAGGTTTTCTGGTAACCCCTAAACTTAAGGGTGTTTTTTTGTGTGGATAATTTGTGAGTGGGGGGGGGGGGGGGGGTTCCTTGATAATCCTCTCATGTTTTCGGGGTTGTGGGGGGGGGGGAGCTGGTTGGGGGTGGGTGGGAAGCAAGGTTACAATATTTAGCCTAAAATAAATCAAGAGCACCTAAAGTAACGAAAAAGTTATTGAGAACTCGAGGTGATCTTTGGCAGAGCGTTAAGTGAGGGTTAATAGTTAACCCCTCCTCAACCTACCAAATATGAAAACATTTATATGAGTTGTAAACTGAGTTATAAACAACTCTTAATTTGCCAAATATAAAAAGGTAAAAGAGAGTCAGAACCTTTCACCATGGTTTAAAATGAGGTTGCCCCTCAAATTAAGTGGTTGATTAATCCAGCTCCTTAGACAAAAGTAGATATATAACTCATTTCTTTAATAAAGAAATTACTTATAATCTTCACTATATTCCAAATCACTAAAATAGATAATACATAATAATATAAATCATACCAAATGTCAAAACTATAGGATCCGGATAACTACACACGTGTAAAACGGTAAATCTACATCTAGATTATGTACATCGAAAAATAAAGAAACTCTAGCATGTATCTAGTTAAATATAAACAACAAGTTTAAGGTTTACCAAACGGATCGGTTTTGAAAGAATTGCCACGTCCATCTTGCTCAACAGTCGTAGATCTATTGCACCGTGCAATCGGTGAGAAGCCCCTGCATATCACCCCACAAATAAATGTCAATCACGAACTTGAAGGAGGAAGACGGAGATGTCGGCTTACTATGTTTTTTTCTCTATATATAATTCATGAAAAACTTATATCTATATATAAGGGCTTAGAGATAAAATTCTTTACTCATTAAGATTATGAATATCTTATCTCTCAGATATGATATTATCCACCAACTTATTTGGGTGTCCATCTCATAACCGTAACTAACTAACTTCCACTCACACAAATGAATGGGTGTCGTCCTTAGCTCCCTGAGACGACTCCTTGAATCATTGACTCCCTAAGTCAATGTCTCCCTGAGAATCTCATTTTCTTTTCAAATCCACGTCCATACGTCATTAGTGTGGAGTGGACCTTTAAGAACCTCCAAGCAAGTAGCTTTGCAGCTAGATCTGTAAGGACCGATGCAAGGATCTCCCTAAAAGAAAAACACACATCAAATAGTGTAAGTATGTGATATCTCATACCGAGGTCTAATCAACTATGTCTGCTCAATACCGTCGGTCCCTCGAAGAAGCATACAAGAACACCGCGGTCTACCCTTGATTCATCACCCTCTTAAATCTTGCCCTCAGCGTACATAAGAGTTGGTCAAACGATGTAATCAGGAGTCATGTCAATTAATCTTCCTGTAGCCCTAAATAGCTAGGGCTACTAATCACTCACTTTCCTGATATTGTCCCAATGCAGTATTATCTCATCACAGCAGGAAACAACAACTAAAGTAGCGGATGCACATAACAGCCTTCCGAAACAGCCCAGTGTCTCTAAGGGTACAGTGACTACCCTCTATTGCGGATGGTCATCAATAAGGGCTCACATATCAAGGCAGCAGAGATCTATCCTTCGACCTCCTTATATCTGGTTTAAGCACACACCATATGGCAACATGCTATGGTACTCCTTCTCTCTCCTTGAGCGTATACATCATTAAATGTATACTGCACACACCTCACTTTGTGATGAATTTGTTTAGCCATACCGCCTCGTGATATGCTTGGCAACATGTTATGGTATTCCTTCTCTCTCCTTGAGTGTACACATCATATGGCAACAAGCTTGCACCTCGTGCGCCAAGTCAGACCCCTGGACTGGCTGTTAGTAAATAGGTAAAGTAGACTTAGAGTTTTTTACTTTAGTCACTTCAATATATAAGTATACAGGAATCTCATCCTGACCTAGTCAGGGCAATCAATAGAGTGCTCCCACTGTCATCATACCTAGTACAATAGTGTAGTCATTGCTGCAAGCCAAATTATATCTGACACTCCATCTCAGCTTTGCCAACTATCACAGTTCCGAAAGGGAGCTCTTCTGTGATAAGAGTTCCTACCTATTGATGTAGCTTTCTAGTTGTGCATCCAGTGCCCTTTGTGTACTCTATACACATCATACACAAATATACTCTATGCCAAAATAATCAAGCAATTATAAGACATAAGCAATTCCGGATATGCATGTAGATGAGAAAATGACAATCAAATCAAACATAATGTCTTATAAAGCCGTCATCTGTAATATGAGGTATCAACTAAAATGAAATATTGCCACCAAAGACGCAGCCTTTGAGCCTCATGTGTGCTGCCCTAGGAGCCTCTTGGCTATTCTCGTTATCAGTAGATTCTTTATAATCTAATCTCATGGGGATACTCTCTAGCACAACCTCCTCCTTCTCTTTCTTCTTAACAAAGTGGTACCCAATCTAGATTTTATTTTGATTTCCCAAACTAATTTTGCTCTTTCGAATACCTAATAATTGACATGCTATCACAATAGAGAATCACACCATTCTCTACATGTCGAGTTACAGCCAAGTTCATTGAGAATCTACACAATGAGGTTGCCTCCTGGGGCTATCATGTATATCGCCACATATTCTGCTGTAAGTGGAAAAGGCTTTACACTACTGCTTCTGTTGTGGAAAATAACAAGTGTTACCTCCGGAGTTGCAAGTATACAACTAACAAGTTATAGTATAAAAGATATCGATCCCACGAGGAACGTGAAGTAGGAGTTTATCAATATTGGTTCTTGTGTTGTGTGCGCGACAATTCGGTGTT
>JBAKGM010000002.1:6294489-6310732 GCA_037177215.1 Asparagus racemosus | reverse complement strand
CAATTATCTATTAATATATTATCATACATTACTAATAATTAATATGATGTAGAGTTTTACAATAACGTTGGAAGTTTCAGGGACCAAATTATACAAACCTGAAGTGACATATAATATAATTAATTAACCATGATAATTAATTTAGTTTAGTTAGTATTAGAATGTAATATCAAAAAAGAATAGAGGTAATATAGCCATTGGAAAGTTTTTTCACAACACCCTCTTTTAAAGGGAGTATGAAGTATGATTATATAACGAATTTCGAATCCAATTAGACTTTGCATGAATTTTACTCTTTTTATGCTTTTTATGATTTAGAGGTTAAAGATGATGGATTGATTAAAATTGGATAAAATTAAATTTTTTAGAGAAATGACTAAGTTATAAACCATTTGAACTTATTAATTAATCTTTAATTATTATTAATAGATAATTTAGAGGAAATACGCAAGACTAATTATCTTAACAATATTAATAATAACTTCACAATCATCCAAATAGTCTATGGGCTACTTTTTTTTTTAATGGGCCATGAAATATTTCTGAGGTCAAGGCTTTGGACAATACACATCCAAGAAAACGCCTCTCCGTGTCGGAAATTAATTCTTCAAGCTCCGTTTGGGCAAATGGTTAAAAAAGAGGGAATAAGGATAAAGATTAACGTTATTAGCTTATTCGATAATTCGAAGAACTAAATTATTCATTCGTTAAATAAGTCTTATTTTAGCCATTGTGATCAGTTTTAGCGTTTAGGAATAGCGAGGATTTTGACTATTTTCTTTACAAATAGAGGGGTTAGCTCTTAATACTTCTAAATAGGAGTATTAGTAAACCGCTCATTTTGATGAGTTAACTCATTTTAATATCTTAAAAGGATAAAGTATCTGATGGGACAGGTCCATGGATGAATGGTAGACTTATGGGATCTCAACCCTTGGATCCCTTACATTTTGAGATTTGTGTCCAGATTCAAGGGGTTCTAAGGGTTGAGATCTCATAGGTCTGCCATTCATCCATGGACCTGGCCTATAAGATACTTTATCCTCTAAAAGGGCTAACTTAACCCTTATGCATTTTTTGTGTTTGGCAAACTATGGAGGGTTAACTCACTTTAACCTTAGTATAATTTTTTTTGTGTTTGACGGGTTAAAAAAAGATTAAGTCTCATTAACCCCTTACTTAACCCGTTACCAAACGGCCCCTCAAGGTTGTGATATAATTAGAAAGGGCTCCGCTTAGCATGTAGTTGAATACAAGTGCAAAGATCCTCGTACGCAAAATAGACACATTATACCGTTATCAAAGTTATCAGCAGCGTGAAACACATTACCCCAAGGGTAAAATTTTTCATTTGGAAGGCATTGCCTAATGGCCTTCCTGCTGGGAATGTACCAAATCGAAATGGTGTGCAAATCCAAAGAATTTGTCCACCATGCGAACTAGAATTAGAGTCTATTGATTGTATTTTCATCAAGGGATTACGGTCCAAGGCTTGTGCTTCTTCTTTGGTCCCCACGACTTTGACTTTTCCTAATTGACTTGAGATGTGGTCTAAATTTCCCTCCTCATCATCTCGATTGGGTTTTGCTTCTACTTTGTCTTGGTTTGCATGGAAAACAAAACGCGATATTGTGTTTAGAGGTACCAAAGGACCGATAGCTAGCATGTTAATCATGGCGGAGGTCTATGCACAACAACGCACGCCCAAGATAATTGACATTAGTGCATGTCTCAACTTACCGTCACCCCATGGATGGTTAGCACCCCCTCATGACACTATCAAGATGAACACCGATGTGGCCACGGGCCATCCGGTTCAGATGCCTCGACGGTTGGGGTTATTGCAAGAGATCATATAAGAAACTTGTTATCTTTTGGTGAATTTGGGTCTCCACCGTCACCCATTGAACAAGAAGCAAAGGCAGTTCATAAAAGCTCTCCAATTTTCTTAAGATAATGGGGTGGATGAGAATTCAACTTGAATGCCCTCCTTAGCTCTTGTCCATATGCTTCACAAATTCGTGCATACCTCCTTTTGGTGGGCGATTGTTGGTAAGAGTAGTGATAAGTGTACGATACTTTCTCTACTACTCTGACACTACCACTCACAAATGAGTGGGGGCATGATAAGTCATTGCTACAACTTTTAAGTGATGCCCCCACTCCATTGTGAGTAGTAATGCCAAAGTAGTACACTTAACATTTTTCTTTTGGTAATTGTTCCAAGATATCAAAACTATATTAGTTCAACATGTTAGAAGATCCGATGATAGTTGTGCGCATGACTTAGCTTAACTTGCTCGCATGTACAAATGTGGCTTTCTCTCGGATCTCCCCAATAGTTCAGAATGTATCTATAACCAAATTCTATGAGGGAATACATTAGAGTCCATCTTTGGTACCCTTATATTTTCATAATAAATAAATAAATAAAAATAAATAAATAATAAAAAATAAAATAAATATTTAAGTTTACTTAATCTAACTAATGTTAATTTTAGTTATGTCTAAAATAAATAATAAGTTTAATCCAGTTTTATTCTTAATATTTAGAATAGATGTTAATAACAATGAGAGATTTAGAGGTTGAACTTTAAAATACCCTACAGCTTACCGCTAAAATTGCACTTAAATGCCATATAGTTTCATCAACCCTGCACTTAAATTGACCTCTATATTAAAACCGAGCAAATAAATACGTTAAAGTATTTAAGTATTATAGATAAATGCCTCAAAGTTTCAAAATGTTGCACTCTAGTGCCCTCTTGTTTACAAAATGTTGCCTAGAAATACTCTCAGTTTGTCGATGGTCTAACTTAAATACCCTAAATTTCTAAAAGTTACGCTTTTTTAACACACTCTATTATGTGGTATTCTTGAATATGGAGAGAAACATGGAGCTTTTTTACTTTAGAGTATTTATCCATAATATTTAAATACTTTGTGCTATTATTTGTTTGGTTTTAAAATAGAGGTCACTTAAATGCAAGATTGATTAAACTATAGGGCATTTAAGTGCAATTTAGCTTATATACTCAGAAACCTTTTTGAACCTCACATCTTATTAGAACCACCCGCATGCGGCGGGTGGTTCTGAGCCATTAATTGAGGCTACCCCTTCACATCGAAGGCCGCTTGCTTGTATGCAGACAGTTTTGATAGGAATAATACTCTCTCTTTAAAAAAAAAAATCTAACATCTATAAATAAATAAAATAAGAGAAATTCTTTTTGGACCCAATTTTTGGGACCATTGCGCGGGACTGGTGACGTGGAGTGTGTGACACTGGTAAAAAAAAAAAAAAAAAAAAACCGAAATCTGGCATCAACAGCGCAAAAGCCTGCAGAAAAATGTCAAGAGCGCATCCTCCCGTTTGCAATTTGAAATCGAACGCAAAGCGGGAACTAATCAGGTCGCATCCCAACGCCGACAAATAATTACCCTTTCCCATTTCCCCCCTTTTATTAAACCCTCATCTCTCCTCCCCCTAAAATCTCGATTTCCGATCAAAAAACAAAACCCTAGCGATCTGATCCTCTTCAGCTCTAATGGCGGATGAGACCGAGAGGAAACCCCTCAGCCTCAACGAGCGCAACCAGCTCCTTCTCCAGGGCCTCTCTCGCTCTCGGCCGTCCAAACCCCCGCCCAGCAATCGCGAAGGTAATCTTCTCTCAAAACCCTAACCCTAATGATCTTTTCGACTGAAACCCTAAAACTCCTTCCTTTTTCAGAAATTAAGGCTCGTAAGGTCAAGCTCGAAGGCCGCCGCCGCCTCTGCAAATTGAAATCGCCGACAAGAGACGACAACGACGACGATAACCTAAATGATGAGCTGTGCGATTCGCCGGTGAGGGAGAAGGAGAATGATCGGGGTGGAGAAAACATCAGGGATATTCTGGATGATCTCAGCTTCAGGTTGGAGTCGCTCTCGGTGGAGAAGCCGAAGGCGAGGCCGAGGCTTGCATCCGGAGTTGAGAAAATGGAACCGTTGGAGGAGTTCAAGAGCGCTCCGTCTTCACCTTCTCTGTCTTCAGATGAGAAAGGGAAAGGGAAAGGTTTTGGTTCTCTGGTTCTTGATGATGATGATGATGAGGAGGAGTGTGTTGTTTTGGGGAGCAATAGGAAAGAGAAGGTGAAAGAGGGAGACGTTGATGACGGTTTGATCGATGTTTTCGATGATGATGACGATGAGGGGGATAATGATGATATTGTTATGGATTGGGCTGGGGGTAGTAAAAACAAGAGGTATGTGCTTCCCGGTTACACAGCAAAGATGCTGTATCCTCATCAAAGAGAGGGGTTGAAATGGTTTTGGAGTCTGCACTGTGCTGCAACTGGAGGGATTTTAGGGGATGATATGGGATTGGGCAAGACAATGCAGGTCTAACTAATACCTTGTTAAATACTTAAAATTGAACTTTTTGTGAATACCATTGGCATGTTGAAATTCTTTGGAGACTTGTTAACAAATTCATGATTTGTTTTGTTGGTGTGGAGACCATGCGCAGCATCCCAAATTCCAAATTTTTGTTCAATTTCGATATTGGATATATCTTAACAGCCTTATATGATATCTTTCTTCTGTTGAGACCATGCGAAGCAACCCAATATTTTTAGTACTTGCAAGTGGCATTCTGGCAGCATTGGCCTGTTGATTTTTAATGATTTCTTTCCTGAAGCATCCCAAATTTTGAGCGATTTCCTCATTTGGTTGCCTTTTTAGCAATAATATATGATATATTTCTTTGGTCAACATTTTGTTTTTCTTTCCACCTTTCTCAAGGCGACTTGGTTTTGGGTAACTACCTACAATAAAGTTAGAAGCTCTTCTCTGTTATTGTCTTGGCCTGATTTGATGCGGTTTGAAGTAATGGATTCAGTGTATTGAGATATTTATCATTAATAACTCCTGCTTTCTAGTTCTACTGCACGAAACCTGGTTTTAACTTCATGACAGATTCAACGTATTGAGATATTTATCATTAATAGCTCCTGCTTTCTAGTTCTACTGCATGAAACCTGGTTTTAACTTCATGACCTCATACCTCTCTGAAGAAGATCAAGTCTCATTTAAGGCATCATGACTTCACTACCTGCTAGTATCGTCCATTGCTACATGTCAAAGTCTTAATGATCTTTCTAATGTCATGATGTTTTAATGTGTTGATGGAAAAAATTTGGATGTAACAGTGCAATTGATTACATTCTGTTTATATATGATTTAGTCAACTTGATTACTAACAATATATGTCCCAGATTATTGAATATATGTGGAGTTGTCCTTAAGTTGATAATTTAACAAAATATGTTTCTTCAACGTAGTTTTGAGTGTAGGGCTGTGATCTTGTTACATGTTGATGGCTTCTCTCGTTACATGTTGATGTCTTCGCTATTTGTTCAGGTTGCTGCCTTCTTGTCTGGACTTTTTCATTCACGTTTGATTAAGAGGGCGTTGATAGTCGCCCCCAAAACACTTATTGCTCACTGGATGAAAGAGTTGTCAGTGGTGGGGCTCTCTGGAGAAATTAGGGAGTGAGACTCATATCTTATAATTTAAGAAGTTTGCAAATGCTGGACTATTTGTAATTAATTTTATTTTACTTTTGTTCATGCAGTTACTCTGGAGCCTCTCCTAAAGTGCGAGACTATGAACTTCAGTATATTCTCCAGGTACCTCCCCTTTCACTTTCCATGACAAGTTTTAACCTATCACCACATATCTACGTGCAAAAAGGTAATCACATTATTACACATCTTCATAATATCCATTAGAATGACCTTTTACTAAAATTTGTGGTCTCTTAAGCAGGATGGTGGCATTCTTCTCACAACCTATGATATTGTGAGGAACAATTTTAAGTCTATACGTGGTGATCGGTATGTTCATGAAGACGGAAATGAGGATGATAACTTATGGGATTATGTTGTGCTTGATGAGGTTGGTTGCTTCTTGATCAACTTGATCAATTTTTCCATACAATATTTTTTTTTCTTTCGTAAAATGCTTCCCATTTATCAGCAACTATTTCGTAGTCTATCTCCTTGTCTTTTGTTTTACTTCTTTAGAAGCAGGTCTGTCCATAAATCTCTTTCAAATGTACACACACATTCAGACCAAAATATAATCCCATTTTTCATGTGAAAGTATCAGTTCATAGTTTTTTTTCACTCCCTTTGTTATGATTCTGAAGTTAGCTGTTCAAATGAGGCTTGTTATTATCTTTATCATACTACTTCTAACTTCTAGCAATTTTATATTTGATCCTCTATCGTTATGGTAGCCCTTACCTTGATTTGAACTGAACTGCACTTCATCCTGATCTCCTTAAAGTTTTCATAGAAGCTATTTACTTTTGTGTTTTTAGGTATATCCATCTATATTCTATTCAAACGAATTGCTTCATAAAACTCTCTCGTCTAAACATGACTTGTTATCTCTTCTTTCTTTTTATTTCAGGGGCATATCATAAAAAATCCGAAGACTCAAAGAGCACAAAGCTTGTTAGAAATACCATGTGTTCATCGCATTATTATTAGTGGCACGCCGATACAAAACAATCTTAAGGTGATAGTTTTAACTTAGGAATGGCATTCTGATATTTGTTCCATTATCTACTCTTTCAAGAATTACATAATTCCTTTACAATCAGGTCATTAATGTTACTATTTGATTTCTGCAGGAACTTTGGGCTTTGTTTCATTTCTGTTGCCCGGCTGTTTTGGGTGACAAGGATGAGTATGATTCATTTTTGGTTATCTTAGAGACTTTTATAACATTCTGGATACATATACATTGAATCTCTTCATCTCTTTTTAGGTTTAAAGTGAAATATGAAAATAAGATACTGCGTGGGAATGATAAACATGCTTCTGATCGAGAAAAATATGTCGGGTCTACAGTTGCAAAGGTATTAAGATGTAATTGCAAATTTCACACTGTTATATATGTAGCCTACGTAACGTCTGATGTCAGGAGTAAAGACTGTTCAAATACATCACCAATATTTCTGAGTTTTGCTCCGTAGCCAACCCCATACATAGTGAGATGGTTTTCAGGATGATAATGATGATCTTTTCCAACACAAAAATCTAGTGTTATTTATTCAAAATTTGCCTCAAGATCACTGCTGATTCAATATGAAAAAAAGAATGAATCTTATATTTATTTTGTTTCATCATTTATTTTATGAAACATGGCTATGCTCTCTTCAATTTCATGAAGAATATATTTTATGTCTCATGTAGAGTTGTTATAATCTAAGTGAACACACATGCATTTGTTTTAGCCTCAATTTTTAATGAATCATTTCTGAGTAAGTATGAAGAGAATAAAATGAATCAGAAGTGACAACAAGAAGTGGCATGTGTTTTAAGTGCTTATCCATTTGGCTTGTGTACAATTGATGCATGATATGTACTGAACTGTTGATCCTGTTATCTAGCTCTTTTTTTTGTATTCCCGATCATAGTGGTTTTTGCCAATATGCCTCCTAGTCCATTGGGTGCCAAATGTTCCCTGTGCATGTACGTATTACTACAAATAAATACCTTGTGATCTGACTCATGCTTTTGTTTCACTTGCAGGAATTAAGAAACCGCATAAAGCCGTATTTCTTACGACGCTTGAAGAGCGAAGTATTTGCTGATAATGATGATGCAACTAGTGCTAAACTTTCAAAAAAGCATGAGATGATTGTGTGGCTCAAATTGACGACTTGTCAGGTACTGTTTTTTATTATCTCATACCTTAAGTTTTAGTTGCATTCACTGCTTATTATAGAACATCAATCTTAAACACTTTTACGAAGGTGTGCTCTTCTGAATGCAGAGACAACTTTATGAAGCTTTTTTGAAGAGTGATTGGGTTCATTCATCTATGGATGGTGGCTCACCATTAGCTGCATTAACTGTAAGATCACCTTCTTTAACTGTTAGTGTTAGCTAATATATTCTATGACTGAGGCCTTTTCTCATTTGTTTTAATTTAGATTTTGATAATACACCAGGATATTGCCTACTTTCATACAAGAGATCCCTATATCTTCTCATTTTCTCATTTTTCTGCTTATCCAATTCTTTCAAGGTTTTTACTTCAAGGGCATAACCTAAAGAAGGGGAATTTACTTACAATGCAAATCCTTTTTTCTGCTGATTAATTTTATACTGAAATTAAGCGTAAATGACATGCCTTTCTTAAATTCCATAAGTACTTGACAACAAACTAAAGATGGGAAATTTACTTATGATGCCAATGTTATTTCCTACAACCTAAAGAAGGGAAATTTACTTACAATGCAAATCTTTTTTTCCTGATTAATTTGTAGTGAAATTAAGCGCAAAGGACATGGCTTTCTTAAATTCCATAAGTACTTAACAAGAAACTAAAGATGGGAAATTTACTTGTGATGCCTTGCCAATATTTTTTTCCTAATTAATTTTATAGTGAAGTCAAGTTCAAATAATGTTGTCCTTATAATTGTTTTACATGTATTTGTTATGTATAGTCTTCTGGGTTCTGATGCTTCACTGAAAGCACATTTATAAGGAGATACGTTATGAATTATGGTTTATGATTTTGTTTGTCTGAATATGACAATTTTTGTGTGGTGGGTCTGTTTCAGACTTATTTGTTTCACCTTTTCTTTGGATCAGATATTGAAGAAGATATGCGACCACCCACTTCTATTGACCAAAAAGGCTGCAGAAGGTGTTCTCGAAGGGATGGATGAGATGCTGAATCATGATGAGCTTGGTATGGTGGAGCAAATGGCAAAAAATTTGGCAAATATGACTGCCAATGATGATGTTCAACAACTGGATCATAATGTTTCATGCAAAATATTATTTATAATGACTTTGCTGGTCAGGGACTTTTCTTATTATTTTAATTTAACATGAGAACACGTGTTTAAAATTCTGAAACTATCTGCTTGTATGACAGGATAACCTGATTGAAGAGGGACATGTTGTATTGATCTTCTCTCAAACTCGTAAAATGCTGAATCTTATTCAGGTTCTCTCTTTCTCCCCCATCTCCCTCCCCCATGAACTGTGTCATTTACCTTATTATATTTTAATATATTTAATTTAGTCAAACTGAAAGATTATCTATTTAACTTAACTGGCACTAGTATAATATTCACAACTGTAGTAATTATGTTTTTAATAGGATTTTCTTTTCTCTTTGCTTTGATTGATAAATGTGTTTGGATCAAGTTAATTAGATACAAAACCGGAAACTTAACTTATTGGGCCAAGTTTTGGTAGAAAGGATCTAGTGGACCCAGGTCCATGTCATTAAATGTGCACAAAAGGGATGTGAACCTTTTGGATCATTGAACTTCAGGATTCATGCATAGATTCAATGGTTGACATACATTTGGTACACATTTAATGCCATAGACCAGGTCCACTGGATACTTGCTCGAGTTTTTTTTCTTTTTAAATTATGTGGGGTAGTCTATTAGGAGAGCTACCCTAGTTATGCTCGTCCTTGGTGTCTTCAGCGCTAGCCTGGTGGCACCTATAGATAATTAGGGTGGCCTGGGCACTGCACCCACTTCGGTAACCACCTAATGTCTACTAAGGTAATAGAAATTGCTAGGCGGCCTAGGCGTCAAACCCAGCGCCTAGAGCCTCGGTGTCTAGCCGGGGCCTAGGCATTTTCCTTTCTGTTTATTTTGTAAATCAATGTTATTGAAAGCGTTAGGCACTGCTAGGTGCCAAATTGGCGCCTAGGCGCTAGGCCTGGGAAGAATTCTTATTCTTGCTTAAGTGGTGACGTAGGAGGTTTTGCTGAAGGTCGAAGGAGCTAGAGGAAGTGTTCATAGTTGGTAGAGGCGGTCAAAGGAGTTTGGAGGAGGTTAGAGGATGTGAAGGTAGCAACAGAGGAAATCACGAACAATACCTAAGTGGTGCAGTCCATGTAAGCGGCCTTCACTCCCGTAGGTGCTCTCAAAACCTAGGCCGCCTAGGTCAGCCTAGGTACCGCCTAGATCAGCCTAGGTACCACCTAGGCCTAGGTGGGGGAGCTTGGGAGGGCTAGGTGGGAGCGTTCTAAAACATTGACGGCGGCCCAGGATGCCTTTGAGAACAGAGGCTTTATGTTCTACTAGATGCTCTTATTTGGTACCCTCTGCTTGTTCTTGTGTGTATACCGCTAATGTAAATGCTTGTCGTTATGCTCAGGCTATATCATGCTAGAAGTAGCATGAAGCAATTTTCTCTTAATTACGTATATCCTGTTGTATAGTGTTCCCTACAAATAGCCTATTCTAACCTAACATTAACTGATGAAGTTGGGCAACTTGTTCTTTTACTTGTCGGTGAATGCTGGTAGTGCATTTCTGAACACGCAAAACCTATTAGTTATCCGTTGCCTCTGTGTTGATAGCATCAAAATGGCTCACAGTGTTATGACAGATAAACTGTTTCACGTAAAAGAATTCTTCCAAGATCATATATCTGCATACTGATATCTATACCCCTGTCCCCTTCCCCACCTCTAATTAATATCTATTGTATTTTCTGAGTCTCATGATTATCACATGTGAGAGTGCTGTAAATTTTCATTATAAGGGAAATTATTAAAACAAGGGTTACCTACTCAAAATCAACAATCTATAAGAATTGGAATCTTTAACTAGAGCATGATTAGTTAAGGTCTTTACGGTGACTAAACTAAGAAATGATAAACTGAAAATGTGGCATGATATTATTATTACGTAGTACATATGCTAGAGAGTTAAACATGTTGGAGTTCCTGTGGAAACCATCTGTATCAAGGGCCTAAAGCCGATTTCTCTTTTTAGCTGATGTAGTCTATTATTTAACTGCTTACTGGTGCTTCCGGACAGCTTTAAAAAATGTATTAAAACCAGGTTAATCATCTAATTAACTCTATGGTATTCATATATTCTTTGTGCCGTCAAGAGTATCAATACGTGTCCAAGAAAGCTTTACGTTGCTTGACCTGATTACAATCCATGCACATCTTGGAGAAGAACTTGGTATCTCTTGCAGTCAAGGTTCTAAATGGTGATGTTAGGGACATGGATGCTGGAGGGATCACATGTTGTATAGGAGATGTTGGGCAACATAAATGTATATTAGTTTATTAAGTAAGACACCATAATGGATAGAAAGTATGCATATAAAATACAATGTGACGAGTATCCTAACTTTAATCTATTCTAATGAAATTATAGAATTTAAATATAAGTGTGTTGAAAGAAGGCTTTTTAGGCCGTACAACAGCCAGACAATGAGATAAGGATCCATATATAGCACACTGCCGCCTATAGGCATAAAAATATATGGAACAAGTAAATAAATAAGTGAACAAGGACACTTATATTTCATGTGTGAACCATGTCGGGGACCTAAGGCAAAATGTCAGGGACATAGGCCCCTCATAAATGACACCTCCGCCAGGCATGTGAGCTCATGTCAGGGAGATTTAAAACATCACGCATGGTACAATCATGAGAACTTATATTCTTGAATTTTTATTTGTAAATTAAAAGTCCACGTAGGTTCTTACATTAAGTTGATTCATATTCATATGTTGCTTAAGTTTTTCCTTGTAAATTTTCACAACCCCTTTCACTGTTCTTCATACACCTTAATTACTTCATGCATTTATCTTTTTTTATATCTTACACATGCACTTATTTTATTTTCTTTGTCCAAGATTACATCTGATAAAATTCATCCTCTACTCATCGATCCCAGTCCCATTGTTTCATGTCTCCTATTTCCTTTTATGTACGTTAATCTTCCAGAATTATTTTAAGAACTTGCTTATGCCTTTGTAGCCATGTCCTTATTTTACCCCTTTTATGTTAATCTTATCTATTATCTGTCTTTCAAACAATTTAACTTGTTTCAGTTAGCTTTCCTTTGGAATTTGCAATTTTTTGATACTGCTACTGAAATATTTGTTAGCCAACAATTCACCAGCTTCAACTTTGGGTACAAAGGGGCATTAAAGCACTAGAAGCAAAAGGTCCTCTGTTCAATTTTCACCATAAACGCTACAAGGATCATGTGCTTCTGTTCCACATGGAAAATAGTGCGTGCTGTCTTCTTCCTTTTTTCGGGCAGATGGAAGGGGATTAGATTAGTTTACCAGTTTGTTAACCATTGTCGGTTATCTAGGAACATTATCTTCCTTCTTTTTGCTTTTTCAGAACCCTTCTATGGATGAAACTGTGTCTGTGTATTGCCTCTCTAATTGCGTTTGATTGTTCTTTTTCATCCTTAATTTCTTATTCTTTTTCAGGAAGCTATTATATCAGCAGGATACAAGTATTTACGAATTGACGGTACCACAAAAGTTTCTGATAGAGAGCGGACAGTGAAGGTAAATATCATTTTTAATTAGAATGTCTGAAGAGTCGCATGGGTTTATTGTGCATTTGTTCTTCTATCCGCCTTACACAAGTACTGTTTATTTTTCAGGAATTTCAAGAGGGTTCTGGAGCTCCTATTTTCTTGTTGACATCACAGGTTGGTGGCCTTGGCCTTACGCTAACGAAAGCAGATCGTGTCATTGTGGTTGATCCAGCATGGAACCCAAGGTGAGAAGAATTCAAATAGGATAAATTTTTACTATTTTTATTGATGAGGTGTATATAGTTGTTGGCTTGCTGGCAGTAGCTGAATAGATGTATGGCTGATTTTTTGGGTCAATATTATATACTTTATAGTATAATTTCTAGATTTTTATAATTTGATGATATTCCCCAGTCAATATTAGATTTTACTTCAATTATGTTTATTTATTACTGTTAATTTATTAGGACAATTGGAGGTTGCATAGGCATGCTTCATTATTTACTGAGATGATGCTAAACTTTTTGACTTATTTATGCTTTATTACTTCCCTGCAAAGTTATCAGAGGTACTCTAGATATTTCTTTTAAATTTACTTTGGCAACTTAAACTAATTGTGCATGTTTTTCTTTGGTAATACTCGGATTATATAACTAGAAACTTACAGGATATGTTTTATATTTGTTTTAGTTCAAACACCAATCAATGCTTCTCTTGTGGAGAAGTTTGATAATTTCTAAGGTTAAAAAGACTAATGGCTCCAAGGCGTTCTTCTGTGCCGTAAACATTAGTTGTTTGGGCGTGTCAAATGCAACAATTCGTTGCTTCCTTCCTGCATCCTATACCGACCTAATCCTTTATGGAATTACATTTCATTTGCCGAATACAGTTTTTGTTTTAATTTACTGTGAGTTCCACTTTTTTTTTGGGTTAAACTTTTGTTGTTTATTCAGTATGGACAATCAAAGTGTAGATCGTGCATATAGAATTGGGCAGAAGAGAGATGTCCTTGTATACAGATTGATGACATGCGGAACAATTGAAGAAAAGATATATAAAATGCAGGTTTGAATATTTCTCCAATATATCTACTTTTTTTTTAACTTTGATTAGGATAAATAGAAAAACATATTTTCATCACAATAATTATTGTATTTACAAATTGCAAATGTTCTCATGTTCTGTTATATTTCCTTGGCATTCTGTAACACACAGATTCTAAAAGTTTTTGAAACGACACCACAAATTATGTTGTTTAGTGGAAAAGGGGGAAAAAGAAACAATGAAATTTTTCAAGATAAAACAAAGAAGCAAAGGAGGAAAAAAAGAGAAATCGGAAAGGTTGGTAAAATAAGCAAAACAGGTTACAGATCTAAAATGACATAAGTTTTAGAGTCTATGTGGAGTAAAATATGTTGATAGAGAATACATCAATGAATATGTGAATTAAAGAGTAAAGACATCAGTAAACAAGGGTTTGGGAAGTTAACTTGACGGTTTGCTGAAAGAAAAGATAAAGCTCGTGCCTTAAGTTGTTTTGAAGAACTCTTACAGCACTCTGTGCCACCCAGCAAAGTTCAAAGAAGCACTGCCTCTTAAACCCACTGCTTTTGGCATTGAGCTTAATGGCGTAGGGCCCAAAATGCTAAAGGCTGCTTGAATCCCTTTTTGCATTACTGATCCTAGCTTTTCATGGTTATGCATTTTAAACTCCTGCAACCAGGTAGCAATCTTGCAGCATGGTACATCTGGTTTGAGTAAACAAGGGAAACTTAGGATAAGAACAAGTGAAGAGTAGGATGCATTGAGCTTGACACAGGGTCAATTTTCAGAATTGTACAAAGCGTGAAAGATTTGAAGTGCGGGTGCTTTTTTGTGTATTTTATGTATGCATACGGACACATAAGTTTTATGTAGTAATTTGAACAGATATACTGGCAGTTGATTACATAACGTGATTGGCAGTTTCTTTTTTGGCTTTTGTAAGTGTATGTACTTAAACTTACTGCAGGTTCACATCTTACGCTAACTTTAACTGCATAGTGCATGACCCCTGTGCCTTGGTCAAGCTTTATATATGTCACATATGAGAAATTCTGATGCTTAAAACTTTGTTAAACTCTTGCAGGTTTTTAAAGGCGGTCTATTTAGGACTGCAACAGAGCAAAAAGAACAGATGAGATACTTTAGCCAGAAGGTATGTTCACTACTATCTTATCTTTGCGTTCACAGGATAGTGAATTTGGAACAACTATCAGAGTTTGCTATCTGCGACTTGTATATTTTATTTGTGTTTCTAATTTATTACATATTTTCTAGATGTGCTCTTAACAGTTACATTTTATAAGTTCTATGTCTATTATCATAATCATTATTCTTGCTAACCATTTTCAGGATATCCGCGAGATTTTTAGCCTTCCAAAACAGGGTTTTGATATCTCTGTTACTCAGCAGGAATTATTTGAAGAGCATGGCCAGCAGCATGATATGTAAGTGCTCATCTATTTCTTTGTTTGTCTCTCTATTCACATTCTCCATTTCACTGTACGAGCAATCGTTTCAAGCAGTATTCATGCACTGGAGTAGAGCCAGTTATCATTTGTTTCTTAATGTCAAATGATCTAATTTGCTTAATATTTCTGTAGGTGCCAAAAACATATCACAGTTCTTCCTATGATAGATAGCTGCACACTAACTTCTGTATTGGGTGCTTGTTCGAATATACATTAAGTCTATCTAATCACAATTTGAATTAGTTTGGATGTAGGTTCCACTACAAAAAGCACCATACTCTTCAAACCAGGTTTTTGGGATGTCTGGGTGGCCCTCTAACAATTACTCCCTTGTCACTCAGTCTAACCACTTGGCAACTAGGCACACATCTTAGTCACATTTGTCTTACAAAAAGAAAATGATACTTAGAAATTTAGAAAGTTATATCGGTAACTTTTGTACTTCCTCTAGATGTTTCCTTGGATTTCGTGTTTCACTTCCATAAATTTTCAATAAAATAGGTTGTAAAGTGTTATGAATTTTTAAAAAGTGAAATAAAATTTTCTACGATATACCTTGAAAAAATAAATGTTAATACAACAAATTATTGATACTAATAGCATGTTGTAAATCAAACCTATTACGTTAAAACTAAACAGTGATAATTCATTATAAACATATGTTTTTCTTTTTTGGGAAAGCAAAGCTTTTCCTTGTGAAGTATTTAAAGTTTATAGTTGATATCAGCTAAGCTTCCTAACTGAAGAACTCTCATATTATTTATTTATTTATTTTCTGATGCACTTTGATAAGGTTTTTGGAGGTTGAGTTTATTGCTCTGTGGGATCTCCTTGAACTATCTTTTAAGCCATGTTCTCAATTTTGTGTTATTTTGATCAATGAAGCACGGGCACTTCAAATTGAGTTCCGTGTCCATGCACGAGATGTCTAATAATCACAACTGCATGACATGTATAAGGCACTCCCACTGTGCTGGTTTTTGAGTTTTTATAAAATCTAAAGATCACATGTTGGACATCATAAGGCCATTTTGTTACTTAAAACAGGCATATAAGAACCTTATCTTAATTGCGTGACTATAGGAAGCAAATCTCTTAGAACACCAATTTCTCCAATGTTGTTGGAGCGACATTGAAAATGATTTGTCTCATGTTAGATATTTGCTCTTATTCATTTAGATAATATGTTGCATTCGTTGTCGATTTGTTAATTTCTTTTTGTAATTTTTATATAGAACTATTTTCTTAAGCTCCATCCTTCTCGGGATCCTACATGATCCAATGTGGCTTCTATGTGTGCTCCCCTGTGCTTTATCCCCATATCTTTCAAAATATCATCCCATCCCCCACGCAACCCCCCCCCCCCCCCAAAAAGGGAACTCTTTTAGGGGGAT
>JBAKGM010000002.1:6267848-6286268 GCA_037177215.1 Asparagus racemosus | reverse complement strand
CAATCTCATTATGTGGACAAGATCCTTGAAAGATTCAATAAGGATGACTCTGGAATTGCTAGAACTCCATTGGACACGAGTCTCCATCTAGCGAAGAATAGAGGAAATAGTATTTCTCAAGTGGAATACTCAAGAATTATTGGAAGTTTAATGTACTTAATGAGTTGTACTAGACCTGATATGGCATTTACGGTTAGTAAACTCAGCAGATTTATGAGTAATCCGAGTGCTATTCATTTGAAACCAATCGTGAGGGTATTAAGGTACCTGCGATATACTCGAAGTTACGCATTTAATTATGCAAGATATCCATTAGTTATAGAAGAGAACGGTGATGCATACTAGATATCTGATATGAAAGACACAAAGTCCACTAGTGGATATGTGTTTACACTAGGTGGTGCTGCTGTATCTTGGAAGTCCTCAAAACAATTTGTTATAGCCAGGTCCATAATAGAATTAGAATCATTGCTTTGGACAAGTGTGGAGAAGAGGCTGAATGGCTGCGGCATTTTCTAGAGGATATTCCAAATGGGAGAAACCTGTGCCATCAATATGCATTCATTGTGATAGTCAATCAGTAACTCGGAGAGCACAGAGTGCTATGCATAATGGTAAGTCTAGGCATATACGTTGTAGACACAATACCATTAGACAACTACTCTCAGCTGGAGTTATCACTATAGACTATGTGAGGTCACAGGATAACATTGTGGATCCGCTAACTAAAGGGTTAAACAGAGAATTGGTTGAGAAGATGGCAAAAAGAATGGGTTTAAAGTCAATAAAGGTATAAAGTTCTTATAAAGGAAAGCCATGCCTATTTGACTGGAGATCCCAAGATCTAGGTTCAAATGGACAGTTTAGTTATGAGAACTTAATGTAGTCACTATAGAGGATAACCTCGACCCATCTCTGTAAAAGTGACATTGAACGATCTAGGGTAGCAATATGTTGCTTTAATGATTTTACTTAAGAATAAGTAAATCACCTATGCAAGAGTGAAGTGGGGCCGCTTCAACAAGAGAATTGTGTGGCTTAATTCTCTTAAAACTCTTGCAGAACCAGGTTGATGTTCATGGCCAAATCGGACATAATCATGAGAATCGAACATTGAGATAATGATTCTTGTGTGAAATATATGGTTCATTTACAAGGAAAAGCAGGACAGTTCATGGACATTATGTCTACTGGACATCTAGTAAAGTAAGTACATTTCACGAGTGAAGGTTCAAAGAGTAACATCTACCTATCCTATGCAGGAATCATAGGAGAACATTCTAATCGAGCCAAATCAAATAATTTTTTCCATTCATGTGGGGCGACTGTTGGAAAAACAGCATTGCGTGAATGGGAAAATATGGTTCCCAAAGGGCCCAAAGAACAAGTGGTAAGTTTAATCCCACATTAGTTGGAATAAGGAAAGAGGATGGGTTTATAAATGAAATCTCAACAATAGGAGGTAAGATATTATTGGGGAAACTATACCTCGCGCGCCCACGTAGTGGTGGATGTAAATCTGAGGATCTGAACTTGCCCGATCAATCTGAACTCGTGTGCAAGAGTGCAACCTGTGGACATGAATGTCGCACCGAATCTCAAGGGCTAGAACAAGCTAAGTTTTACCAACAGAGATATTTTTTTGGCTTGGCGCACTTGGGTTCAGCATCAGACTTGGTCCACGTCCAGGTTGAACTGCCCACGAGAAATTTTCGTGAGTGGGAGGCGATCACTCAAGTTGTGCGGGCGGTTGCAGATTTTTCTCGATATCATCTGCACATTCTCTCTCCAACTCCGAAACTAATTTCTAAGACGTGGTTCTTTACCACGCTATAAATACCGCAGTCCTTCAAGCTTCAAAAGGCATAAGAAAGCAATCTCTCCCCCTCGCCTTTTATCTGTTCTCTAGTTCTTCTCCCTATGATTTGGTTCGCACAGTAAGGAGCGGGTGGTGGTTGCCTTGTAAGCTTGTTGTATCCTGGGAGGTAGACGTACACACTAGTTTTCGAGCACTCCGAAGAGGGCGAATTTACTTTAAGGAGACAGTGTTACGCTGGCCTCGAACTTCTTCGTCTACATATTCTTTGCAGTCATAAAGTTGTTGTTTCTATATTTCTTCTGATTTTTCTTATTTGTATTTCTTTTATATCTTATTATAACATCGCAATTTATGAGTATTTATTTGTAACGCTTTTCTTAAGGGCAAAATTGTTAATTTGTTCAAACTTGCCATCATTACCAACTTAGTGGTTTAAAATGCTATTCTCAGTCTTTATTTTTCTCTTTCCCTTACATTTTAGATAGGAGTACACTTTACGAAAAGGTGGTATTGATAACAACCCAAATATGTGGTAATGAAAAATTGACTTTCTTTAAAAATAGTATATTTAAATATTGGTCCCTCAAATCTTCAATAGTTGTATATTGCTTACTCAACGCGTTGAAATTGCTCATAAGTCCCTCATGTCATAGGAACTCTTGCAATTTGGTCCCTCTGACCAAGCTTACCCTCAGCCGATATTCCTTTGAAGGGTTATTTTCAATTTGACACTCTAAGTGGCACCTTTTTTAGCTTTGAAATCTTAAAATTTTTTTGACACTATTATATTATAAATGTTTGCATCTTTTTTAACTCTAATACCCCAAATGTTTACACCTTTGTTTTGACACTTTGTAAAAAGTTATTGACTCCGTTCCTACATCTGTCATAGAACTATCATTCTGATATAATTATTATTTTTGATATATTTTATTTTTAATTAGACTTTGCATACACTAATTGTTCTAAAGTAATTTTAATTACCACACGTGCATTGAATGTGCTATAATGCTAGTAATATAGAAAGAACCTACTATAATGCTAGTATATAGAAAGAACCTACTAGCGGCATGAACAAATGAATGAGTGGTGGACAAATCGTTTATCATAGTTATAAATGAAACAATAAAAAAGTAATTTCATCAACTTGAAAAGATGGCGGAAAAGACTAGAAAAGATACTTTGTGTTATTTCATATTTTGTGCATGTCTATGTCTATATTATTATACCACTACATAAAAATCCAAATCAGAGTAATCCAACAGATGAAGTAATGGAGGATATGTCTTCCTTTGCATTATAGTGTCTTTTTTTTGGTAAGTGAATAAAGTTTATTACCAAATGGGAAATGAAGTACAAATCAAGTCCGGACATACCCAGATGCATATCTAAGAGTGCTTTTTTTTTTTAAATTTTCACCTCGCTTTCTCTAAAATACCGTAAACAATTCATTGCTATAAACATACATAGAGTCTATATAATTAAATATTTATTTTAATTTACAAAATATATAAAAAGAGAAGGAGAAGTTTCTTTCATTAAAACATACCATGATGCCTCAACACCAAAAAGTATATAGAGTTTCATCTGCAATTTAATTAATCAAATTAAGGCACAAATAAAAATTATAACAAATCATAGTAAACTTAAAGAAGCATTTTCCATAAAATATAGCAAAATGATAAAAGGCTCCAGGTGGATAATGGAGAGTTTTTAGTTCAATTTATTATATTATTCTCATCTCAACAATATAAAACATATCCCAACGCTATCCTTTTTAAGGACAACTTTATTCCTTTAACTGAATTAGTTTCCATCAAGAAACATATAAAACATCAAATAATAATTTCCTTAAGGTTACTCAAAAAAGTTAAACATTAAACCTAATTGCAACTTTAACTTAATATCTTCCATAAAAAGACGAGCAGGAAGCAACTAGCAAAAGAATAAGCTAAAAAATGCATGAAGTAGATGATATTTTTCCAAATAAATATTTTAAATAGAAAAACAATTTCTCAACAATATAGTTTCTATAAGGCTAAATATCAGAAACTCTTTCTTAATTGTAAATAATTATTAGATAACCCCAGTACTTTCAAAATATCAAACAACCGTCGATCGTAATTTTCACAGGGTGGGTAAAGTTTCATATGGCTATATTTTTGTCACTGAAAAGTAGGGTTTATGTTTTTTGGAGCTTTTTTGATAAAATCTTGAACTTAAAGTGAGTTTTCTGATAAACCCCTAAGTTGAAGGGGATTTGCTAAAATTTTGAAAGTTATTGGGGGTTAATCTGATATCCGTCCAAACCTAGGGGGATTTTCTGATATTTAGCCTTTTTATAAATATGAATCTTTTTCATTGCGCGTGAATGCTGGTCTTGAATAAAAAGTAGAATTGGCTTCACAAAACAAATGGCGTGCATAAGTAATATATGCATTTGCAATGATCATAAGTTCATAACCCTTCTTAATGTAACGAAGAATTTTGTAGACTATGAGAATTGAAAAAGAATGGTCTGTCTACTTCCTGACTGTGACGAGAATACTAATCTATTCCAAGTATTATTGATGTAGACACCAGGACCACATACCAACTCTTTGAGACAGAATGATTTAATGATCGTCTAACTCACACTTAGGATAAAGAGAAGATCGATAAAGAATATTGTCACTTTGTTCACTTTGTGTATAGCCTTCTCATTTCTTTTGCTGAAGATCACCCATCGGGGTTTATTGGGAGCTATTAAGGTCCCATTGACATGAGCGCACCACCAACACTATCGAAAGTTGGATGTGAACCCGGAGCTCAGATGAATTGTACATGGATGTTAGTTTTTCTTTTTGAGTTGAAACTCGGGTGTATGATTGCTTCCCTCCTCGGGAAGTTTTTCTTTATTTCAATAAAAAATTTTCTGCTGAGGAAACAGGTGTATATTACGTGCAAGCTAATTTGTATAGAAACAAATTATCTAAGACATAGATTTGGTCTGGCTAATAAGGCTGCATATTAGTCGTCTAATAACCCAGACTACGTACTTTAGGGAGATCAATTGCACCATAAATAATCCGGATTAGTATGTAGTCACTCTCTCACTGTTTTTTTGTCTTAGTGGTCAATGAGTTTTCTTTGTTAGGACGCGGACACCTACGTGTGCATAACGTCATATATGACAAGATCCAAGCGGTGTAAATTGGATTGATCATTGATGTTTAGTGACAATGATGTTAAGGAAACGAGGAATTCAACTGGACTCTGATAGGCACAATTGTTGCTGTAGTCATCGAACAATACCGCGCTGTCCAAGTCAGTGGACTTCTACACTAAATCTCAATCTAAAAACTTGAATGTCGAAAAAGATAAGATGCCTAGGGTTCCTCTGGAGAGAGTCCTATATAATAAGTAGGTAAGTGGTTGATTTTAATGATTGTCATTATATTGTTAGCTACATAGGTTGACAGTTGTCTTTCTATTATTGATTGCGTCTACCGTCATTGCACTTTCATCTTCGTGGTTCTACTGGCCCTCACCACTCAGTGAAGCACAAATCCCACCAACGTAAAGAGATCCCAGGGTGAGTCAATTTGGAATAGAGCACAAATCCCACCAACGTCGAGTATCCAGTCTTTGACTTTCTATTTCACTAGACTTAGGTGCGAGGATTAACAGACCATAGTGGTTGATGTGAGATGTTTAATAGTAGAGTTTAGTGTGAGTTATACAAAGTTTAGAGTTCCTCAATCTTCTTTGATAGTTGATTATTGAACAATGGGTTTGATCCTTCATACAAACAATATGTAAGAGTATTGGAGTTGGGTATTACGGTGGTTCCTCCGATGGTCAACTCAGTATTGATCTCAGATGGAGGAAAGAAAGTATGATTACTATACGTCGTAGTGTGAAAATTGCGTACCTTTTTGCAGTAGGCAATGTGCCTATTTATAATTGATCCAGAATGGTAGTTGCATAATTTTGGCCAAGTCCAAGTAGTTGGTTTATTCAGCTGACACTTTACAGGTATCTATTGACAGTGGGTGGTTTTAGTCACCTTTGTGATTAATGCGATGATGACAAGGGGTTAAGATGTTGACGTGCTCCGATGAATCATTAAGACTTTCGACAGTAGTGTAATGATGACTCTGACCTTGCATTTAATGCGATGGTGATTGGCTATCGTCGATGGGTTCGAGAAAGGCCCCCTTTCATCTCGACTTTTCGAGGGAGACCGAGAAAAGACGCCTTTTGTCTCAGTAGTTATGAATGAGGGCACTTCTCGACTCGGTCAACTGAGTGATAACGCACTAAGTTGATTTTATCAGCAGGGCCCGAGTGAGGAGGGCCTTTTGACTTGGCCCTCTTGGTAGGGTCCGAGTGAAGGTGTCCTTTGGCTTGGTCTTCATGAGGTTAGATCGGGTTGGTAAATAGTTAATTTGATATATGTGTCATCTCTTGTAATGGGATTAACACGTAGTCATTTCTATGATACAACACTTGCCCCTTTTACTCGAACTTGGATGGTCAAGCCCGAGTGAAATCAACCTGTTGTGTGTTGGAGTTTTGAGGTGCATTAATGAGGGGTCATTGATGGGTTACTGTTGATCTAGCATTCTGATGTTAGAGGAGATCGTGGGTTGGTTGAAGAAGGGATATCGCTTCAGTCTCTGAGCGGTCACCTCAAATTTCAGAAGTCCTTTCAGCCATCATTCGATAACTGAGTTGGCCATTAAGATCTCACAACGTGTCTACCTCTTTGCCTATATATATCTGCTCTCTCAAGGTGTTAGTTTAGTTACCCTAAAATTTTCTTTTTTGTCTCTGAGCGATTTTTGATCATCTCCAAATTTTCTCTAACAATCTTCTTCGAAGAGAAATGGCATCCTCTACTCCAATCGCCACTGCTCAGAAAGAAACTCGGATCAATCAACTCTGGAGGTTCCATTCTAAGGTGGTGCATACGGCGACGCTCAAATCTTACTATGACAAATTTGATATTTCCCTAGCGTTCACCTTGTTAGTGCCAAAGAAGAGTCAGCCTATGTATAATCACAGCGACAATGTCACTCTGGTATACATTAAACATCTAGAGTATGGTTTGCGTCTTTTGCTCCATCCTTTCCTCTGTCACACTTTTGAAGCTTTAGGGGTCTCGCCGTCGTAGATCAAACCGAATTCCATAGCTACGCTAGTAGGGTTTGTTGTTATCTACCATCGAGTGGGGGTTGAGCCAACTTTGAGGATCCTTGGCCCCTTGATCAGCATCAAGGTCAGCAGTTTGAAGGCCACTTCTATTTCCAAAACTTAGATGGTTTCAAGCTGGCCTTCAACCCTCTTGAGTCGAACAGGACGGGAAAGAGAGGTTCATGTCGGTATTTGGGGCCGATGCGATCTTGGCTTGCTCAGCTTGGCCTGAGATCAACAAGGAGCCCTGAGGCCAGGCTTGCTCTCGAATGAGGAGAGGCACGAGCTAGACAAGATCTGAGCTTACGCTAGGTCCTGTTGGAGTGAAAACTTATTTGACGACTTGGTCTTGCAAGTTGTCAGCATCTCCTAAATTCTCCCAACTGAAGAGGACAGAGCTCGAGTAGTAGTGTTAGCACTGCGCATGGAGGAGTCTGAGGCATCTCAGGTGGGTCTTCCTACTAGTCCGTAAAAGTGCCTTCGGCATAACTTAGCCTAGGAGGAATTCGAGAAGATTATAGCCAATGCAGCCTAGATCATGGCTCAGTTGGCTGGGGTGAGCTCTGCTACAGTTCAGGCTAAAAGGTCTAAAAATAAAAGTAGGCTGAGGAAAGTAGGTAGCCGAGGCCCCTCTAGAAAAGTTGAAATATTGGAGAAGGCTGGGAGCACCTCCAAGGTGAGCACACCCCCTCTTGCGCAGAAGAGGGGTGTGGCGACCCGACCATTGAGCGAGATCCCTCTCCCTCCCCAATATGCCAAGGGCGGATCTTTCACCATTCCTACCCAAGAGACTCCTCGAGCCTTGTCTTCAGAAGTCCTCACTATAGACAACGAGTCCCTTGTACAAGAAAAGGGGACTGCGAACACTGCTAATGAGCCTGAAGGGGTCAATGATCAAATTGAGAAGGAAGCAGTCCTTGCCATGCCTGTCGAGATGGGTCGTCGATCGGGTAAAGAGCCAGCTGCCGAAGAGGCACTTCATGCTCAGGGAGATAGCTTGGATGTCTATTTACCCATCATATCAACTAGCTCCCCTTAAAGGTGTGGGGTGAATTAAGTTTACTGTTGATGGGATCGCTTAAGGTTGGCCCCCAATATGATAAGGAGCCTCCGGAAGAGCATCAATTTGTTCCCTAGGTGGCTTGTCGAAAGGGGGTCAGTCTTAGAATCTAAGATGGCCCAAGCGAGGGCTTTAGAGCAGTTCTCGCTACCCCGTGATAATGAAATCCTCTCGGCAATGCTAGATTATGGTCTCCACCAAACCCTCAAGAGTTATTTTCTTCAAGGGGCTTTAGTAGAATAGGAATTGTATGCTCGATTTGAGCATGTACGAGACCTTTACTTTAGGCTCCAAGATGAATCGGAGGCTCAGAAGGCAGCTCGAGAGGTGACCGACCTAAGGGTGGCTACAAAGAAGGATGAGCTGGGGGCCTGGAAGAGAGGCCGGGGTCGGTTGGAGTGGGAGATTTAGATCCAGATGACAAAATAAAGGGCTTGCTTGGCACAATTGGCTAGAAGTCATCCCACATCAAAATGCTCCAAGAAGACCTCGGTCACCTTGATCACGAACTTCATAAGCGAGATGACAAAATACAGTACCTAACATATAAGGTCAATGTTGAGAGGCAACAAAGTACCGACACTTATGAGCAAGCTTGGCTAGCTCTCCAGCGACGCTGAGGAGCTAAGGGATCTACTAAAGAAGGAAGAGATTGTTCATGAGAAGCGGAGGTAGAAGTTTGAGTGACAACGTAAGTCATCCCATTTGGAGAGGCAGGAGATGCAACGCCATCTTGATGACTTTGATTCTAAAAATAACCGCTATTGGATTGTTGAGGAGTATTGCAATGGTGCCTTTGGGAAGGTGGAGGTGGCGCTAGCATGTAAGGCCAGGTTTGACTACATGAAGACGTAGCTGCTGGCAGAGCATAAGATTCATCCCGAGTGGTTTCACTATCCTCCTTGAGTGGCTAATTACCTTAGCGCTCTGCTGGAGATCGATCAAAGAGGAGGGGGGCTTCTGCTCAAGGTCGACGATAGAGATTAGTCGACCCAAGGAAGGGGCAGAGACTCTGACCATGATAGTTAGGTGAGCTAGCCTGAAGAGAGCGCGGACCAAGAGGTCATGTTCTAGCCTCGACCGTCTTCTCCGCCAACTTCCTCTACTGTCACTCCTCCGATCTTGAGTTCTGCTATGACTTTTAGCTTCACTCCAGCCTCGAGTTCTGCTCGTGCTCTGAGTTCGGCCCCTTAGCAGTCTATACGTATCTTTTTTTGGGAAATATCTTGGTATTGTAAATATCTTCACATATTAATGAAAAAAAGATGCACTTTTATCAACACGATCTCTATACCTCTTGTGATTATGTTCTTACGTGTTTGTCTATAATTCATTTTGACTGAGTAGAAATTGAACTTCAAATCTTAGGAGTGTTTTGAGTGGATGCCAAGGCTTGAAGTATGTCTCGAGAAACTTTTGGGTTGAGATGAATCAGCTCCATGCCTTAGTTTTATTCCCAAAGGATACTAGGCTCTTCGAATTGAATTCGACTAAGTCAGGGACATGTATTAGTTTTACTCTGAAAGGATACAAAGGTCTTATGAGTAAGAGTTGACCGAGTTCGAGATGTGCTTTGGTTTTATTCTGAAAGGATACAAGGGTATTATGAGTTAGAGTCGACCGAGTTGGAGACGTTCCTTAGTTTTATTCTGAAAGTATACCAAGGTCTTATGAGTTGGAGTCGACCGAGTTGGAGATGTTCCTCAGTTTTATTTTAAAAGAACACAAAGGACTTACGAGTTGGAGCGAACCAAGTTAGAGACGTGCCTTGATTTTATTCTGAAAGGATGCTAAGGTCTTACGAGTTAGAGTCGACTTAGTTAGAGACGTGCCTTGGTTTTATTCCAAAAGGATGTTATGGTATTTATCACGTGCCTTGTGTTTATTCGTGAACATGACACCAAGGTCTTAAGAGCACTACAAAAGTATAGCCCAATAAAATATACAAAAGCATTTATTCTACACACAAAAGTCATACAACTGCATTCATTGAAAATATTTTTTGAGGTGCTCTATGTTTCAAGAGTGTTGTAAGATTCTTCTATCAGGACTTCATAGTCGTAGGTGCCTGGATACACTTCTTGGTTCACCATGTATAGTCCTTCCCAGTTGGCGGCTTATTTACCATGCTTGGTGTCTTTGTTGAATATAGCTTTACAGAGAACGAGGTAGCCAACGCTAAATCATTGAGGCCAGACTGTACTGTTGTAGTGCCGAGCGATGCGATGTTGATTGATAATTTGCAATCTGAGCGTATCTTCTCGAAATTTCATCAATAAAATCAAGTCTGATTTGTAGTCTAGCTGAGTTCCATTCTTTGTCGAAGTGCCGTAGTCAGATGGTTCGCATGCCGACTTTTACTAGGATGACTGCTTCAGCTCCTTATATTAGTTTAAATGGGGTTTCCCTTATGGAGTTTTTATGGGTGGTTCAGTATGACCACAAAATTCCAAGTAGCTCTTCAACCCAGTTCTCGACTGCTTCGACCACCTTCTTTTTCAAACCCTGAAGTATATATTTGTTCGCTGCCTCAGTGAGTCCATTTCATTTAGGATGTGCAACCAAAGTGAATTTGAGTTGAATTTTCCACTCTTCGCAGAAGCTATGGAAGCCTTTATTGTCAAGTTGAGTGCCATTTTCCATGACAAAAGAAGTTGATACTCCAAATCTATAGACAATATATTTCCACACAAAATTGGTGATGTTACTTTCACTTATCTTGGCTAAAAGCTCGGCTTCTATCCATTTTGTGAAATAATCTATGACAACGACCAAAATTTTTCGTTGCCCCGGATGCTATTGGTAGAGGTCTCAATAAATCTAGTCCACATTGAGAAAAAGGGATTGGGTCTATGAGAGGAGTGAGCTCAGTTGCTAGACCCCAAGGTATACTTCAAAAGATTTGGCAAGACTTGCATTGAGAGACGAGCTTCTTAGATTCAACTAAGATAGTGGGCTAGTAGTAGCCTTGTCGGATAGCCTTCTAAGCTAGAGTTCTGGCTCCTTGGTAGTTCCCACATGTTCTTTCATAAATTTATCTTAGAACATGTTTCTTCTCCTGGTTGGAAACATTAGAGATAGGGCTCCACATTACTGCTACTATATGAGATTCGAACCTTCTCTAGCAATGTCCCTTTAGTTAGATACTGAATGAGCGGGCCCATCCAAGAAGGCTCTATTCGTGCTTCAATCTGCATAGTCTAGTCGGCCGAAGATTTACTGATGTTAAGATGTTTGAGGGTGTCCATATACATAGGACCCTAATTCTTCCCTGAGATGGATGACCCGAGTTTGGATAGAGCATTTGCTCGAGCATTGAGGACTCGGGGAAATTGGGTGATGTTAAACTATTTGGATTTACCTAAGAGCTTTTTAACCTCCTTCAAATATGGATCATTTGAGACTCTTTAGCTTCATTATCTCCCCTTACTTTATAGACAACAAGCTAGGGGTCGGCTAGGATATATGTAGGCTCGGATTTGATTTCTAGGGCGGCTAGGAGTCCCACCAAGAGGCCTTCATACACAACCTCATTATTTGAAGCTGGGAATTCAAAAGTGATGGAGTAATCATGTCTAGACTGATAGGGGCCACGTAGAACTACTCTAGCTCCGCTGCCTCCTTTTGCAGATGATCCATCCACTTTCAGCAAGCACCATGAGGAGAATTTGGGTGAATCATGCTCGATTGTACAGCGTTCTTGAGGAGGAAGCACCATGATTGTCTTGCGAGCCAAAATGCCTGAGAAAAGGACATGTGTGAGGAGTGACGGGTCAACATCTGTTATGGATGACTCTATTAGGAAGTCAACCAACGCCTAAGCTTTTATGGTCATTCTTGGCTCAAAGTGTATAAAATATTCAATGTAATCGACTGGCCAGTTGATCATTCTTCCGGAAGTGGTAAGGCTGCCGAGTGCTTTCTTTAGAGGTAGGTTTGTCCGAACCACTATAGTATGAGCTTGAAACTAAGGATGAAGCCTCCTAGCCATAGTTATGAGTGTGAAGGAGGCCTTCTCAATGAGAGTGTAATGAGTTTGGCTGCCTTTAAAATCTGGCTAACATAATATATAGGCCTTTGCATGTTATCTCCTTCCCGAATCAAAATAGAACTTGTTGCTTCTTGTGAGATTTCCAAATAGAGGTTTAAAGTTTCTCCTTCTCTAGGTCAGCTTAACAGAGGTTTGGTGCTCAAGTATTTCTTGAGGTCATCAAAAGCAATAGTGCATTCTACCATCTAGCTGACGCCTTCCTTTAACCCCTTGCTTCCTCTCAAAGTTTTGAAGAAGGGGAGATTTCTTTCGGCCAACTTCAAAAGGAATCAACCCAAAGCAGCTATCTTCCCATTTAGCTTCTGGACATCGTTCAATATGCGGGGTTCGGGTATGTAGTCGATGGCGGCTATCTTCTCGGGGTTGATTTCAATGCCCCGTTGGGTGATCATAAATCTAAGGATTTTACTCGGCTGTACACTGAAGGTGCACGTGGCTAGATTGAGATTAATACAAAAGTGTCGGAGCACTAAAAACGTTTCTTCAAAATTCGACACGTGAGAGACTGTTTGCTTCAATTTCACCAAGATGTATTTTACATATGCCTCCACATTGTGGTTAATTTGGGGTTTAAATATTTTATTCACCAATCTCTGATAAGTGGCGCTATCATTCTTGAGATGGAAGGGCATCACTTTATATCAATAGGTCCCATAGTCTATAATGTAGGAAGTCTTCTCTTCATCATGGTCAGCCATTATGCTACGGTTGTATCTAGGGAAAACATCCTTAAAATTGAGCAGTTCAAGGCCAACGCTCTCATCAACCAACTAATTGATCCTCGAGAGGGGATAGCCATCCATTGGGCAAGTTTTGTTTAATTTGATGAAGTCCAAGGCTATTGCCCTCATCAACCAACTGATTGATCCTCGAGAGGGGATAGCCATCCATTGGGCAAGTTTTGTTTAATTCGATGAAGTCCACGCATATTCTCCACTTGCCAGTAGATTTCTTGACAAGTCCCAAATTGGATAACCACTCTGGATATTGGACTTCTCGGATGAAGCTAGCTCTGAGTAATCGCTCGACTTCTTTTGTAGCCACCTTTTGTCTCTCCAGGTAGAGATGCCTCTTCTTCTATTGAACCAGCTTGCTGTGTGGGTCAACTGAGAGCTCATGGCTTATCACTTCTTAGGGAATTCTTGGCATGTCCTCGGGTTCTCAAGCAAAAACATCTGCATTGTTGCGTAGGAATGTGACTAAAGCTCCTTGTTGTGCCTCAATGAGCTTTGATCCGATTTTCACCTTCTTTGATTTATCGAGGCCGATTCGTACTACTTGCAACTCATCTACGGAAATTGTCCCATCCCGTTCTAATCTCTCTACACTTGGAGTTGGATCTTCTTGATTGGTAGGGTTTCTAAAACTCCTTTTCATTTTATTGAGAGCAAATAGCATGATCTGGCCTCCAGCTATTTGCTTCTTACAGAACTGACTCCTTCTGAGGTCGAGAACTTTATCATCTTATGATAAGTGGATGGGACAGCCTATAGGTTGTTCAAGAAAGTTCTTCTAAGAATAACCTTATAGGCAGACTTCACGTCCATTACAATGAATTGGGCTTAGATTGTAGATTAGCAAGGATATTCGCCAACTACTAGAGGTAGAGTGATTAGTCCCTCTAGTTGGACTGAGTGTCCTAGGAACCCAATGAGGGGACTTGGGCAGGACCATAAATCTAACTTGTTGACTCCCATTTGGTTGAAGGCATTCATAAATAGGATGTCAGCAGAGGTTCCAATATCCACTAAGATTCTTTTAACTCAAAAGTCATTAATCTCAGTTGATATAATAATGTGGTCATCATGAGGGGTCTCTACACCTCTTAGATCAATATTGCTAAAGGAAATAGGCTGATCTGTACTTTGCTTCTTCTCACAAAAATTTATTTCCAATGCTCATCGAGCATACGTCTTTCGAACATTGCTAGAAATCCCTCCTACTACTGGACCACTACTAATGGTGTTGATGATGCCTCGACTGTCAGTCTCTCTAGGTCGATCATCTTGTTGATGTTGGTGACGGGGCGATCTTGATCTTGATCTTCTTCTCTCCGGCTTATCTAAGGCTGGTTCCTCTCTGTCTCGTCAAGAGATGAGTTTTTTTTGCAATCCCTTATGTAACAAGTCTTCGATGTCTCCCTAGAGAACTCTGTGGTTATCGGTGTAATGACATGATCCCTATGATATCGACAATATTGCTTGAGGTCTCAGGACTAGGATTCCAACTTCATGTGGAGGGAGTAGTAGTGAGGTGTCCTCTCTGAATCAAGTAAAGAGCATGTGAGAGAGAAATGTTGTGGGGAGTAGGGGCCGCTTTGTTGGCGGCCTCCCTCCTCTGATGCCTCTTGTTAGCCTGGTAAGGCCTGTAGTTGATTTTGGGAGAATCTTTCTCCACCTTCTTTCCTTGAGAGGATTCCACTTCAGCTGCCTCTCGTTAGGCCACCTTTTTGTGGGCTTGACTATCTTCAACATCCAAGTGTGATCAAGCTCTAGCCATTAGCTAGTCAAAGTTATCACACAGTCTATAATGAGTGAGTAAGACAACTAGTCGTCTTCCAATCCTGCAGAGATCACGACCGTGGTGACTTTATTGCTAGGTTCTTCAACTTCTAGCCTTTTGGCTTGAAATCTTTTGAAGTAGTCCCTAAGTCTCTCCCCTGGTGTCTGTTTTATCTGTAGCAGGACGGAGGATGGTGCCTTCTGCTTGGTGTTAGCTAAAAAATGGTGTATAAATTTTTGGCTGAGCTGTTCAAAGCTATGAATGAACTTTTTATCCAACGAGTTCCACCATACCTTGGCGCTTCCCATTAAGGTGATCGGGAAATATCTACATATGATTGGATCGTTCACTTGTTGCATGCACATCAGATCATAGAAATTTTGCACATGCTCTACTATATCTCCCTCCCCTTGGTATTTTTCAATGTAGAGGAATTTTGAACTTGGCGCATGTAGTGTTCATGATCTAGATGGTAAGCGAAGTGTTCCCTCCAATGATGTCTGCAATGATGTTAAATGTTCAGTTGTAACCATATGCAAAATTAATGCCGAATGGGCCTGGAGTAGTGTGAAGATATTTGGCACCTGACATCATCCATATGTCATGCTCATGGCCGAGACTAGGACTCCTACCAGTTGCCTCCATGAATTGTGGTGGTTGCTAGGGATGAGCAATGAAACGAGTCTGATGGCGAGGTGGAGGAGTAGTATATTCAATTTGTTCCTTCCGTGTTTGTTGTTCAGATTTGTCTCCAAAGGGAGGAGCAGCGAATGATGGAGGAGGTTGTAGGGGAGGAATCCGGCAGAGAAGTTTGTTTGTGAAAGAAGCGAACTATTGTTGAAGAGATTAGAAAATTCTTTATGCGGATTCTTCCAATTGAGCCTGAGTGACACAGCCCGCATTAGGTGCTTCTTCGGTAGGTGGAATCGATGATCCATTTGGGTGGTCAGAATTAATCATCTTGTGTAAAGAAGAAAAAGAGGCCCTACTTTGGGCTCCAAACTGTTGATGTCAGATATTCAACAGCAGGGTTTAGTATGAGTAATAGAGAGATTAGGGTCCCTCAATTTTCTTTAATAGTTGATTATTAAGCGGAGAGTTCGATCTTGCATACAAACAGAGTTGGGTTCTCCGATGGTTCCTCCAATGGTTGAGTCTGTATTGATCTTAGACAGAGGAAAGAATATATGATTATTGTACATCATAGTGTGAAAATTGTATGCCTTCATGCCGTAGGCAATGTGCCTATTTATAGTAGATCTAGAAGGGTAGTTCGTAGTTTCGACCGAGTCCAAGTAGTCAGCTTATTCAGCTGATACTTTACAGGTGTCGACAGTAGGTGGTCTGAGTCACCTTTTCGATTAATGTGACGGTGACAGGGGAGTTAAGGTGCTGACGTGGTTCGATGAGTCATTAAGACTTTCGGCGGTGATGTAATGATGACTCGACCATGCACTTAATATGATAGTAACTGGCTGTCATTGATGGGTTAAAGAAATACCGCCTTTCGTCTCGGCTTTTCGAGAGAGGCCAAGAAATGATGCCTTTCAACTCAACTGTTCTGAATGAGGGCACTTCTCAACTAGGTCAACTGAGTGATAATGCACTAAGTTAGTCTTAGCAACATGGGTTGAGTAAGGATGCCTTTCGACTCGGTCCCCTTGGGAGGGTCCGATTGAAGGTATCCTTTGACTCGGCCTTCTTGAGGTTGGATTGGGTTGGTGTACAGTTAATTTGAGATATGCGTCATATCCTGAAATGTGATTAACACATGGCCATTTCTATAATACAACAATAGCATTACTCTTTGACACTTATATTGCATTGTACAGTATTTTGTGAATTTCTAGTATTTGCTTAAATACGAAATTTTTGAGAAAAGAGGATGGCGTATCATTTAGAGCCCCGGCCTATCTCTTAACCTTAAACATGAAATTTGAAGGGAAACAAAGAAATAATACCAATTCATCGCCAGGGAACAGATGCTATGGTGCAGCATGCCCACCGACGTCTAATCCTGATCAAAGAATTGATGAATCGAACGCGATCCACAGTGCTACCGTCCGCTCACTTGCGGCATCATCAAAAGAGATTCTTTCTTTACCCTAGATGAAGGCAACAAACTTTCTTCATTTCTCACTTTTTTTTTGTATGTCTGACGCACATGGAAACCATTCAAATATTAAAAAAAACTATTTTTTTTTCTTATCTTTAATTTCCATTTGTAAATCTCGTGTAGGAGAAAGAGGTGAGAACGTGTAATTGAGTATGTTGAATAGATAGGAGGGTATATGATAAATACTATAATACATATTCCCCTTGATATCCCTATTAAGTGGTAATACAATAATTTATTAGGTACACTACCACAGTTTTGCTCTAACTGAGTAGTTTAAAGTCACTTCCGTAGCTCCAGAACCGTTACTGTAGATGACATTGAGGATGTTGTGAATGGTCTTGTGCATATGCTCGGTGAAGCTCCAACACCATGTAATGGATATCTTCCTCTCCTATTTTTGGGGTGGAAATTAACCAAATAATTAACAAATAGTTCGATAATGCTTCGAGTAATTGTTCAGCCATATTTGTATTATTGCGCATATGATGTCATATTGTTAACCCACTTATCATTTCTACTTAAGTATTATGTACTAATTTTAAGACTTAAATAATGTCAAATTTTTTCTAATAAAAAATTTGATTTAGATATATATACATCATATATTATAAATGAATAATTTTCATTTCTTAATTAAAGTACTATTAAAAAATCAAGTTCTTTAGCAGAATAAATATACTTTAATATTCGATAAATATTCATGAATATTTATCAAATGCCAAGCATTCGAGTTCAAACTTTAAAACTTCCAGATATGAATATTAGAGTTCGCATTCGAATTTGGTAATTTTAAGCAAATATAAATATAAACAACTTAGTATTCGATTCGATTTGATTGTTTACCGCCCCAACCTATTATATCTCACTAGATTCTAAGTGAGAGTGATGTTATCATCTGGAGATAGCATGTGAGGGTCTGGCTTGCCTTGTGCTTCCCCCTGAGACATGCACAGTGCTGATGCCTCCTTCATTGCGGCTTCAAAACCCTCCTAAATCACACACATAAGATTATAAAAAATACATCATTGGGAATAGGCCGAAGAAAATTTAAATATTTCTAAAGCAATTTTTGTAAACATTTCTTAAAAAATTCTAATTAAGTTTAACCGCTAACGTGGGGTTTGCCTTGATTTTCTCATCATTCTTCTCGTCATCTTTATAAGTAGAACGGAAGGTACCATATACCAACTTAGCCTTTAAGTTCAGTCGCATTATTGGTCTTCCCTGCCACTTTATAAATTTATGAGACTTCGGGGTGACATTAAGCATTAAGAGAATTTAAAACTTTAAATAACCTATATTATTTCTAGACAATAACCATCCTCTAGGTTAGCATAGGAGTGTGCGGCCAAGTAGTGGTCATGCGCCTTTTTTTTTATTTGCTAATCCCCTTCATAGATTTATTTGAAAAAAATTATTTCAGTAAAAAAGCAATGAATGAATATATCATGTAAATAGTGTAGTTTAAATAAACCTATCATGCACTTCATTGGTGTCCCAATATATGAGGAGAGCAGTAAAATGAACCTCGTCAACCTTAACATCGAGGTTCAAAAACCTCTTCAGTCTTCTAAATATTAATCATAGGTTTCTTGTTTCAACTCATGTCTCCACTGTTTGAGCACGGCTTCGACCTTGATATTAAAAACATAGTGCCAAGTCCCGTCAAAGTCCTTAAGGTAGAAGCTTTC
>JBAKGM010000002.1:6242107-6258201 GCA_037177215.1 Asparagus racemosus | reverse complement strand
GAGAGAGAGAGAGAGAGAGAGAGAGAGAGAGAGAGAGAGAGAGAGAGAGAGGAGAAGAAGAAGAAGAAGAAGAAGAATCCCTTTAAATTGAGAGGATTCAAGTGGAGAGAGAAAATAAACTACAAAAGTATGCATCTCTCCTCCCATCCCCTCCAACCAAAGATAAAAACTTGACGTTCATCCCTCCACCTCATTGCACATCCCCTAACTTCACCTTCCCTCCTGAAAACCCTACCAAACCAAACCTAAAAGCCCTCTATTAGTGAGGATTTATTTTTGTTCCTCATTCTACCTTACCTTCCCTCCTACCAAACCAAGTCTTCCAAGTGTTTGGATTCAGTAATCAAATGGATATAGTGATCAGTCTCTCCTAAAAGTTAAAAGGAATACTCCGCTCTCCACATATATATTGGCTAAATTATGAGATTGGAATTTTTTTTCTCGACCTCTTTTACCATTTTGGTATTTTTTAATCTGGCGTTATTTTGGTATTTTTTTTCTTAATCTGATGGTCAAATAGGTCCAAAAGTTAGTTGCTGGTCAGAAAATTTTGAAAGTAATCCCTCAAATTTTCACTATTTTGATATTAGTCCCCCAAATCATTAATATTTAAAATTAGTATACCAATATAACTTAATTGAGTTAAATGGATAAAGGGTTTGTAAGACCGCGAAATGGAGAAGATGGGTGTTTAAAATAGGTTTGGATTAATAATTGACTTAAATGAATAGGAGATTTGTAAGGAGATGAAATGAAGAAGATCAGAGTATAAAATGAGTTTGGCTTTGTACTTCAGTCAAATGGTTAAGGGGTTTGTAAATGGATAAAATGGAGAAGATGTGAGTTTGAAATGAGTTTGGGTTCGTACTTGATCTAAATGAGCAAGAGGCTTTGTAAGAGGATGAAATAGAGAAGATGAGAGTATGAACTGAGTTTGGGTTTGTACTTGAGTTAAATGGGTAAGGGTTTTGTAAGGGGTTGAAATGGAGAAGACTGAAGCTTGAAATGGATTTGTATTATTAATTGAGTTAAATGAGTAGGAGTTTGTAAGGGGATGCAAGAGATAAGATGAGGGTATGGAATGAGTTTGAATTTGTGGAGAAGATGAGAATATAAAATGAGTTTGGATTTGTACTTGAATTAAATGGGTAAGGGGTTTGTAAGTGCATGAAATAGAGAAGATGAAAGTTTGAAATGAGTTTGAGTTTGTAATTAAGTTAAATAGGTAAACTAATCTCAAATTTTAATGATTTGGGGGACTAATATCAAAACAGTAAAGATTTGAGGAACTAATTTTAAAATTTTCTAATTGACGACCAACTTTTAGGCCTATTTGACCATCGGGTCAAGAAAAAAAAATCAAAAGACCGGAGCAAATAAAAAATAAAAAATAAAAAACCAATATGATAAAAAAAGGCCAGGGAAAAAAAACTAATATGGTAATTTAGCTCAATTATATTATTTTGGGTATTAATTCAACTTTGTGGGACTAATATCAAAATATTAAAAATTTGTGGTACTAACATAGATAAAACAATAAAAAAGGGTTTTTTTCACAGAAACCACGTTCAAAGTATGATAATTCTATAGAAACCATATTTCATTTTCAATTTATATATAAACTACATTTAAAGTATTTTTTATTACAATCAACCACATCAGCCCATTTTTACGCCTCATTGTTTCGATTTTGCTATAATAATTTAGTTATCAAATACCAAATATATTAGAGAGATGGTCTTTAATTGAGGTTAGATAGGGTCAATCACCGAAAACACTTAAACCAAAAAGTGGACCCAGGTAGTTAATTGTAACAAAAAATACTTCAAAGATTATTTACGTATAAATTAAAAATGAAAGGTGATTTCTATAGAATATGACATCATTTTAAAGGTGGTTCCTATGAAAAAAAAAATCCTAAAAAGACACTGAAAGTGACTCACGTTGCAGTCAATAGGCAATATATTTTAGGGTTTTTTAAAATATTAGCCTCTTAAATCTCGATATTTTGATATTCGCCCCTCAAGTTGATATGATGTGTTAATACGAGGGGCTCATATCAACACATCATGACTATTTGAGGGGCTAATATCAAAATATGAGCCTAATCATAGGGGCTCATATCAACATATCGTAGCTATTAGAGAGGCTAATATCTAAATATGAAGATTTAACGAGCTAATACAAATTACTTATGATATAAGGGGCTAATATCTAAAAAACCCCTAGATTTTATTCCTCTGGAAGACGGACCAAAACCGTGGCCGCACTGTGCCGGAGTATTCTTCCCACCGACACCCCCAAGTTCACCCATCATTAGAATAATGGTCCCACGCGCTATCATCGAGGTTATACATTGGGTTTTGTTGCTAAAGCGGTCCCTTTAACTATTCACGTTTCGTCCAGCAATGCCCATATCTACGGTGTCTCCCAGTCTCTTTGACCCACATTTCAAAATCTCTCAAGTAGCCGCGAAAAGAACCAAGAAAAGGATAAAAAAGAAAAATCAAAATCCCTATTTTCCCTTTTTTTTTAATATAGAAATTTAGGGTTTCTAATTTTCCTCACTCTCCTCTCTTCTCCCATTTCCCTTCTTCGTCCTGCTATGTGTTTGTGCTGTCCCAAACCCTAGTTCTTGGTGAAAGGGGAAAATTTAGGGTTTGAGATGTCAGTTGAAGAGATCAGATGCAATGTGGACTTGAAGCAGGAGGTTCTGTCATCTAATGAGAGGTTGTTAACGTATAGGAGGAGGAAACGTGCAAGAAATGGGGTTTCAGCGGACGAGGAGGTAAAATGTTCTTCATTTTGATCTTTATTGCAAATATTTACGAAAAGATTGAGTCTTTCTTGAGCTAGGTGGAGTATTTATTGTTTGATAGTGGCAATGATACGATAAATCTGAATCTTTTATAGTCTAATGTTGAGGAATAGGGCTTCTTTCGAACCAATTTTGGGAAAATTTCTTTTCATTCTCGTAAAATGCAACAATTTCTTCACTTCTTGCTTTTATTGTGCTGAAAACATGAAACCTCTGTTTACCTTTCTTGATTCTGGAGCTCAGCATCGGATTTGGCAGTACAAGGTCTGCAATCCCCAGCAGACGTATTACAACATTTTTTATCATTAGACCTGAAATTATTTAGGTGTATAATGTGAAGGAAGACTCTTAGTCCTGTTCTTGCAAGTATTTGTCTAAATTATTGACGCTGATACTTGTGGCGTGACACATTGATAAATGTTTGCAAAGTTTGTTCATCCGTGTGCCTATTCATTTACGAGTTTGCATCTTATTTCATTTGAGCAAGGTCAAGTTTTTCTTTGGGTATTTGTCTAATTTAACTGTTAAGTCTTTCGTATTTGATTTCTTTCTAGGTATCTTTCAATGTGTACTGTTTTCCCTTTTTAGTTCCTAGTAGTTTTAAAACAGTGAAAGTTGTATATTGTTTCACTATAATAAAGTTTAATCTGGATTTGGATTGTGATGTAGTGGTAGAAAATTCACCACCTTTGTTCTCCTTGTTGCTAATTCATAGGCTGGAATGTAGAACTACACATGCACAAATAGCATTGATTTTTCTAGGAAGAACCTCGGTACAATCTGCACTGGCACAGGAGGAAGATATATTCTAGCGCTAACTATTAATGCATTATTATATTGCAAATCAGCTAGAGTGAATAAGTATACACTCATGTAAGGCAACTTTGACACGTAATTTGTCATAAAATTTGTTGAATATTTCAATTTTGATAAAGATGATACAATAATTGACATTCTACGTGGTTTTATATGAAAGTATATTCCTTTTGACACTTCAGTAGATTGAGTTGTTTAATTATCCTTGTGAAGAGGGTAACTAAAAATGCTCTCATATGGATAACCTCAAAGGATACATAGATTTGGACACTGGGGGGAAGACAAGGATTTACTCAACTCAATTATTCACTATCCATAGTTGACTCATGCTCATTCTCAATAGTCAATACAAACCTTTAATTCTTAAACAGAGGTTCATTCTTAGAGTACTCACGCTCGTTCTCAGATACCACCCTTAGCTTTAAACTCTATAACAATGGTCCATTCCTAAACTAACTACACAAGTGATACCTATGTACCCTTCCCTTCCCTGCTGCGCCCTAGGGAGGTAGAATTGCCTGTTTGACGTCATGCATAATTTAGAGAAGGCTTCAAGCAATGCCACTTTGCTAATTCTTTTAACACTTGGTCCAACAGCGAATCCTGTCTTTCAAAGCATATTCAACCTCTATGTCCTCTTATTTAGCAGCACTCCTCATGTTATAGGAAGGTGACTAAGTAGTGGCCCCCTTGAGTATGTATGAAATTCTAATGTTGCTGATGCAACAGTAATGACTGTTTATTGTCTCAGACTTGTGAGAAAGAGCATAATTCCTCTTGGCACGCCTATATTTTTTAAAACAAATATTCATGAATTGTGTTGGTGAGATGTCTTATAGAGACATAATGTTCCGCCAGTCAAGTTTTTGAAAGCTCACCCAATCAGGTTTCAAATACGAGCATAAGATAACTAGGAACTTTGAATTTGTGATTAAATAATGAATCTTGGAAGAAATCAAAAGAACAATTTACCGAGAAAATGACATTGTCAGTATTTGGAACTGTCATTGAAGTTAAGCTGTTTAATTATTGGTGTTTCTTGCTGTAAAAAATTAAGTTTTTTGATGAGTAGGACGAAAAGCTCTGGAAACCTTCATAATCTTATTTCCTATTACATGAATGACTCTTATGTTTTGTCAGCATAATGATTATTGACTCATCTCAATCTATGTTCTACACACTTCAAGGTTCCCCAATACGTTGCCCGTTACTACATACAGCCTTGATGCTGACTTACATGTCTTGGTTGTTGAATTGTCCTGTTCTTTGTTTTGACCATTGTCATGTCATCATCCTTCAAACTTCATATATCTGTACATTGTAGCTATATGGATTCTGTCTTCCTTTCAGAGATATTGTTTGTGTGCAACAGGCTATGAAGGAACTTCGTCATATAATTTTATGTACTACTAATTGTGGGCAAGGTGATCTTTCAAAAAAAAATAGCCACTGGAGAAACGTGTTGGAACACATGCTGCAATTGCCAGATGTCTGCAAAGGCGGTGGTATTGAGAGCAGTATCAGTGATGCACTAAGCCATGGCCCTCCTGCAGATAATAGAGAGTCTAATATGGCTAATATCTGCACAGACACTACTGATAGTAAGGTATTATGGTAAATTGGTCTTTCAGACAGTTCTCAACTGCAATTGACATTCTTACTTGTGTAGTTAAATAATTAGGTTTTATTTATTATTACAGGACAGACATAAAAGCCACTTTGGCTTGACAGGTCAGTCAATAGGGATGGATGTTTCGGAAGATACCTTAGTGGATGTGTCAGAAACAGGAACCTATGATCCAACTAATGCAATTGCTGACAAGCAAAAGTGCCAGGATATTTTCTTTAATATTTTATGTTCAGAGAAATTTGTTTCCTTGTGCAATTTACTTTGTGAGAGCTTCCAAGTCATAAAAGTCGACAAATTATTTGACATTAGCCAGATTAACTCCAATATGAAAAATGGGGTTTATGACCAGTCTCCGGGATTATTTAGTGAAGATGTTCAGCAGGTACTTTAGCTTAGCTATTTATCATTTTTCTTGGAGTAAGATGTCTGAATATGGTCTTAGTGTTAGTTCTATGAGTTATGTGACAGCAGTTTTACTTGTTGACATTAAGATATTAGCAATCGTGTTTATTGCATTGCATTAGCAAACACCATTAAACTAGTTTAGTTTATCCATCTGTTGGAACTCTGGTTGTAAGTCAAACAATGTCCTGGAATTGTTTACTTGCTGCTGATTGATTTATTTGAAGTGCATAATTTTGACACTTGTGGAGATCTGTCTCCAATTTGCACAATCCTCTAGTATTGAATATCAACATAATAGTTATCACAGTTCCTCCATGGTTTCCAATGCCCTTTTTCTCTCTTTCAACTGGGGCAGTATTGTATGCCATGTATGCCCCCTCTTTGTACGTTCCCTTTAGATATTCTACTGAAAATTTCAGCATTCCTTGGATTATGTTCAATGTTGACTACATCACCACCAAAAAAAAAAAAAAAAAAAACCAAAAACAGAAACAAAATCCAATACCCACCCAAAAAACAAAAAACACGCACGCACACACACACACCCACCCCTTTTCACTTGACATGCCCGTTTTATCTTTTTCTAATAGTATCATTGTCACTTGTTCTCCATGTTGAATGGAGTTTATTAGTACGTTTTGAATTAGTGTTGCTTACACTTCCACAGTGTCTTAGTTTTCCGTTTTTTCCATGACAGTAATGTTTAATTCAACACTTAGTACGCCAGAGTATTGTGTAGCTTAAGTGTTGGTAAACATTATCTATAAATTTGATAGTCATGATGCTTTTACTATCCTAAAGTAAGCGTTCAGGGTTTCCAGCACTGATTGACTAAGGCTTATTAGTTGCTATGTTTTATTCTTGACTCTCATTTTTTAAAGTATCTAGGTAGTTGAGTAATTTCTGATTGCTTCTTGATTTTTAGCGCCCGTTGTTTTTTTTCCCATCTGATTTTAGATATTAATTTTCCTAATACATTCTGCAGTTGTGGAGAAAGTTCAGAAAAATTGGTGAAGAAATGGTCCTTCTTGCGAGTAGTCTTTCAAATATGTCCCAAGGGGCTCACCAGAAGCAGGTAAGAAGAATGGGCTATTTCTTCCTTTTCAGTGTATTTCATAATTGTAGATACTTCATCATATTATCTTAAGAGAACTGATAGACAGTGGACACACCCAAGCTGCAGGCCTGAGATGCAAAGCTGGTGCTATTGATCGATGTGTCCTTGTTCTTTAGGTCACTTAATTTACTGATATTATAGTGTAGCTCATCTTTTAAATGAAAGGGGAATTAGATTGAAGCAATAATCATGAAACACCAAATAAATAGAGGACATCGGTATTCTAAAATCCATCTTTCGCAATGATTCCATCTTAAATTGTAATCTATTCCCAAGATGGCCTCCATTGTGTCTGGAGGTTTCGGCAACCGCTATTTTATCTTGGTGGCCTTCCATACTGCAAACAAAAGATAATGTCCACTGCTAATTTAAAAATATATAAAGAAGTTCAGCTTACAGTTGATGCACCAGTTACTTCTCAAAGAAAAGAAAATATTTCGAGTAAAGGGAAAACATGAATATCCATTTTATCACCTTTTAAGCAAAAATATTTCTCTTATTTCTATGTTGAGAAGGTTCAACGTTATTCTTTCCCAACCATTGTTTTTCCTTGTGTTGCATGTTCATTTTTCTCCTCTATTTTCTAGTTTTAAATTGCACGTGGTACTGTAGACCAATAGAATCTGCTTGGATCCCAACATCACCTTTATTCCGCTTGTTTTTATGGCCTGAAAGTACAAATATCTCACCCTCTTATAGTCTACGTAATGAGCCGTCGCCAAGTTTCCAGGTTTTTTTTCATGATAATGATGCTTGTCATGCTTCTCATTGAAACTTACCTGCATAATAACTCGTGTAATATTTGCATAGGTTGGAGAAGACCTGGTAGGGGAAAGCTGTCCACTGAAATGTGAGGCAAGTGATGCTCTTCAACTCAAGCTTTCATTTGTTTATTTGATTTGGGATGACCATGATGCAGTGTTCTTCGACATCAACTGATAAACCATAAAATTTAGGGTTAATTTCACATAGGCCCCTGTAGTATCACTGTTCAAAACTTACAACCCCTGTAGTTTCATTGTTGCAAATAGACCCCCTAGATTAAATTTCTTTTAACTCTTTTACCCTCAAACTCACTAATTTCACCATTCCAAAATTTCACCCAGTGTAAAACTGTAAAAAATAACACGGGTCTACCTGCAGCAATGAAATTACAGGGGTAGTAAGTTGAAAGTAATACTGCAAGGTGCCTATGTGAAATCAATCCTAAAATTGTGATATAGGTTTTAACCTTTTATTTCACCTTCCCTTTCCAGGAGAACTGTCAGATCGAAGTTATAACAAAGAATTCCAACGGCTCAAATACTGGGATACAACTCCCATCCTGTGAATCTGTTCCCTCCACTAAACCAAATCAAACCGAGGCTTCTGTTCTTTACAAAGCTTGCACTTGCAAGCAATGTGGCAACGAAGCCGATGCTGGGCACAGTCTTATCTGTGATGAATGTGAAGCTATCTATCATTTCTCTTGTGTCAAACCTACTGTCCAAGAAATCCCCACTAAGAGCTGGTATTGCGCTTTCTGTACTCAGAAAACAAAACAATCTTCTTCAGAGAATACCCAAGAAAATGTCTTGCATAATAATAACTGTGTGGTATGTGAGAGGCTTGAAATCCCTGAGCCGAAAGAGAACCTCAATGAAAGTGTCGGGGAGAGCTCGGATTCTAGTCTGGAGTCCGATGAGCGCCCGGAACCATCTAGGACTGCTTTATCGCGCTTATGCAAGCAATGCGGAACATGTGAAGATGACGATAAAAGATTCTTAATATGTGGGCATAGTCAATGTCCATATAAGTTTTATCATATCCGGTGCTTGGCAACTACGCAAATAGCGAGTCTTCAACAGAAAGGCCAAGATTGTTGGTACTGCCCTTCTTGCCTCTGTAGGGCTTGCTTTCGTAATAAGGATGACGACAAGATAGTCTTGTGTGATAATTGTGATGAGGCTTATCATATATACTGTATGAAACCTCCGAGGCCTTCGATACCTAATGGTCAGTGGTATTGTCTAAAGTGTAATATCGCAAAGGCGAAAGAAGGGATGAAGAGGTATGAGCAATGGGTCTTGCAACAGCATGGAAAAAAGAACGGCAGACAAGCCAATGAAGAAAATAGGCATGTGGATATGATACTCAAAGTTGTTGATAAGTTGAACTCAGAAGGGAAATCGGCAGCTAGGAGAAAGAAGTAGAGCAAGAAAATTATTTCCATGTCCATCTAAATCCCTGCTCAGTAAGGATACTGATTTTTAACAGTTGGGTGCATCCTTGCCCTTGTGGGTACTTTTCGGTAGCTTAAATGTATTTTTGGTCCTATGGATGGAGCATTAGCATAGTACCTGTACTTCCAGAAAATGTGACAAATGTACCTTGTTTCTTTAGACGATTTTGGCAAAAATACAAGGGGTGGTTTATAAATTTTTTTATGTTTCAGTGGAAATCCAATATCTTCTTTTAAGCCATTATGATGAGTTTGCATTTGTAAGCTTCTAGTATGATGAAGTAAACTATTAGTGAGGAATGCTTTATTTTGGTATGATGAGATAATAATGCTTTTCTTAACTGTTACGTGAAGAACAGTTGATGAACTTGGTGATTATTCCAGAGCTTCTTCTGTAAGGTAAAAACTCTGCAGCTATGTTTACTTTGTGCTTGATGATTCTTTGCCCGATAAAAAGTTTAAGCTGTGTGGTGCCCAGATATCTGCTTAAATATCCAGGTTCAACCAATTTTGATTAGAACCCCGACTGGTTCAAATAGACAAATGAAGGATGAAGTCGAATGATGATCGAACAGGTCATATTCGTCGTAAAGATACATCGGAGGCTTTTACCCTAAATTATCGACCATGTGTTGAGTAAGGAAATGTGACGGATGAAGAATACTTTAGATTTAAGGTGGGTTCGATTGAGTTATCAGATCTTGCAGGTTGAAAATCGGATTATAAAAATAAAAATAAAACCCTCTGTGCAATTATGAGATTATCTTAGCTTAAAGTGGTTTTACTGGTTTAGTTTTAAAAAATTTCCTCCATAATCAAACTTATTCCATGTAACATCATTTTTTTGGGCACTAAGCTTCAAAATGTGGCTGGATTTCTTATCAGGATATGTGTATTTGATGATGCACATAGAAGGGAGTTTAGTCCCACATCGAGTGCATTGGAAATCAAAGAGGTGGAGATGGATATAAAATAAGGAAGGGGGGCTACTGTGAACCATACTTACCTGGACGGGGTCCTTGGGTGATCATGGAGGCCCAGGCCTAGTCTAGTGGCCCACATTGCACATACAGTGGGTGCGCTGGGCTACCATCTCCCCAAGAGGGAGAGTGGACGTCATTATTTGTTGCTGAGGGGGTACGCGCACGCGCGGCCCCCGCCCAATTCCTAACATACGAAATTTTCTAATGGGCCCAGCAAAAGACCTTTAGTTGGCTTTGTAGGCCTGGTTTAGTAATTCTAATACTGTTATTATGCACTTTGGCCCTTGGAAGTCGTAGCGTGTCTTACTCAGTAACTCAACCTTACACTAACACCAATTAACTTTTAGTGTTTTGTAATAAACTCCCATCAACATTCAAAATCACACTAAACTCCCAATAGCTTTTGCAGAAAACCCCCATGAACTATCACAAATTAGAACTGAAGGAACTCTGAAAGTTCATGAGGGTTTTCTAAAACTCCAAAAAGTTCACGGGGTTTTAGCGTGATTTTGAAAGTTCATGGGGGTTTACTGCAAAACACTGAAATTTCATAGGGGTTTAGTGTAATTTATCCTTTATAAACGCTAATTATTATGGCCATCTTTCATCTAATTTACTTAATCATTTCTATGTAGAAGTTCCAATCTTAGCCGAGATCAGTTCTAATGTCATTAGGATAGTCTCATCAAAGCTGATTCCACTTGTTTATGTATAGCCGAGATCAGTTCTAATGTCATTAGGATTGTCTCATCAAAGCTGATTCCACTTGTTTATGTATTTTCGTCTGTAAAAGTTCTCAGATACAGACAACTTGAGCTGGTTTAGGGGCTGTTTGGTTGGTAAAAAAAACAATGAAATCTATTATAGGAAACATATTTCCTATAGTGGACTCTTTTCTTTTGTTTAGTTCACTTCCTAAAAGTAAGAAAAGAGATGAGATGAGATGAGTTGTCACCATATTATTGGATGATGTGACTTAATTTTAAGAAAACCCATTTCATGACTTTTTTAGAGGGTTTGTTTCACTTCCTAAAAGTAAGAAAAGAGATGAGATGAGATGAGTTGTCACCATCTTATTGGATGATGTGACTTAATTTTAAGAAAACTCATTTCATGACTTTTTTTGAGGAAATGGGTGGAATGGTTTCCTTATCCTATTTCCTTTTTCTTTGATTTTAGAAAATCAACCAAACAGGCCCGGGCAAAACTATACTAAAAGTAAATGTATTTTTAACTGCATTTTTATGCTAAACAAATATCATTCTTATTCTTTTCAAAAATACATGCACACCGCAACAGAACACTGAAAATTTTCAGAAATAATTCACACGCTCAATCCAACAAACTATTCTTCTGAAAACGGAAAAATATGGAAAAAAATAAGTGTACTATAATTTTGCTACTACTTTGACACTACAAGAAACAAAATAGTAGGGTCCTTTCTTGAAGGTTGTAAAAGAAATGATGAGTCATCATGGCCCCAATTTTTTCTTTCTTGTAGCGTCAAAGTAGTAGGAAAAAATTAGTAAACTTATCGCTACTCAAAAAATAGAATATACAATCAATAAATACAAGCCATCATATTCTGGTTGACCATTGAAATCAACAAGGTCTCATCTCATGCACAATCAAAATAACTTGACTCCGATCAAAACCCTTTTCTCATCACAAGAAGATGAAGCACTCCATAGATATTAGAGGATTATCCAAGTCCTCTACGACTTTCAAACTTAATCTCTTCTGCGAGTTACAAGCGCTCAAAGGCTTAACCTTCTCATTTCTCTTCACTAGCCTGTGTGAATCTTTGACCCCATTATCCTTAGAGCTCAATGCCCTACTCGGGTTAGAAACCACTGGCTTGTTCTCACTCCTCAAGCTCTTGTGCCTAGCAGTTGGCCTTTGAGGCGAGCTCGATCTCTCTCTTTTCGATGGCAAAATCTTCGGCTTTGGAGGGCAGTATTTATGAGGGTCAAGAATGATTATATCTGGGCTTTTCATGGTTACCCTTTTGCTCGAAACCGAAGGACAAGAAGAAGAAGAAGAACTAAAACTAGTGCTAGATACCGAAGACAGAGAATTCGAAGATGCAGACAATGAAGAAGAATATGATGATGATGATGATGGTGAAGGGGCTTGAATTTGTTTAGGGGGGAGTTGAGATTGAGAGATGACAAGCTTGTCTTGAGGAGGGTTTGTGTTTGTTCGAGGAGGGGAGGAATTGATGCAGCATTTGCTAACGCAAGTGCCCATTTTTAAAATTTTTTTTTTTTTGAATTTGAGAGAGAAAAATAGAGCGAGGAGGTGGATTTTAAGGAGTCTTGAGAGAAGTTTAAATTGTATCGGCGGGGTCGGAAACCGTTGGGCAACGGATACATGGGATTTTGTGATAATGACGGGGCGGTGACTTTTAACGGGATCAGCTCATTTGCGTGGCGTGATTAAAGGCAGCATGAGACTTTTCAAGATTAGGGGACAGCAAAGTTTGCAACTTTAAAGTGGGTAGCGTAGGTAAACAAGATAGGGTTATTTAGATATTAGCCCCTCGCATCTTTAATAGTTTCACACTAGCCCCTCAAATCTTCGCAATTGCTTGGTGCATTGCAAGAGAGCTTAGGAAATAATGCACTAGTTCGAAGATAAGGAACAATGCAGGCTGATTGAACTCAGCTCACTGGGTAGCTTCATCCAAAATTGTAACTGCAACTTAAATTACTACTTGCAGAAGACAGTTTTCTTGTTTTGGATACACCCTTCAAATCGTAGATATTGTGAAATTTGAACAATCTCGAATCTTGTAAGTGATTGTCCTCCAAGTTATAGCTAACTGGCCCCCAAGGCTAACTGGCCCCCAAGGCTGTTGAAACTCCAGCATCAGTTAGGTTGAGAAGGTAAAGGCTGTGGCACTCCTTGAATTTGTTTGACATTTTTATCGCGAGTTACATGCCTTTTTTTTTTTTTTTTTACCAAAGAGACTGTCGAGTGTGTTACCTGTCATCGAACTTTTCTGCTTCACTCAAAAACTTCGATATGCGACGTTTATGCTCATATACATAGGCTATCAAGAGGGCGTAAAGAACATATTATCAGAAAGCAGTAAGCTTCACGAACAGTAAAATATGCAACTTAAGCAAGTAATCCGTACTTGACGCTAGTACAATTGTATAAGAGATCTTCATATGCTTCTAAATAACAATGACCTCAGACTAAGAGAAAAAAGAAAGTTCAGATAACGCAACAAAATAAACAATGTGTGCCATTTGTGTTGTACAAGTTGAACGAACTCTATTCATACTACATAAATTTATGGAAAACAAAAGATAAACATTTGTTTCATTCTGAAAATTTACAGAAACAAGGTCAAGTTCTTTTTCTGCTGTAGCCAATCAATCGTTTCACACGTTCATACAATTTCAATCAGCATATCTACTTATAGTAGAAAGAATCGGAACGAAAGAATGGATTGTGGCAATGCCGTGTATCTTTCTTCATTGCCAGTTTACTCATATACTGCTTTCGATTATATTGTCAGAGGAGTAAGGCAAAAAAGGCATGTAATAATGTTTCGGGGTTCGCCCATTCGCCAATTCTTTCAAGGAATGCACTTTGTGAGCCATCTAATTTCATGTTGAGTGTTCTCTGGAGATCAGAGCAATATGTAAGTTATATACAGGTTTGGGTAATTTCAAAACCCCGCAGTTAGCTTGAAAATTTCATATAACCCCAAATAAGTAAGGAAATCTAGAAAACCCCCAAAAGATTTTCTTTCACTTAACACCCACGACGACGCTACATAAAATAGCATCAATTTAGAGTTTTAAAGGGCAAAACCACCAAAAACAATTTTAGGGGATTGGGAGCTCCGACCTGGGACCGTACGCGACCAGAGAGGAGAAAGAAGAGGGAGAAGTGATTTTAGGATGAAAAATATAAAAGATGCCATAAATTTAAGTAGGGGTATGTTGGTCTTTTGAAAGCACACGACAAGCCAAAGCTAACAGGGTTAGTTCTGGAGGTTTTGGGACAAAACTTATTGAGGGTCAAGTGAAAACTTCAAACTTTGGGGGTTAAGTGAACGACGCTCAAACTTATTGGGGGATTCTGAAATTTACCTCATGAGTTTTAAGTGCAGGGCAATGGTTTCCTTACCTGTGTTGCTTCTTTAAGAGGACCCCAGCATTCTACTTTGTTGTACTTCTTTGAATTGGAATGAAAATACACAAATACCATGGCCTCCATCAGCTCAGGATGCTTGCTGAACAGGGCAGAGTCTCCATAAACAACAGCTTTAAGAACCTAATAATAATCAAAACTACATCTATTATCGTTGTGTCTTCATTAACATTTAATGCTCAAAAGTCAAATCATATGTTCGATTAATACATTATTATAACAACTTCAGCAACATGGAGATGTTTCCATTTAGGTAACCTGGCTTCTATATAGCTGCGGATAAATGTAGTTCTCTGTTAGCAAGAACATGGAACTGTACATCTTAATCCATGACTTTTTTTTTCCTTTCCAAATTTAAGGAAAATTATGGAGGGTTGCCAATGGCAGCTGGTATTTAAACTTCACGATGACGGGTTTCATGGCTACCTCACCTATTGGGCTTATTTTCTGTTTATTTTCACTTTATTGCCCCGAGATGTTTCCCATTTTCAGCTTTGCTACTTCAAACTATTTTTTAACCGTTTGATACCCCAAAGTTTCCATCTCATTTCACTGTGACACCCCCGTCCAAATTGCGTTAGATTTTATATTAAATCTATATCATGTGCTATCCCCGTCCACTGCTACGGAAACATTTGGTCGTTTGGAACTCCCATCAACTAGGAAAATTGACCTAAATGTACAAATTTAACAGAAAATCTAATGACAATCTAGGGGTATCAAAGTGTAAAATACTTTGGAGTATCAAAGTGAAAAGCTGGGTAAACTTTGAGGTACCAAAGAGATAATAAGCCGTATATTATCTAAGTGAGGAAATTGACTCCCGCTCAGAAGGCTGATGTCAGTATTGTAATTACTGCAGAAACTTGTTCAAGTATCTTATAGCTTTGAGTCCATTTATGGTGATACTATGTAAAATGAGAATATAATTAATGTTTGAGCAAAGTATTTACCAACGGAAGCTCCTTAGAGAAGACGTAGTATCTAAAGCCCGCAGCAAGCTCTTGGATGGGATTTGCACCACTTACATAGCAGTGAACGTGCAAAGACATCTCATCTTTCACTTTTTTCCACTCGGCGACAACATCGTCCCTCTGTAATGTCGTTCGCCACTCCCTCAGCTGTCATCAACATGAGAAACTTTCATTTGATAATTTGACGAGACGTCTAATTGTTCATTATTTCTTGTTTCTGAGGAATATCTGACACTTCGATTTAGAAATATTAAATTATTCGGTTTTTGGACATGACACGAAAATGTCGATGCAAGAAATCCATAAAAGTACGACATGGCTACATGGATACTCGACAAACATAAGTGTACGCTCAAAGAGAAACGAGAGTATATTACGAGCGTGTGCATGTGTTGTTTGGGGGGTGGGGGGTAGGGTGGGGTGGATATGCTCATCCATACCCAAAACGCCCATACTCTCATTCCTACAATATAATAGCATAAGATATGATAGTTACATAAGTTCTACAACTCTAACCTACTATATAGTTTATATGAACTCAAGAATTAATTGTAAGTAGTATTTTTAGGATTTATAACCTCTTGGGAGATCATTGCTAGGGGGATAGATGTTACATAATTTAACATAAACTAGAAGTAAGTTCCTAAGTCTACAAAGAGCCTGCCTTTAAAAAAACATAATAAATAAATAAATAAATAAAAAGTCTGCACAGAGCTATATCAGTGAGTGGAGGTTTTGAATCTGTAGATTCTTGGTGAACTGTTAGTATGGCAAGGCCATCCTACCCTTAAAAAAGTAAGCCACACCCTCAAATGAATGCCGTTTTCCATAGCATATGCAGACAAACAAAATATCTTGTAGACAATAGTTTCCATGAACTCAAGAATCGGGCTTCCTTCTTCTTCTTCTTCTTTTCTTTTTTGGTTTGGGGGGGGGGGGGGGGGGGGGGAAGGGGCCAAA
>JBAKGM010000002.1:6214882-6242007 GCA_037177215.1 Asparagus racemosus | reverse complement strand
GGGGGGGGTGAAGGAATCAATGAGTAACAATGTATCTAAGGATTAAGCAGAGTATAGCAGAATGAACGACCTCTTAGTTTTTGTTATGAGCATGAAAATTTCTATAAATTAATCCAACATACATGCACACAAACTATTTGCTTCAGCTACAGAGATATAATCTGAACAAACTATTTACCAGAAAAGGGTGGTAAGAGGGTGGACTTGTAAACAAAAAATGCAAAATCTTCGTCACTTCACAAGGCAAGTAATGGCAAAGTAAATTCATCAAAATGGCTCATAGAAGATGTAGATCATACCATGTCATTGGTGATATTGTTGGAGACGGCTAATGTCAACTTGGCTGTAAAGTCGCAATGTGTGAGAGTGTAGGCTCTTGGAATGGTTAACAAAGGCTGCTTTTCAATTTCCTCTCCCATGAAAACTACCTTTAGCTTGGAAGCTTCAAATCTTGCCGGAGGTCCCAAAAGACTTACAGCCTGATCATAGAAACACATACATTAGTATCAGGCTCATCATATATGAGAACTGAAGCTGAACTCCATTAGAATCCACTAAGGACTGATTGAGCGTCAACAATGTGTTGTGCTATCAGTCTACCAGCACTCTCTAATCTGTTTTTCGTTCACCAAACAAAATGAAGAAGTTGACCTTGATTGTTGGGTTAATTGCGGATAGTCCCCCAGTACTATCGCTAGATTAAACTTAGTAGTGTTGCAGTTATATTGTGTAGATAGACCGCCTGAAAGGGTTCTATTGTTGCAGGTAGACCTCCTAAGTGTAAAAACTATTGTCGCAGGCCTGAAAAGGGTCAAAACAATCACTCAGGGATCGATCTGCTACAATAGAACTACAGGGGTATAAACTTCAATAGTGTGATAGTACAGGGGGTCTATGACTGTGTTTATTCTTCAATTTTTTACTTAACAAAGAGAAAAGGAAGCTCTCCAAATTGGTGTCACCAACTGCGATGTTCTATTTCATGACGATGTCGTTAACTTGATGAAAAGGTGGTGACAAAATCTAGACAGCTGATGAAGGGTATGAACCTGGAGGAAACACACTAAATGTTTTGGTGAACTGAATAAAATTGGAGGCAAAAAAAGAAATCCTCAATGGAAAAAGTATAATCATGGTTGATGCACATGGCAATATCTGCAAATTTTTACAGACAAATCCAACTTCACAATCTAATAAACATAAGGGTGCTACGTAAGTAGCAATGACATTGTCTACAATCTGCAAGAAGCAAAACAGACAGAAGAAGAGAGAAGAGTTCAGTACCTTCAGCACGACAGATCCATAAGAGCCCCTCCTGTCACAAGACAATGCGAGGAGAGGCTTGGCAGAGCCCAAACTAGACATGGCTCCTTTTCCTGCAGAATGCGAGGTGGTAGATGTAAATGAGTGGTTAATGAATGCATTCCTTGTCGAGAAGCAAGCCATGAGAGCGTCAGCCCTCCATTGGTTTGCTTGAGGAAAGTCTTCGATGTTGTGATTTGGATTCTTTTTGTGAGGTTGGCCTTCCCCCTTAACAGCCTTCTTGTGGTCTGGATTCAATCACACTCATGTAGCCTGCTCATATTCATCGCATTATACTTGGTTTGCATCTGAGTGAGAGAGAGAAAGAGCGCCCCAGGGGTGAGATGCCCACATTGTGCCACGTGGCCTTATCTCATTGGTGGTGCTCCTGAACGAATGGATAATGAGATGGCCATGTGGAATGAAGATAAGCTGGGTGTGAAATTTGACTTCTCTCTCTTGTAGCTGTAGGAGCATCACCAATGGCAAGTTCAAGATTTGAATAAGTAGGTGAAAACTCCGCTGTACTTTCTTCGAACACTTCTGCACCCAAGAGAAAACAGGATTATCGTAAGATTATCGGCCACCTTCATAATCATGCTCATCCGATTCTAACATAAGAAAACTACAGAGAAAGAAGCCCACATTACTGAAAGATCAACTGGCGTCCTTCAAATTCTAGTAGACAAATTGTTTTTTTTAAAAGAAGTTACTAGGGGGAATTTTACATCGAGCTCCATAACACACATAAAGCCAGGAGCAAAACAGAAAACATTCCCACTCAGGCATCTGTCATATAAGTGACATAAATTGATATCAAGTATTGTAATCCCAGTGCTAAAAGAAAGGAAATATTTGTACATATATAGATATTACCGAGAGAGTAACAAATCTAAATTATTCATTCACGGAAGAATAAATTACATCAGAAAATTATTCCAAAAATTGGGAACAGTTATATTACAACAGGCGGATGAATAAATCCAACGCTTCTCGGGGAAGAAGGAATCAAAACTCCCGATGAAATTGGTGTTAACTTGGTATAAATTACAGTTTCATCTGGGCTAACTGAGGAGCAGAACGCAAAGAGACTGCATCAAGATCCCTAGTTGCACAAACCCACTGCCTAGGTGATTCGATGTCATCGCCCATAATTGTTGGTATATGCCAGCTCCCTCTTTCAGATTCCTGCGTAAAGTGAGAAAAATTAAGACTAAAGCAAATGAACGAGAGAAACCAGAAACTGATATAAGCAACTTCTCACAGATTTTAGGAAATGGAAATAACAAGTCGAAAGATGAAGTACACTAAATTATATACATTTTCGACAGTTAAATATAGCTGATAGGCCCAAGCTATACTAAACTACAGGTCTTAGAGCAAAATTACAGTCAAGCAAATACGCAGTAGTTTGTAGGCAATTTTTGCATTATGAAGAATTTGTAATCATTTCCTTTAATCTAAGACCTGTCTACACTAATACAATAGGGAATGCAGTTGCAAATTAGATCAATTACCTGTATAACAATCGAATAGGGAGGTGGCATGTGGAAATTTGGACCTCGTTTAAATGTTAATCTCACCTGCCAATACCAATGTGCTAGTTAGAGATGAAGACTATAAATAGCTTCTATGAAACAAGTAGAATGTAACCGGGATTTATACTTCTAATCAGTCACAACTATAATAGGGATGATTTTTAACAAGTTATTATCTAATTTACATCCTATGGAAATTTTATGGAGGTATACCCCTTCAAAAGATCTAATTACATGTTCTTAAATAGTAACAAATTCCAAATGGCATGAGAATATATCTAGCACTTTGTAAAGAGGCTTCAAATGAAAATGAAGATGAACCCATTACTGCAGAATAGAACTTTATTTATGATTTGACAATAAATAGTTAAGTAGTCTCCGATCTAGACAAGGGTGAAAAAACGAAGGTTACCAAAGAGATCAGCCTTCAAAACTGCCAGTTGATTTCGAGATCTTTAATTGAAATTGTGCTGATTCAAACCCCATATGTCATTAGAATTATGTTATTAATTAATCTTCTCAATAACGTGTTGCACGCATTTGTATCCCTTTTTTTCTTCTTTTTTTTCTTCTTCTTAGAATAGTGTATATTGCCAAATAACATTGGTTATAATCATCGAGCACGCATTTATATCCCTATTTGTAATAGTATGTTATCATTTAGTCAGGAAAAGTGGCAAGATTCAGACACCAAGGAAATCCCGAGAACCAAACCAGAAGGCAACAAATGACGCTGACTTAAGTTTGACATCAGATATTAAGTAATTAAACCAGTTGTTTCTCGAAGAGAAAGGCATTTTTAGACACCTAATACGAACCATGAGAATGCCTCCCTAACTATGTGTGAGTTCACTCCTACAATCCTGAGTCAAACTGATGTCACTCCCACTATGAAAAGGTGCATATTGGAAGTACGAATTGCAGAACATCAAGAAACCACATAGAACCGTGAGGAGTTTGAAATAGTCCGCATGGGCAAACGATGAAGTTATTTAAATTGTATATAATAAACCACATGGGCAATAACAGACCAATGATAATAACACCCATACTGGTATATATTTCTCACCAGTACTCCGCAAGTTCGGGAACTGACGTTGCTAAACACAAAAGGGTAGTGCATCAAATGTGCATGATTCAAACAATATTTTGCAATTTAAAGGGAGGAACATGCAATGTTGACAAAGCAATTGATTACGATGGAACAGCTCCTGGTTATAATGAAGTTAAAACTTCAGGTCAGGGCAGCATGCTTAGAGAAACTTTCTCAACAATTAAAACTGTAAGAATATCATGAAGAGGTGCCAATATCAAATTGAATCTTTTACTCCAAATAAAGAGAAAGTTATGTATTTAATATTTAATGAATAATGCAACATGTAAAAATGTTTGCAATTGCAATGATTCATCTTATTAGCAATTTAGGAGTAAAAGAACAAACCTGATGCTTCTCCTTCCATCTTGGAAAGAAACTGGTTCCTAGCAGTTCAAACAAGTGGTCCCTCATCTCATCATTTGTAACAAGCAAAGATCTAGACTTAACAGCTGCATACAACCAGTACCTGTGATAGTAGAAAACCTATTCTCAAAACTTGTTCTAACTCCATAGAAATGACCTAAGCTTGAAACTCTAAGCTCACAAAATTTTGAATGAACATGAACATAGCTATGCTCAGTTTAGATCATATTCGTGCTCAAGCTATGTTAACATAGACACAGGTATGGGTGCAGATACAGGTGTGGATGAGTATGGGACAAGGATAATTAATAAAAGGTAGGGGACGGGGACACGACTATATATGATAATTCACATTGGCTCAATATTGTTTTTACACTCAATAGTTTATGAGATTTAAAATTCATACAATATTTTTACGTTTCTTTTATGGTTCTTTTACTATGTAGATTAAAGATTAGAAAACTGCTTGTTTTAAACACTATACCCAAAGACCCTTTAAAATCATAGTTTTAAAATTGATAGGGCCTGAAACAAACCCGACTACTGTCCAACGAGTGTCAAGAAGTGCATGTAAGGTGTAGGATATACGTTCAAGAAGTGTATGACATGTGCTTTAAATTAAGAAATGTATTATATAATTGAGTACACATTTGAGTAAGTGTAAGAATATCCATGGAGTGTCCAATGAAGCGTTGGTGCCCTGTATGTGTTACGACACAGGTAGGGCTTCATGAAGAAGTATCCATCCTACATAGGTGCTCGACTTCTTGTTAGCTCATATTTGTTCAACTTGGCCCAAGGTCTAGCTTGACTTATCAAAAGGCCAGTAAGTTGGGAATATCTCCAAGTTTAACACCTCTTCTAAGTATATTCATTTGGTTTCTAGTCTAGTACAATAACTTAAATACCCCAAAACATGAAAACAATTCTAGGACATATAACTAGAAACTTGGAACCTATTCTATATTCCAAAGCCATGTAATGATAGTTTCTTCAGATAAATAAAGAATACAATTTGAAGTAGGTGAGAAATGGACAAATAACTATGAATAAATAACAAGTTCAAATCTCAAGAGCATAATAAGGTGTTGCATTTGTGACTAAAATGGCTACTATTGTTGTTAGGTTGAAATAACTATCCAAAGTAAGTACATTATTTAATAATACTATCCAATACTTTATATGATAGCCAGATTTCTGACTCAAATTTTTAAACATTTGATGTTTATACGGTTTTCACATACATTCATTTGCAACACGCTTTCTAGGACAATAAATGGGTTAGAGAACCTTAAGGCTCAGTTAGGGCGCGATTAATAATCTAAGGACCTTAAACTTGAACGCTTTAAAGTAGTTATGATGACTGAGAAAACACAAACACAACAAATTGAAGCTCAGTTAATTTGGCTCGTTTAGTGATCCCACAAAATCATGTTCATATCGAAAGGACAAAACAGAAACATACTACCAAATTCGTGTTGCTAAGTTCATATGAAAAACAGATAACAAAAAGACCTCACTCCATGGCGACAAGATGTGCAAAACATGGTCTATTTTGGTGCAAGGGAAAGGGGAATAACTGGGAACATTTTTTCATATCTTCCTGCAAGGGAAAGGGGAATACCTAGGAACATTTTTTCATATCTTCCTGCACATGTGTACTGACATTCTCTACCTACTAGGCTACTGTTAGGGATGTGCATCCTTAGTATGAACTAAACTATGTCTTATCACTCAATGAACCAGAAATCTTATTAACTAAACAGCACAAGAAACACCTTCCTGTTAACAAAAGCTAGAATGGCTGCAAGTGGATGTTACACAGGTGCGGGTGTGAGTGCAGATAGGGGTACATGATACAGCAAATTTGTAAGGCAGAATACAAAGACACGACTATAAATAAATAAATAAATAAATAAATAAATAAATAAATAAATAAATAAATATATATATATATATATATATATATAAATAAATACTGAAATTAATAGTGTACATGAGACCAATTTTGTTTTTTCATGCACATGTTATGAAAACTATAAATCCTATTACATTTTTATTTTTCATTTATTAAGTAGATTATAAATAGAAAAAGTAATTGTTTATGGATTAGATATATAAATGACTCTTTAAAATCATACTTCTGGACGGGGTACTGATTGAAACAAACCTAACATGTTTTCAACAAGTGCAGGAAGTGGACAAGAAGAGTAAGATATACCTCCAACGGTCTAAGAAATGAATGACTAGTGTTTTATGATTTATTACATGTCTAAATGTAAGCATATTCAAGGAGTGTCCAAGGATTGTCGGAGTCAGACACATATATTGGAGCCCAGATGAGGTGTCGGGGCAACTTAGCTTCAAGCATCTTACATTTCATCATGAAGCATTTATTATAAATGACACATCTTCTCAAAAATAGATTAGTCAGGCATAAGTAAAGAAGCACTAACCAGTCATCATTTGATCCATACGGAGTAGCATAAAGTGCACCAGCCCTCCGCCAACTTTCCAGCAGCTTCTTATTGTTTGGATTATCAGCAAGCCCTCCTTTTACCCTCCGGCTATGTAACACAATAAGTGGCAGTTTTTTTGTTGGACTTTCTTGACGTAATCCATTTACAACAGAATTTAGCTGCCATACATGTAAGAATATCATGTGTTTACTTTAACTAGAATTCATGTGACATTACATCAGCCACAATATGAACCATATCGTGAATCATAATGTATATGCAGATGTTTACCTGGATAAAGCTGAAGTTTTTTTGATTATACAGCCCAATGTTTGCCCCATCAACAACTGCATCAAATGGCCCGTGATGCTCAAGCCATTCCTGAAATTAGTTTTAGATGTCACCAAAAACTTCTTTCCAGAAACCCAAAAAAAAAAAGAAACAGAATATTCCTTGAAAAGCGAATTAGATTAACAGTAAAAAAAAGGTATGGATACATCTTTCCATGCAATTCATTCATAGATCACATCAAAATGCATGACATGTCAGAATTTGAAAATTAACAGATGACTAAAGTTAATGACAACAAAGTAGGTCACAAGGCTTCAGATGTGTCTTAAGTGGCATATTTACTTGAATATAACTTTATTCTTCTAGGGGCTTCTTTTTATTTTGGTTTTGGAGGATGGTGGGGGTTGGGGTGGTTTAAATATTGGGAGGTTACTGTAGCTAAGAAAAGGTACATCCGTGCAGGACTGACAGTGCATTAAATCTCAACCAAAATCCCTCTAATTTGGAGGGGTTTGTATTGAGGTGACAAATCGGCTTTTCGGGTGGCACATTACCCTGTTTAACTTGTCAACCAAACAAGGTAAAGTACAGAAAGTTGATGTGGACTCCACAGTTCCAACATTTTCCAACTTTTACCCTCAAATTAGAAGCAATCAAACAAGTCCTTAACAAAAGGAAATTATAAAAGATAAAGATAATATACCTTCCTAAGTCAAGTCTTTGCATGAGGTAAATACCAACCCCTTCAATGAAAGTTTTACCAACAACAAATACAACCGGTAACTAAGGCTACCACGTGTGCCGGGTACAACCATAACCAAATCAGCCATCCCGCTCACTTGGTGGGGTTGGGTTGGACACAGAACCCAACCCCCCCCCCTCCCCTATTTGCAACCCATTTATAATCCATCCAAAACTTTAAATCGCTGCATGTAAATGGAATAGTATTATATGCACTATTTATTTAAAATGATACTGCATCAGAAACATATAGGTTTTGATGGCTATAATAGAAAGTGATCACTCATGAAAGGTACAACCAATGTGTAGAGCATGTTTGGCTACGACTTATTTTTTGAAACCTTATAAGTTATTTATTACTTACTTTTAAAACTCATCATAAGGAGGTTAAAAAATAAGGAAAGTGCTTGGTAAAACTCTTAACTTATAAGGATATTAGTGTACTTATGTGCTTGGTAAACAAATAACTTATAAGTTCATGGTAGTTGTCAAATGACCGAAAAGGCCACCTTATTGAATCTCATATTGTGGCTAACTAATTAATTACTTATAAGAATATTAGTGTAGTTATGTGTTTGGTATCCAATAAGTTTATGGTAGTTGTCAAATGACCAAAAAGGCCATCTTATTGAATCTCATATTGTGGCTAACTAATTAATTATATATTAGGCAGGTAATTGCTATTACTAAATTTATTAATTAATTAACTAAGTAAATAATAAAAATTATTTATTTCACATTAATTATGGCTAATAACTACTAATATTTGAACTAATTAATTAATTAACATTAAAAATTATTGTTAGTATAATTATGAATTATCTAATTAAAAACTAATTATTCAGAAAAGAAATATGTAATTAAAATATTTTTATATATTACATTAATTTTGGCTATTAATTAATAATATTAATATTAATCAATTAATGTCATATTAATTAAATAATAGCTATAAATAAATTTATTTATGAACTAAGTCGTTAATTAATAATAATTATTATTATTTATCATTAAAATAAAAAATATAAATAAATAATTAATTAGTAATTATTAATAAATTTAATAAATAAATTCATAAAGAAAATTATTACTTTTTAACAATAAAAATATAACTTATTAAAATAATAGTACCAATTAGTAAATTAATTTATTAATTAACTAATTAATTAATAAGAACTTTTATTTATAATAAGAAAATATGTAATTAAAGTATATTTTATATATCACATTATTTATGGTAACGACTAATAGTGACACTATTAATTACTTTTTTATTAATTAAATAATAATTTAACAAACTTACTAACTAATTAATTAAATTATTATTTAATATATTAAATAATTATATAATAAATAATGGTATTATTTAATTAATAAATTTTTTATTAATTAAAAAATAATTTAATAAAATTATTAATTAATTAACTAACTAAACTTATTATTTAACAATTAAATAATTAATAGTGACACTATTTAATAAATTCTTGTTTTTGAGATCTGCTGTAGATTGATAAAGGGGGTTCAATGGTATTTTTGTCTTTCGGCCTAAATGAGGAAAACTCTTTAAAAGTAGGTAAAAAATGTTGTGGAATCCCAACTTATTTTGTCTCTATTTATAAGTAAGAAATAAGTGAAAAAGTTAACTCTCACCAAATATAAGATTGGTACCTTACAAGTAAATAAGTACTTACAAGTAAATAAGTAAAACAAGTTGCTTATAAGTAAGTTGTCAAACATGCTCGTAGTATCCCTTGCTGGTGAATTTGTTTAGCCCATACGATAGTCAAGGTATTTGGCTAAAGAACCCCCCCCCCCCCCCTGCAGTCCCATTTCCCACCAGGATATTAGTTTGATATATTCCGCAATAAGAGTAGCAAAGTGGCTAAAAATATGTAGATTACCCAGCACATGTACATTGATTTTATCTCACATCCTTCTGCACTGCACTAAGGACCAGAATGAGCTAATAAAAGGTAGCCAGTGGAATTTTTTTTTAAAAAAACCCTTCTAAATGCTTCGAAGTGTGGAGGACAAAAGCACACTCTTATGCTCTAAGTAAACAAGTCTTCAAAGACTGCAACCAAACAAATCTACCATAAGAAACAAACAGAAACATAAGCAAATCATTTATAATATTTTCAATCCAGGGGTTGACAATATCCTTCAAACGGCATTGATTAGTGTCATCTCCCTCAGCATCAACACCAAGGACCAGAATGAGCGAATAAAGGTTAGGCTGTTGAATTTATAAAATAAATCCATTCAATGTTTCACAAGTGTTTAAGATAACCAATGCAGAGCCAGTGCCAATATGTAAGAGATTAGGAACAAAAGCACTCCCATTCTCTAAGCAAACATGTATAAATCCATTCAAGATGTTTCAATAATTTTAAGGTATCTAATGCAGAGCCAGAGCCAGTATGTAAAAAATTTAAGAACAAAAGCACTTCAATTCTCCGCGCAAACAAGTTTAAATCCATTCAAGATGTGTCACAAGTGTTTAAGATTAGCAATGCAGAACTAGGGCCAGTAGGTAAAAGACTTAGGAATGAAAGCACTTCCAATCTCGGGGGTGAATCAGGAGTAGGGGAAGGTAGGTAAATAGATTCACCTTGTTTGGGAGTTTTTTTAAAGGGAATAGAGGGAAAGGGAAGTAACAAAGTTTACATACGTTAACCTCCATTCTATATAATTTGGTTCCCTCCAAATTGGGGGTAGAGAAAGTAAAATATTTTGGACAATCATAATACAAATCCAACAGCTAAGGAATGATTCCCTCCATTCCCTTTACCAAACTCCCAAACATGATTATTACATTCCCCCTCTTCCTTTCCTTTCCTTTGCCTTGTTTTTCCTCCATCAGTAAGCTCCCAAACATGGCATAAGCAAACAAGTATTCAAAATTGCAAACACAAACAAAAGTAACTCATGCAGACAAACCTGAAACCCGACGAAATCAGCCTTCACCTCCCTCTCACAAGCCAAATTCGCCAACTTTCTCCCAAAATCCTCGGTCTCCACAGGATCAATATCAATACAAACCAACCTCTCCCCACACCTCCGGCAAACCCCATCCCCGTCCATCTCACTCCTCCCCACGCTCCACCTCCCCTTACCCAACCACCCAATCCCATGCCACCCTCCCCCTCCCTTCACCAACCCCTCCTTCACTTCCCCTTCATCCCACTTCTCTTTTCCAACCCCCTCCGCAGTCTCCGACTCAAACCACTCCTCCACTGCCTCCACCGTCTCCTCCCCAACTCTTCTCACCAAACTCCGCAACCTATGCAAGATTCTATACACCTCATGTCCCCTCTTCGTCCCAGCACTAACCTTCAACAATGCCCTAAGTTCATCCTCCTCCGGCAAAACCCCATTCTCATCCATATGCAACTCAACCTCCCGCGCACTCTGAAAATCCCCAACTTCACAAAACCCAAACAATGCCGGCCCATAAGACCTCAACTTTGGCGGGATCGAAGCCGCCATCATCTGCTTAACAAAGTCAAAAGCCCTTCTCGGGTTCTTGTCATTCGCCGCCAAGCGGGCGAGGGAGGTGAAAGTGGCCTCATTGGGCTCAATCTTATCAAGCAACAACTGATCGTAGATTTCGTAACCTCGAGAGGACTGAGAGGGGGAGAGGGAGCAGAGGTAGAGGAGGGAGTTGTAATGGGGGAGGAAGAGGGGGATGGAGTCTCTTCGGGCGGTCTCGAAGAGGCGGAGGGCCTCGGCGAGGTCCTGGTTTCGGCTGCAGATGCCGATTTTGTGGCGGAGGACGGCGTCGGGGTCGTGGCGGCGGGATTTCTTGGAGGAGCGGGAGCTAGGGTTAGGGTTAGGGTTTTGGGGGGAGGTGGTGGTCATGGGGCGGCGGTGGTGTTTGAGGCTGGGGTTTAGAGAGTATTGAGGAGGGAAGGAGAGGGACGAAGCATGGCGACGGCGGCGGTGGAGGTTGAAGAAGAAGGGGATTAGGGTTTTGGAGAGGAGAGAAGAGGAATGGCGGATGAGAGAGCAAGGGAGAGAGCCCGCCAATGGCGGCATTGGTTCTGGTCCAATTCGATGTCAGGGGTTTGGGTTTGGGTTTGGGTTTTTTTTTGATGGATTTTTATGTTTTGGGATTGGGTTCTGACCCAAATCTATCATATTATCTACAAAGACATTATTTCCACCTTGGCACTCCAAAGTCTTAACTCATCTTCTCACTTTTGTGGGTATATTATTTTTTTGGAATTGTTTTTAAAAAGACCGTTTTTAAAATTTTATTAGCAAAATTGACTTTTGGTGGATTTAATTAGTGCAGAATATAGTTTTTAAAATACACGGGACTAGTAGTCCGGTTTAATTAGCATTGGCTAATCATATACTAATTAAACTTCAAAAAATATATGAGACTAATTAAATTTCATTAGGGTATAATTAGGCACCACTAAATACAAGGGACTAGCAGTCCCGTGTATTTTAAAGCTTCGTTTTTGCAAAATGTTGGCCAAAAATAGGTCGATTTTGCTAATTATATAATAATTAGGTCGATTTTGCTAATAAAGTTTCACCAAGGGTTTTTTTTTTAATTCTCCTATTTTTAACACTTATACTACTCCAAAGTTTCAAACCCATTATATTTTGATACCTGAAATTAGTTATTTAACACTTTGATACCTCAAAGTTTTAATCATACTTCACTCTGATACCCTCATTAAGATCAGTTAGATTTTTCTGTTAAATTTATATAACTCCTTTAGCATGCGGGTAAAATTTAACAAAAAATCTAAGGACCTAAACATGTTAAGCAAAATGGGATTGAAACTTTATGGTATGCAAGTGTTAAAAAACACTTTATCAAAGTGAAATGGGATTGAAAACTCATGAGTTTGATGTCTATTTAGTCCAATGGTAGTCGAACGAAAAGTATCCAACATTTATTATCAAATAGTTTTTTCTCCTAAAAACAATCTTAAAATTGGGTAATTATACGAAAACTATCTTTCTTTTTCAATTTATACCTAAAACACCTTTAAAGTTAGTTTTTGTTGCAATCAATCCCCTTCTAGTCAAACTTTTCACTAAAAATCCAAAATTATCCTTTAAAAACTCACATTTAAGATATGTGACTAGTTGTTTTAGTGTTATATCATGCCTTGAGGCATCCAAGATGTTATTAAGGCAAAGGTAGAAGAAGACAATATTGTTCTTTTTCTAAGTGAACACAAGAAGCTCACAATTCTTACGACATATCATTCTCCTAGATTTACTATAACCCATCATGAAATTCCTCTTTATATACCCAAAATAGTCGTAGGGCTTGTTTGTGAAATCAGGATTACTAGAGAGCTCCTGAAAGGATACAACTCGTGTACCTGGAACTTAAATTTTTGGAACAATTGTTCAAGGCCCCAAAAATGAACTTTTCATGTGCCCCAGCCCCCCGTATTATTTTTCATGTGTATTGGCCCCAAATACATTGGTTATATGTGATTCAGCTCCTATTTGCACTTCCCAAGAGAAAAAATTTCATTAATTCCCCTCTTCTTCTTCTTCTTCTTCTCTAGCTTTTTTTTCTCATGGAGACCAGAACTCTCTCCTTCCCTCATCTTCTTCTCTGTCTAATCTTCCTCCTCTCTCCCTCTTACCCCTCTTTCCCTCCGACCCCGTTGTCTCCCTCTCCTGCCTCCCCCTTCGCCACCACTGAGCACCCTCCGACCCCATCATCTTAGGCAAGCGTTGAGAAGACTTAGAGGAGGAGAAACGGTCAGCGAGATAGACATAGAGGAACATGGACAAGGAGTAGGAAAGAAGGAATGAAAGGTCGAGCTCTTCGAGCCACTAAGAAGTCCACGGTGAGGAGGAGGTAAAGAGAGATCAGGAGGAGTATGGATGGATTTGGTGATGGAGAGTGGTCTGCAAGAGGGGTAGAAGGCAGCTAGGAGATGAAGATCAGGGTTAAGGCTCGGATCTAGTGGGTAATGAAGGATGAAGAGGAGGATAATAAGGTTTTTAGGACATATGTGTTGTTTGTTGAAATGCTTGTGAAATGGATGGTTGGCATGCAGGTTAAAATAATATTACTTGGGCTAAAATTTTGTGAATGCCAAGTATTTGAGGAAATGCTATGAGATGTGTCCTCTAACTTAAAACTTTTTATTATTTCTTTGATGAAGTTAACATGATTTGATGAACTGCTTATCAGACTAGTTGGGCACAACTTTTATGAATGTGAATGTTTTAATGTGTTACGATCGTGTTCTTTTAGAATCACACACAATGTGTTTGTTGTTTTGCTTCCACCAGAGAACTTGGCATATATTGAATTCAATGGTTAAAAAATAGATTAATCTCATTATGAAAATCAAAGAATTATTTATATCTATATAAATGAAACAAAATTAAAGCAGGACTCAATTAAGATAATTGTCCATTGACCTCATTTTATTACGTTTTAGGTCGTCATATTTAATACATGTTAACTTTAACCAACACCTATTAACTATATTCTATACGTATTAACTTTAGTCATTACCTATTAACTATAACCAGTACTTGTTAACTTTAGCTAGTCCTGTTAACCATGTTCAGTACCTGTTAACTTTAGTCCGTATCTGTTAACTATAACCAGTACATATTAACTTTAGCCAGTATCTATTAACTATATCCAGTAAATGTTCAATATTTTTATATATGTTTATGTTAGCTCTAATATATGTTTGATTATTAACTAGCAGGTGATGAGAAACTATTTAATATATGAATTATAAGTTACTTTTGACATGTACGGGTTACAGATAACAGTTATATATGATACTTGACCAGAATAATTTATAGTTAACATGTACTTGTAATAATTAATATATACATGTGATAATTAACAAGAACCAGTTATAATTAACAGGTACAGGGTATATTTAACATGTACATGTAATACTTTATAGGAACATGTTATTTGGAGTAGAATCTCCTCTTCGAGCTCGTTGTCATCCTCAACTTGATTTTTTAGAGTAGTCTGTTAAGTGGGTACATGATATGTGGTGGTTTGGAGATTACTTGAAAATTGTTTGATGAAATGCCAAGATATTTATGAGGTCTCTACAAGTTTAAAGCTTTGATTGGAAGCAAAGTTTAATTTTTGTAATGCACAACTGTGTTGAATTAAGATTTTGTGGCCAGTGTTAATGCTATGCGAGTTATCTTGTCATTTAAATGCGAAGGGGAGTACAAAGTTATTATTCTAAATGTGAGTTATATTGTCTTCTTTTGCTTAAAGATGAGTAAACTCTACTTGTAGAATTATCTTTGTACTGGATATAGTTAACAGGTACTAGCTAAAGTTAATAGGGAATGGATATAGTTAATAGGTACTTAGTATTGTTAACAGGTAAATTGTATAGTTAATAAGTACTGGCTAAAGTTAATAAGTACTGGATATAGTTAACATGTAATAACTAAAGTTAACATGCATCGAAATTAGTTAATAGGTACCGGTTACGACAACACAAAACATAGCATATGAGGTCAATGGACAGTCATCTTAATTGAGTTCTACTTCAATTTTGTTTCATTTGTATAGACATAAACAATTTCATGATTTTCATAATGAGATTACTCTATCTTTTTATCGTTGAATTCAACATACGCTAAGTTTTCTGGTTGAAGCAAAACAACAAATACATAATACGCAGTTCTAAAAGGATACAATCATAACACATAAAAAGCAAATTTGCAGCAACAAAAAGTATATCTTGTCATTTAAATGCAAAGGAGAGCACAAAGTTTTGATTTTGAATGCACAATTGTGTTCAACTAGATAATTCATTCTCTGTTTTAGCCAAACAAAGACGAGAAAAATTACTTTAAAGCAAAAAATATTGACTATATTCAATGCTTGCTAACTATATCCAATATCGGTTAACATGTACTGATTAAAGTCAATAAGTACTAGATATAGTTGACATGTATTAGCTAAATATGTATTGAATATAGTTGATAGGTTTTGGCTAAAGCTAATAGGTAATTAATGTTATTAACATGTACTGGTTAAACTTAACAGGCAACAGATATAGTTAATATGTTCTGGATAAAGTTAACGTGTACTAAATATAGTTAACGACCAATGGGTATGCTTAACAGTTAATGTTTAAACTTAACATCCAATATTCAAAATTAACATACAGTAGCTTTGATGTTTACGTACACACAACCACATGATGATATGTCTACTATATTTTCTTTGTACTTGACCTGTTATTATTACATATTCTCTCTCGATCCACAATCACCATTTCTATACTATACTCTTTTACCCTCGAGCTTCGGCCATGGCCGCCAACTCTTAGCAAAACACAAATTTCAAACAAGTGCAAAAGAATCATCATTATATTCTTAAAATTCAAGCAAAAAAGATAAACATCAAACGAACTCATGCTCCCATAAAAAAAAGGATCAAAGAACAAACGATACCAAAAGTAAAAGTTAAAATTGCAAATTCTCTCCCCCATCAAATTACAAACATGGTTAATAAACCCATAAACTCAATAATATTAACTTGCAAATTCTTGACATGAATTAGCCTGAATGCTAAATTTTGCTTCTTCACAAGCTCCTTTCCAAACACCTTAATCAAATCCATGCCTAAATCCTCAATCAAATCCACCCACAAAATCAAAGCCCTCTCTCTCTACTTCTCCATGCTTCAAACCCAAACCCAAACCTAAATCTAAACCGATCAATGAGGTTTTTAGTGGGTAGAGAGGGTAAAATATAATTTTTGGGGCCAATGCACATTAAAATTAATACGAATGGCTGGAACACATCAAGTTTTGTTTTTTTAGGCCTTGACTCAATTTTTATTAAAAATTTTAAGCTTATTTTTTATTTATTATTAGTGAAAATTTTAATTGGAAGGAAGTTGATTGAAACAAAAACCAACTTTAAAGGTGGTTTGTGTACAAATTGAAAATAAAATGTGATTTTCGTATAATCACCCTATTTATAAGGTTTTTTTTTTTGGGTGTGGGGGGGCGCAACCAAATGATAGGCTATCTGAACGCAAACAACCCTAAAATCTCCAGCTGCAAAAGAGGCTATTTCTTCTCTCAAGTCAAGATAGTATTTAGGCGAATGGCAAAAATCATAACTACTGGTTCAGAAATAGTCAACCTTACATCTCTAACAACATAACAACTTTCCATTGATTCAAGAATCTATATAATTCTACAAATTGAACTTGTCTGTAGTAATTCCGGCTGCCTCCTCCTACCCCATTTGGAGCAAACAGATATCAAAGTTATACACCCATTGCTATAATCATACAACAAATTGTCGAAAAGAATGACCAAACAATCATGAAAGGATTTACTTGTTTCCTTCAATTTCTTGAGGCCGCCACATTTTCTTCTCAATGCAAAGCAACCCTTCGTTATCCTTGGCATAGGTCATTCGAATCTCCCAGTGCAAAGATTTCGCCATGTTCTCAACTTCGTTGATGGTCTCTACGTTATCTCTAATAATTAGCTTTCCTTCTGGTCTCAATACTCTATCGACCTCAGCAATTACGGATAGTAGTTTGCACCTGAAGAAAATGAAATTACAGTAATATAGTTAGAGAAAAAAACTTGAGACATAAGTAATTGATGTAGACAGTGAGTCTACAAGTCTACATAAGTAGTCATATTCAGAAAACCCCCTGTATCATCGTTATTTTGAACTTACTGCCTCTCTAATTTCATTTTTGCAGATAGACCTCCTGAGTGTATTTTTTGAATCAGGGGTGTCTATTTGTCAAAAACACAAATTCGTCTTTCTTTGAGGGTAAAAGAGTCAAAAAGTTCACTGAGGGGATCTACCTGTACAAGTAAACTAGAGGGGTAGTAGCTTCAAAACAGCAATATTACAGGGGTCTATCCACAATTAATCCAAGTGATACTACAGGGGTCTATCCACAATTAACCCAAAACACAAATGTGTGCAGATAGAGAAATAGGTTATTTTCCACTTAGAGACAGATGAGGCCTTATTAACAACAACAGCGGCAACAGCAAGAATAGTCCACAGAGAAAAGATGTTTGCCTGACTATAGGTGAGCACTAGCGCAAGCATGGCAAAAGGAACTGAAGAAAGTAAAACCTGCATACTACTAGTTTCTTTTTCTCCCATCTTAAAAGAAATTTCACACTTTGTACTTAAATTACTAAAGAGCCTCTTTATCCCTCATCTGCAAGATTTGCTGAACCTCAAAAAAATTAACTTCTCGGAAAACAAACTTGAATGTCAACATTTTTCCATATTGGAACAATCATGAATTTTTTCGCTTGGGAAAACTATACCAGGGAATGGAACTTGATCAAATGAGGACCAAATTGTAATTATGTGACATCATAAAGGTTACCTTGTTTTGAGCTTGGAAAATAAATGATCAGCATGGAGAAGGTCATATGTTCTCGGGTATGTGCTGAATGATTCACACCAATCATGATATATGCCAAACAAACCCCGCTCAAAAATAACTGGAAGGGTATCGGGGGCATCAATTGAAACAACATTCATAACCCACACTTGCATGTCCCTCAAAGCTGCAGCAAAACTGCAAAACAGACAAAAAATTATATTCAGTGATCAGCCATGATTTATGAAGTCTATATATCTAATGAATCAATGAACATCCTACTTAATATTAACTGTTCAAATGTCAGCAGTAATGAGTAGGTAACTACCCTTGGAATAGGTAAGCCTTGATCAAACAAACATCCAAGTTTGATGACAATGAAGAATGGTAATGAGATAAATATGGATAATATCTATCAGAAAAATCTCAAACTGTGATGCCTAACATGATTAGTCAAGATAATTAAACTAAGAAAACATGTTTAGTCATAATAAGTTCAGCACAACATGCCATAAATTTCCTCTGTGTCCTTGTGTGTTTTATGGTTACAAAATCACATGGCAATTGCATGAAAGAATGACAACCAAAATTGAGAAAAGCTGCATTATTATTCTTTGGGATTTGTACAAAGTATACTATAGAACCACCTAAAAGTATCAGAAATCATAACCAAAATTTTCTTCAAAGTTGACAAAAGTATATGATTTGTATGCTTACCCTCCATAAATGGCTCTCATGTCCATGACATTTCTCACAGTAGACCAGTCGATTCCCATTCCATTCAGATACGATTTGCTCACAACATGTTTCCAGTGTTCATAATCTGCTTCAAAGTCTTCAATGGCAGGTTTACCATAAACCCCTGTCTGAGAAGTGCTTAGCCAATAAGGAGCCTTTCCCAGCCTTTCAGGCCATTGTTCTGGCCACTGAGACCCACGAACAGAAGGATCTTCAGGCACTTTGTGAATGCACGCTTGAAGGGGGACATTCCTATTCAAAAAGGAAAACAATATGAAACAATAATTTACTGCAGAATTGTTGAAATAAAAGTAGAATTAAGGCTACTTGTTGACAGGAAAATATACCAGGCAGCACTGGGATCATCAGATTCTTGGCAAAGTGGAGGACTGTTTTCCGATCTTGCTTCATAGCATTTGTTGTCGGTAGGTTTTCTGTAGATTGCCAGACCCACTTGGTTTAGGGAATCCTTTGTTTTCTTCACCATTTGCCAACACATTTGTTTTGTCAGCACAGTCATGGCTGGCATCCATTTCCAAACAAATAGAGGTTAGAACTTTGACTAAAATGTTTCTTGAACGAGTGCTTTTACTGAAGTCGAGCATATAAGCTCAGACCCATTCTGATAAAGTCTAGAATGCTCGGAACTGCACTTAAATAGCTCTAGACACCAGATCTAGACGGTTTAGCTAAACAAGTGCTTAGAGGTCACTTAATGAACATATGTTCTATGATTAATGATAACTAAGTCATCATATACTAGAGACATAGAGGGATTGTGTTGAGATATAGCTGCTGCAGCGAGGCAATGGTTCTGTGCTAAATTCAAAGAAAGGGACAAAATTATTGAAAATAAGAAATGACCATTTTAAACTATCAAGTAACCCATGAAGGCAACAAAGAGAGAATTTGTGTCCAGGTGTCAAAATTTGATGCTAAATTGAATAAGAACTTAGGAAGAGCTTTTAAAGTATTTGTTAGTATGACTTCTAACTAATTCTTCATGGAGCAGTGCATTAGTCAGGTTACTCAAAATAGGGGATCCCACCTCAGAAGAAAAACAAAAATAGGTGCTTTTGCAAGATGATTGCAACTCCATTATGCAGTAAATATCTGTCATTCTGAAGGCTGGTCGTACGTCATATACAAGACCACTCTACTTCTAGTCTTTTCATTAGAGGTTAGATGTCTTATATTGAAATGTCTAATTTTTATAATAATTCTTAGAAGATATCTTGGAAGTGAGCTTTGTTTAACCTTTGATTTTGATAGTAAATCGTGTGAATGAAAAATATGGCTTAAGTTCTCAGTTTTATTATCTCGTTTTCTCATCACTTCCTCTATATATGTTAGCTCTGTACAGGGTACTTCAACAGATGAATAAAGTTAGTGTATACATCTAGCTAAAGGTAAAACATATATACAACATTAAGCATGGTAGTTTTACCTTTCCAGATCTCAACATTTTCTTGATCACTCCTATAAACTGGTGTTGCAGACCACACAAAATAACCACCAGGACGTAATAACCGGTTAAGCTCCAACAAAAGCATACCACCTGCAAGTTATCATCTCAGCACACAATGTCTAAAAAAAGAAACAAATCCGGTTCCTAGCACAAAGTACCTTCAATGTGCCATGGGACTCTACAGCGGGCACAATGAATAACATCGTAGACCCTCCCAGGGAAAGGAAGCCTTTTGGTTCCCATGACTGCTGATATAGCTGGAATTCCTCTTTCAAGAGCAAATTGTACTTGAGCTTCATGCTCATCTTTAGGAGCAAATGACATGGTTAACACATCCCTGTCAAAGAGATACCCACCAAAACTAGCAACTCCACAGCCAACATCCAAAACAACTCGGGTTCGTTTTCCCCACGCTATATCAGGGAATGACTGCAAAAATAAGATAATCATCAGCAACATAAACACTTTATGCAGAATTGTGCCAACTATCCTAGATAAATACACAAGAACAGTAAACATCCATAGACAAGAAAAGGATAATTTCACAAACCTCTTGAATTTTATCAATGTAGTGGAGCGCGCCATTGATGAACTGAGTTCCACCTCCAGGAAATGTTAGATACTCTCCAGTAACTTTCACCCAATTCTGGTGCCCCTTTACCTCGGCGAGCTTGGTATGAGGCACATTATGGTACCAGATCTGCATTAAATATGTCATCAACACAAGCGGAAAAATTAGAGCTCAGAAGAACAATTTTAGATCTTCCTGCAAACACACAAAGTTCTAACTATTTTACCTTGCCCCTGCTATTGGGCCACTGAATTGGCTTTTTATATCCCTCCGGAAGCGGTACGAGGCATGTGGGTCCCTCTTCAGGGCAATGTCTTTCTCGGTGTTCATAATGCCCAGTAAGATGAAGTTTTTTAATAGCTTCTACGTTGTCAAGACAAGGAATATAATCTGCTCCAGCTTCTGTGTTACAAAGTTTCCAATTGTATTCAGTATTTTGAACTTTTGATGAAGACTGCTGAACTTCATTCTCGTTTTTTGACTCAGCAGCTTGAGTTTTCCATGCTCCATTTGAGGTATCGGTCTCTTTCAAGATTTCTGACTGGGCACCGTCAGGAAATACCTCTTCCTTTGCTTGATTCCCAGTTTGGTTCTCGTCGGACTTCTGTTCCTCCCCCTTGTTTTGATTCTCATCTGTCTTCTCTGATTCTTCACCATTCGCATTTCCTTCAGAATTCTGTTCTGAATTATTGTCTGGTCCATTTGTCTCACTGCTCTCTGTGTTTGTGTCTCCACCTTCATTATTACTCGTCTGCGATTCATCTGAATCATTTTTGTTATCATTAGATTCTGTAGCAGGACTCTCCTCTTGGGTCGTCTCCTCAGGCTTCTCAGTCTCTTCAGAATTGATATTGCTATCTCCTGATGTAGAATCAACAGTAGTATCTCCAGAATCCTCAGATGTCCTAGAAAAATCCATAGTAACTTGTTCGGTCGTTTCTGACTTATTATCTTCTGCCGGTGTTACATCTACAGGAGCTACGGTAGATGACGTCATCATCCATACTCCCACTAAGCAGAGAGCGACAAGTACGACAATGGTCGTCGTCGAGCAGTAGGACGACGGCTTCTTGTCCATCCTCGGGCCTTTGCTAAATGGCATCTCTCATGTACACACAAAAACTCCACTAGTACCTTTAAAAATAGAAACAAATAGTTTACTCTCGGGTACTCTTTTCCCTTGAAGACAACACTTCCTAGATCTATGTACCTTATATCTGCACTCTAATTGAACTATGAAAGGATGTAGATGCACCAAAAGAAATTTGAGCCTAGATTACAAAATATTCTCTCTAACTTCAACTATTGTGCTACCTCCAACGCCACTAAATTGTCACTCGTACCCCCAAAAAAACACTTTTTCAAGCTAAGGGAATGTATTCGAGTGAAATTTGCCCAAAAAAAAAATTGAAGCGCGCTTCTTTAATTTGTCGAAAAATAGCTATAAACTAAAATGCTAAATTACCCTTTGCATTCTTCAACATGTAGATCTCACTGAAACCCTATAAATGAAATAAAGATATTGTGAACAGTAATCAATCAACTTCAGTTGAAATCCTAACTCAAGTGAGCTAGTGAAATCTATGCCATACATTCTGCTAATAACCAAAAAGCACAAATCTTTTGCAATCAGTAAAGAATTAATAATAAGATTTCCACTAAGAGCAGCATTAGGTGATCAGATCTACAGCTGATCCAGAAACCCCAGCGAAATCAAGAACACATCTTGAGAACTCTAAATCACTAGGAGCAACAACAGATCCCAAAAAAAATTCCCTAAAAACAGCTCGAAAAGATTAAAGATCTAGAAGGAAATTGATCAGATCTGTACCTTATTTGAGCCGGAAACGAGATTAGATCCAGAGACGATGAGGGTTTGCTCTCCTAACCCACTAGTGAGAGAGGAGAGCGTATCGAGGGAGAGAGACTTTATAAAGAAAACTGAGCTCGATCTAAAACCTAAAAATAAAAATAAAAATATCTTTTTTTTAAATGATTCTTCCCAGTTGAATAAACTATTGTTTTTATCGGGGCGGGAACGGGAAACGGGGTTAAGTGACGGTGTTAGCTTCTGTTGTCCCGTCGGAGTAGTTTAATAACTAAACTATATGCTGACGTCAGCCACTAGATGACGTAATTTATTTGTATTTATGATGGGTCTTGTTTAATTTAATTAGTGTTGAAGGGATATTAAATTTTCCGTTTACGGCGGTTGACTATAGAATTTTGCTTGAAGCAGACATAATTACAGGGCGGCACCATGGACCAACCACGCGACATTACATTTATGCCCTCGTAGCTGGACCTTTTATTTGGGAATTTTCAATTTTAGCCGCTTACGTTTTTTACTTCGTGAAACTACTCCCTCACATCCTTGGAATTGCCATTTAATCCCTTAAATCCTATTTTTATTAGAAATTATCCCCTCTATAGTTAACCATGGTTTTATTTGAGGATCCTTCTAACTTAATTATCCCCTCAAATTATTGGTTTTGTAAGGTTTTCAATTGAAGGGACCAATATTGTTGGGAAAAAGTCAGGTTAATCTCACAAAATCTCCGTAGATGTTTTGCGCATAGTCTTGCTAAATTTTTTTTACCTCACAGAACTCCTTGAGCTTTTACATGCCTCATAACCCCCCCCCCCCCCCACCCCACACACACACTTGAGCTTTACATTTTTATAACTCAGAAATTCCTACATGTAATTTACAAATAACTGTAATTACATTGAGAGATAAAAATCTTCCATTGAGGGAAGAGAGTTATGTTTTCAGAAATTGACAAATCTTGACAAATCATTAGATATGAGAAATATTTTTCCCTCAATTTAGTTCTGTAAAAATTACAGGTAGGGATCCGCTAAAAAAATTTTAAATTTCAATGGCCTCTTGTGAGATACCTCAACGCTTAGGGAGGTTACATGAGAAAAAAAAATATCCATAGGATTTTCTCCAAAAACCCACCAAAGTTCCGGAGTTCGTGAAACTGAACCCTTTTTCTCCCACCAAATGAGAAGGGTAAATCCGTAATATCATTGAAGTTGTCAAGGGTAGATTAGGGAGTGGAAGCGTCGGTGAGGTGTTTTTGGAGTAGCGCGCGCCGACAAGATCTCTCCCTCATTTTCTCCCTTAGTAGGTACACTGCCACTTACTACCGCTTGGATCTGATCCAAACAATTAAAGAATAGTCAAAAAAAAAAGAAAAAAAAGAAAATAATGGTTGAGAGCCTAAGGCACTAGGAAAGTACAATTGGGTTACATTCTTTGCTAGCAGGCCGGGCCCACACGGTTGTGTGATTATTAATGATGTGATGTGATGTGGTCAAATATTAATGTCTTAGATTAAAAGCCTTAGTTTGACATGCATGTGATAGTTTCCCACGCTACATACTAATCTAATATATTGTGATAACATTTTAGATGCTCCCGTTATGGAATCATGGATGGTGATATCATCTAAGAAAAATAAGTTAGAAGTAACATTCGTGATTTTACCCCTATATTTGCTCTTATACGAACATAAGAGAAAATAATCTAGCAAAAGGAATCATTGCTTTTAAAAGCCTAAATTATCAAAACTCACTTACACCTGGGGTAGAAGTGGACCAAACAGTTAGCAAAGAGTTCGGTTATTATTCGTCAAGATATTCGATTATATTTGACCTAATAGTTCATTTATCAGTGAACGAATATTATTTACTATCTGGCTCATAAATGGGTATAATTTAACCAAATGTATATTTAATTCAGTTGATTCATAATTATTCATTAATGTTTTGTATTGTAGCCCTATGAATTTAACTTATTACAAATGTTGTTCATCTAGAATTTTATTACAAATCATGTCCCCTACGAATACGCAAGTAAATAGAGGCTAGACTTCTAGCTTGTATAAACTTTGTTTTTCTTGCATTATTATATAAATATAAATGGATCCAATGCTAAAATGATTCCCACATAATAAATTAAGAGAATAATTAAATAAAAATATACTAATAAGATCTAATTTTATATAAAATAGTCTTATACTAAATATTATAGTTTTTGCCTATTTATTTATTTTAAAGCTTGTGAATAATGCTATGAATTAAAAGCACTGACTTTGTTCTATTGGACTAAGAAGTTAAAAATAGGCACATTAATACTATCTCTTTTGCAAATATGAAAATTTCATCCGAATATATAACATGCATATGCTAATTTCATGACTTTTTGTCTATTAAGTTTATTGAATTCATTACTAAATATTTCCATATTCTATTTTAAAAACAAAATTGCGATGCATTTAAATTAGAATTTGGGCAGATTTAATAGTAATTTAACAAATGTTAATAGTTAAAAAGCTCTAAAATTAATATATGAATGTTATATAATTTTCGAATGAAAATTTTCACGTTTGCATAACAGAGGGTATTAAGGTGTCAAGTTTGGACAACTTAGGATATATAAATGCTACAAAATACAAGTGAGGGTATATAGGTGCTAAAGGAGTGAAACTATAAAGTATTTACGTGCTATTTAGCCTTAAAAATGACAAATAAAATGTTAAAACGGTGCCATAAAGACTATTCAAACCCGAGATCACCCGAGCGATTCGAATGTTCACGAATAGTTATCGAGTGCAGAGATATCAAGCAGAATTGAATTCAAACACTACATGGATATTCAACTCGAATTCGAATAAGGTAAAAGTGACCGAATTCGAGTACTATATAGTATTGGATTCAATTTGGCCGTTATTCAATTTGGCCGTTATTCGAGTACTATATAGTCTAAATTGTCTTCTCCTTAGTCCTTGCCCAAGCGAAGAAGGGCCACACAAGATTATAATTCATATTAAATAGTGTCTATATCAGATTGTGGACACTTGAATAATATTCTAGCCTCTTTGACTATACATTTTAAGGATTTGGATTTGGATGTTTTCAGTACTTCTTTGGATTTGAGAGATAATTTATTTAATCATAATTTTTAATTAGCATGGTGATTCATTTGTATTAAGGCTAACAATACATCCTTCATGAATTACACTAAACGTAAATAAAAGGTAAACAGTTGTAATTGAAGAAGACACGCTATCATTGTGTTCGATAGATGATTAGATGGCTAGACGGGCACGCTCCTTGCTCACTGGTCCCAAGTTAGAATACTCAACAAAATTTTTTTTTTATTTGAAAAATGAGTTCACATTACTAAATCAAATGGGAAAAAAAAAACTCTGTGGCATCCAATTCAATTTGAAAGTTGATGACTTTTTTGTATCTGCCTTCTTTCAACATCTTTCTATTTCGAGATCTCACACTATGAAAAAGATTCAATCATTTTCAAGTAAACCCCTGAGAATTAGGATCCACCTCAAATCCATCCCGATCCCACTCCAAAAAAAAAAAAAAAAGGGCGGAAGAGTATTCAAACATAAGACCATTGAGCAGGCAGCAAAGCAAACTCACCCACCATCTCAAAGGAGCCTGGTGGGTTGATTCAGTATTTCTTTTACACAAATTTGAAGTGTTTACACTATTTTTATTGTTTGCTTTGAATTTCACTGTTTACATTTAATTTCTATATCTTATGATGAAAATGGGGTCCCAGGGACATTTCTTTGACTAACTTCCTACGCTCTCTCCAGTCTCGGCGCACATGCTGGCGATTATGCCGGCCGCGCCAACGCACGTGCTGGGCGCTGGATCCCATGCAGACGCCCACTAACATAAGAGGAGTATAAGGCAAGTTTTTATTCTTCTGTTCGCTGTACTTTCATTATTATTGTTTTGCTGTTCATCTCTTTAATTTGAATCTCTTGTCCCCTCTCAATGGAAATTTTATTCTTCCACCGATTTTGGTACCTCTTTGAATCTTGATCTACGCCACCAATTCTTCCTCATATTTTAGCATTTCTCGGTCAGTATTTGTTGTGATTTTGTGTGACAGGAACCGAGCTCCAAGCCCAGTTGTTAGACAGGCCCATACTTGCTTCTTTTCCTTTTTTTCCCCTTCCTTTAATTCGGGTATATCACTTATTCTAAATATAATATTTTATCATAATTTTATGAATTGTACTCATTTTTATTTTACAGCTAGGGCTTGTTTGTTTCATTTCCAAAATATCACGAAATGTGAAAACAAAGCTGGAAATCAATATCGGAGCATTTCGGAGGTTTTCAAAACAATAGATATTTTGCGTTTGT
>JBAKGM010000002.1:6149439-6188897 GCA_037177215.1 Asparagus racemosus | reverse complement strand
TTGTGAGGTGGCAACTCATTTAGCAAAATGAGTTGCCAAGAAATGAAATAGTGAGGTTCAAATTTTTTAATGTACTAGAGTGAAGCTCATCACATGTGTATCTTTTGGTAGTTCATTTTAAAAAATGAGCTGTCACCACACACTCATTTTGCTCACATATATATATATATATATATATATATATATATATATACACACACACACACACACACACACACACACACACACAACCTCATACACATTATTTCCTCTATATATTTATATATAGTGTTTGATGATGTGTAACCTATGTAAGCTGCATCTAGATATTTAGATAGGAGTATTCTTTTCGCAAGTTGAGAAACTAAAACTGGGAGATTTTGGATTTTGGCCTACGAAGTTATCTGATTTAATTAAAGTAGAGAAGTTTATATATTTGAAAAGAGCCTAAGCTAGTTGCACACTTATCTTTTATATATGCCACTTAATCTAGGATTAAGTATGCGTATTACTTTATTAATACAACTATTATCTTAATATTGGAGCGGGGTCTAAAGGGGGGAAAAATCCACTACTAGCTTCTAGTTTTATCCAAGTGAAAAGTGCAGAGCTAGCTGAACTTAATTAATCAAAAGTATAATGTTAACCATATATGTCATCTTATTTGATAAATAAAGATGCCATATTTGATTAGTACTTGTATTCCATTTACATTTAGGGGATGTTTGGTTTGTGGCAAAAATAAATTGCAGAAAATATTGTACCATGCAGCATTTATTGTGGGAAATCATCTTCAAATATATTGTTTAGATTATTTACAATTTTGTTATAGTTATGTATTTACATTGCAAATCCAATGTTTGGTTGACAACAAATGGTCATCATTTTCTCTAGATTTTAATCAAAAAGTTGTTATTTGATGAGTTGGCATTTCTTTTTTATTTTTAATATCCTTTTACGTAGTTTGCAGCTTTTGCTCCCATCACATTGGCCGCAATATTTGTTGTAACTTTTTTCTATAAATTATAATTGCACTTGCATTTCCTAATTACAATTTAGCAAATCAAACATAAGAAATATAAATACTTTCATTTATAGCTACATTTCCACCCAACCAAATAGCCCCTTATTAATATTCGTTCTGTAGTTTTTTCTTTTTCCATTATGCTGATTAACTTATGGGTTACTCAAAATGATTAGATGGGAACAAAAGTAAACATTGCTTGCTTCAGCAGATGACATTGAATTGGATACCAAACGTTTTCAATGAGAAAACAAAGGAAGAGATGCCTTGTTGATAAAGTATTGATATAAGAAGGAAGTTATCACTTTTAAAAATGACATGCTTGATAATAATATTTTACAGAAAAAGAATAAGAGAATAAATTTGGATAAGAATATTTACCTCTATATTGTCAAGAATGTTATATGGTTGTGGATAGGGCACGACTATATATTAGAAAAGATTATATATATATATATATATTTTTTGCTAGTTACAAAACGATGACACTCAGGGCCTTACATACATCACCTCATGCACATCCACATCTAATACTCTACATAGAATTTCAGTGTGAGGTTGAGACACAACAAAATTCTTCCGCTCCATCCAACATTAATTTGCAACTATCTCCGAACATTGCCAAGAAGTATATCAAACAAGCCAAGAAGTATTCAAGGAGCTAAAGTTTTACCTTAAAAGATTTTCCCACCTAGAAACCACCTTGAAAATAGGATGATTATATAGAAACCATCTTTCAATTTTAATTTATATATAAGTCACCTTTAAAATAAATCTTTGTTGGAATCAACCAAATCCTTGTCAAAATTTTCACTAAAACCCTTAAATTACCCTTAAAAAAACTCACATTCAAGGCACACGACTCTTTTTTAGCGTTTAGGTCTTGTTAAGATACAACTCATGTGCTTTGAACTTTAATTCTTTAAGCTTATTATTGGTTTTCTAGTGAAAAATTGGATGAGAGGTGGTTGATTGCAACAAAAAGCCACTTTAAAAATGACTTATATATAAATTGAAATTGAAAGGTATTTTCTGTATAAATAGGTTTCTAGGAACACCGCCCCCCACCACCCCCCCAAAAAAAACCCTAATTCAACTTCATTTTGTTTTTTTTTAAAGAAAAAAGAACCCCAGCTCCTACTAGTTGATAATTGTCTAACCCATCTAATCCAAAGTGGATAATTTCTCATTTAATAAACTTATCCAATCCCAATTCAGTATATCCAATAGTCTATCTAATTTCTTAGCAGAAAATCACTATAATATTGTGATTATATTTATTGGAAAAAAAAAATCTAGACAAAATAACTCAGATACGAGAAGGTCGTCAATTTGAAGACTTAAATACCTTATAATTTGCGTATTGACTAATTAAGACTTTTTTATGCATAATGGCTAATTACGACTTAAATACCTTATAGTTTCTACCTGCACTTGTATACCCTTTTTTGGCAGCATTTACATACTTATAGACCCTAAGTTTATAAAATTTGTACCGTAGTACCTTCATCATGCCAACGTAAGAACCTTCCCCGAAATTCTTACGTGACACTAACAAGCTAATTTAGAACTCTTAAACAACTTAATGTTAGTTGAATTTATTTCAGAACTATCTAAATTCTATTTTAAAGTAGAATTGCGGCAAGTTTAAAATAGAACTAAAATAGGTTTAATAATGAATTCAACAAACATTAAGGTTTCAAAAAGAAGAAAAAAACTAAAATTTAGTTTGTGAGTGTCACGGGGTGGTTTTCGAAACAAAATTCTCTCATTTGCATGGCGGAAAGCATTAAGGTAAAAAACTTTAAAATTTTTAGGGGTATACAGGTGGTTGCCAAAACAAGTGAGGAAATAAAAGTGCAAAGTAACATATTTATGTACTAATTTGATGAAGATAAGATTGGGCAATCATGACTATTTCTCTCTTACTTAATGACGATAATATTAAATATTTTTTGGAGCATTTGTTTAATTTCTTGTATGTAATTTCTCGTATATAAATTCTCTATCGAGCATCCATCGATTGTGTACAACAGTTTTCTTAGATCACTTATGTTGCTATCATATATTTTTGTGGACCAAATTCCATGGACATGTTTGGTTAAAAAGTAATATTACAATAAGTATTAGAAAATGCTAGGATCTACATAATTCAATATAAATCACTAAGAAAGTAATTTTTTTTAGTACAGCTTTTTGGAGGTGCATGATGACTTATTGAGATAGTTACATAACTGATAGTCCCATCAAATTGTTTTTTAACCTTCATGCATGGGTCATATAGCAACATATTTTAATTGGAAAACAAATGAAAAAAGTACTATAAACTACACCGGCTTGTTGAAAAAGTGGTCATCCCAAATCCAATGATGTAATCTAAAAAAACAAATAAATATAAAAAGGGTTAAGTAGGCTAGAGCCCTGCAGTATTGTCTAATTGCGGATAGACCCTCTGTAGTTGTAACTGTACTGAGATTTCCTAAATGAGTTTTTTCGCCTTTTAAAAAAGTTTTGCAGAGGTGGACAGAGTCCTTGCATTTTTATTGGTATGAATAGAGCTGCAATTATCAAAATTTAAAAACTTTTTGACTCATTTAAAAGTCGGAAAAAGTTACTAAGAATGTCTATTTGTACTTGAGCAAATAATCAGAGAGTCTTGTCCGCACAATTAGAAGTACAGGGGCCTATCCGCAATTAACCCTATTAAAAATGAAAAAAATAAATACAATGATATATCGCATAAATTTCACCTCTCTGATCGCGTCCTCTCATGGCCACATCAAAGTTCCGTCGACTACAGTCATCATCCCCAAATTCATCGAACCCTAAAATCATCATTTTTCTCTGCGATTGCTAAAGAATCTCGGGTACTTTCTCTTCCTCTCTGTTCTAACCCTAACCCTAATCCTAAATCGACCTTCCCCTAACTCAAAGTCCTAAAGTTTGTTTCTTTTTCTTCTGGAATAGATTTTCTTTCGTTATGTAAAACCCATTCGACATACTTCAAAAAGATTTGTTTTTTTTTTCCGAGTTTCTGGACATGGCTATAGAAGAAAGAACACAATTTTAATTACCCATTTGGTGAATTTGATTATTTATTTATAGATTTGATGATTGCTTATTAAAAAATAGAAATTTGTACTGATTTACTAAACTCTGAACTATAATCGATAATGGCATTGGAAGTAATTGTGTATTGACTGTTAGTGATGTTGGTTTTAATCTCATCGACAAATAAACCTTAGGAGAGTGCTCGAGAATGCATTTCTTAACCCTATTTTCTTGTTTGGTTATGATCTGAATACTCAATACACTTCACATCCTTTTTCTAGTCAATTCCCTTGCATGTTTAATTATCATCTTCATATAGAATAGAGTTGCATGTGCATCTTCTTCAATTTTTCTTTCACAATGTTTAGTTCAATATTTGTTTTTCTCTCCAGTCAGAAAGCTATGATTTGCATACTAGAAATCTCGTAATTAGATAATCATGTCAATTATTAGGCTCCCAAACTTTGGCGGCAAATGCAGTATTGAATCCTTTAGGATCGTGTGCTAACTATTTCAAAATTATTACAGTTAGTTTTCATGAGTAGTAAGTTGTCACTGAGTTGTATGCGCTCAGTTTCTGATAATATTCAATGAGTTTTCGTGCAGTTTTTAGTGTGAATACTTTCTGGCATGCAAACATGAGAATTTTGTCTCGAAAATTACCATTTGACATTCACAAACTAATTTTAAATTTTTTTTGAACCTTGATGTTTGTGAATTTATTGTTAAACTTATCCTAATTTTATCTTAAACTTACAGCAATTCTACTTTAAAATAGAATTGGGGTGGTTCTAAAATAAATTCAGCAAACATTGAGTTGTTTAAAGTTAGAAATTAGCTTGTTAGCGTCACATAGTAATTTCGGGGGAATGGTCTCACGTTCGCATGATGAAGGTACCAAGGTATAAATTTTATAAAATTTAGGGTATAAAGTATATAAGTGCTGCCAAAAACAAATAAGCCCATGTTTGGAATCCACCTCCACAAATTCCTCAAATTTAAACCGACCACATTCAATAAGAAGCCTTTTTAAGCATCACAATCAAAATTAAAATGCCTTGTGATCAATTACTCCAAATGCTCCACTGTTAGAAATAGATTTTGTCCTAGAGAGAGAAACAGGGGAGGGGGGTGGGGGGAGGTGCCTTGTGATCTATTACTCCAAATACTCCACTGTTAGAAATAGATTTTGCCGGAAGGAGGGGGGGATGCTTCTCTCATCATCTATCATCTTTCTAGAGAGTGGTAAGAGTCTTTCCTCTGTATTCTATTTATAGATATAAATTGTTGTTCTCTTACTCTCATCATCTTTCTAGAGAGTGGTAAGAGTCTTTCCTCCGTACTCTATTTATAGATATAAATTGTTGTTCTGTTAAGAGAGGAGGAGGCGGAGATTTTTATCAGTTTGTTCTGTTTCCTGTCGATTCAAGAAAAGGATCAGTATCATCTGTGATTGCTATTCTGAATCCTATTAAAGATTTGATCTTTTCTGCTGCTGTGTCAAAATTCTTTAGTTTCTGACTTTTTGCCAGGGTTTTCTTTTGTTTTTTTTAATTCGTTTTACTTTTTTGAATTGAGATGATTTTTATGATGGTTTCGGTCGGAGACCAGATGGTTGTTGATCAATTTCACTGAAATTTTGGTTATATTTGAAAAGTTTGAATTTTAATACATTTCATTTCCAACAGATTGAATTTTGGGGAAAGTCATTTTGGATAGAATTGGTGTGTAAATTAATATTTGTTGTTTAAATTTAATTGGATTGGTAGGTTAGTCTGCTTAGTGTACTATTAATGAAAATCCTCTATCAAATCTGATTTTGTCATTTCCCTTTTTACTAGGTATCCTGATTGCTGTTCTTGACCTATTGAATCCATAGATAGTATAGAAAATCTGATGAGAAAGATCAAACAACATAGGATACAATACCAAAAGGATCTGAAGAACAAATACTGGTTGAGGTAGTGACACAATTAGTACCTCCCTAGTTTGGGAGCTAATGCTACAGTGGAACTCCCCACATACGTGTGAATGCTTATCGTTGATCCCAATAGATTTGCTGCCTGCTAACCTTTGATCATTAGGTCATATAGACTCAATATGGTTTCTGCATGTTCTTTAACCTTTTATCCTAAGTTGGATTCTGTCATTCTCTTTGTGTTCCTCTTAACTATATTTTAACTTCTTGTTTTGTAAAGTATTGCTCACATCATTTTCTACTCTTATCCTTCCATGACTTTTCCCAAGTCAAAAGAGGCTTTGAAATCCAATTTGAGGGTAGTGGTAGTACGCAGTTTCGTTAGCCACTTTTATGTAGGTTAGTATATTTTGAGTTTAATCATTTCTGCGATGGTTAATTCCTTTCTTGTTATTGCTTCCATGGACCTGTCCATGATCTTCTGGATATAAATTTGACATGTATTTGTTCTTAATTGCATCATCACATGTTTCCCATCCTAGTTCACTCCTCTCTTCTTTCTTGACTATTCCTCTATATGCTTCTATATGCGCTTATATGCATATCATATGTTCAAGTAAAAGTTTTGGGTCGGGTGTCATGCACCATTAACTCATGATAGATAATATCTTAAGCTTTTGTAAAAGTTTAGAGTATAATGGCAATACATTTTGTCCTACCTTTTGTATAGTTGATCACTTTGTATTGGTCATAAATATTGTTTACTCTGCATCATGACAATTTACAAGTATGCAGTGCTTGTTTTGGCATTTGGTTCTCATCTATGATTTCTCGGTTCTTATTTGAAGGGGCTTTTGTTTCTAGACCTTTTAACTAAGTCAGTTGTGGTCTAAGCTAACTGTATGTTCCATGACCATACAAATCAATGAAAATAAAATACGGTGAATTTCAACTGATCTTTCACTCTGTTAGAAGATTTTGAAAAGACTAGGTATTTTTCAAAGGCATTGTTTGGATATTGGGAGTATTTGCAACAATAATGATATATGATAAATCATTTGCAATTTTTATGCAGTTTCAGATCGAGTTTTGTTCTGGCTAAATATATTGAGAATTTCAATATTTCATCCTTTTGTTGTAGACTTCTGCTTTATATTCTCTATGTATGGGTATCAAGTGATGATCACATCATCTTTGGAAGTGTTATGGATTCTTGTTTTCTTTGTTTCTGTTTCATGTTGTAGTACTTCCTATATGTACTATTTCATTATGTGTGATCGCCACAACATAGTATAACATTATATGTGGTGACCATAACTTTTTGGTGCATATTTGCATATAGCCAGGAAACCTCATTTTTTAACATGGCTTTTTATGTTATGAAAAGAAGCTAAGTCCTTGATTTACGTGGATCATTAAGCTTATCTTTTAGTCAATCTGAATGTTATTGGCAATGTTTGAAGTATCAGCATGTTGATACGTGTTAACATAATTCTATTGGGTTTTAATGGTGTTGATCCAATCCAATAGAAACTGGCTGACATCCTCATTATTAGTAAATAACAACTAGTATAAGCTGATATTGAATAGTACTACTAAAACAAACATCTAATGGTTGAAGTTCTAAACATTGATTTAGTGTTATATTTGGGGAAAAGAAAAAAGAAAAAAATCCATCAGTAGAAAAATTGTGATTAAGAGTGACTTATTCTATGTATCAGTACTTTGCCAAACCACTGGAACTCCCAGTAAAGGTCCCGGTAAATGTGAACAAAAATCTAGACCGATACCAACAAACTTCCGTTACTAGTTGAGCACGTGCGTGAAAACAATTCAAAAACCTTTTCTTGATTGAATTGCCATATACTTTGGTACTTCATCCATATGCTTGATTGTCAGCACCACCATGTTATTAGCTATAAATTTGACTTGATCCTCTACACCATGTATATTGGTCAGACATTTGGTTTCTTCTTTAGAAAGTTAATAAATTTAAAAGCACTACAGTATTTCTTTTATTGTCATTTTCCAATGCAATTTTGTGACTTACATTTCTTGGTGAAGTTATATCGCTTTTTGGAGCTCGTTTATAGTTTTCTTGTTATTTGTTTACTCCACTCTGATTGGTGGACTATACTACATATGTTATTTATTATTTTTATCCCCAAACATAAAAATAACTGGTCTTTCAATCCTGAATTTATGAAGTAGGCAACTATCAGCTTCTGCTTTCTTTTTACCTAAAAGTCTCAAGCGGTCCTGGAAATTTCTTACTGAAGCACACTCTTCTGCAGGTTCAGACTATTGTAAATCACAAAAGGGGAGTTTTGGTTTGCTTGATCATGTTAGATCAAGTCAAGATTATTTCTGATCGCATTTGGGTGAGCTGCTTGCTCCATTTAGTCATACAAAATCTGTGTGTTTTATGATATTTAAGTTCAAAAAATACTCATAACTCATGGGTGTTAAAGAAGAACAGAAACAGTCCGATGGTGTTGAAACTAATGGGGCAACTAACGGAGAAACTAATGAAGAGAATGTGTGCCCTTCTGCTGATGACCAGAAGTTAAATACCTTACACACACCGAATTCTAGTACAGATAAAGACCTGTTGCTTTGTCGGGTCTGTCACTGTGCAGAATCTGACAGGAGAGGAGATGCTGCCCTTGGCTTCTTGAACATTTTCCCTCCACCCCTGGATAGCAATGGGGATGGTGATTCAACTGATAAAATCCCCAAAAAGGATGTCAAAAAAGATGTCATCCATGCCGATAATAATGTGGAATCTGGATTTGTTGAGTTCATAAGTCCTGAAGGGGAAGTTTTTGTTTGCAGTGCTGATATAGAATCGGGCTCTTACTGTCAGCAAGATACACTGGTTGACCTTGGATGTTCCTGTAAAAATGAGCTTGCACTTTCTCATTATGCATGTGCTTTGAAGTGGTTTATTAGTCACGGATCTACTGTATGTGAAATTTGTGGAAGTGTTGCTAAAAATATAAGGCATTCAGATTTTAAAAAAGTCATGGCATCTTTGAAGGAATATGAGGCATTAAAGGAAAAGACTGCAACTGGGGAACTTGCGCAGATAAATGTGGTAACAAATTCAGATGTTGATCCTGATGCTCTAGCAGCAGTCCGAAGGCAAAGACTTAGCGAGGTATCATTATGGTTCAATCCTCACAATAATTCTGTTGTAGTCTCACAGGAAACTGTAGATCAAGTTTCAAATGCCCCTCCTGAGAATATTGTAACGGTGGAGAATACTACAACTAAATGGGCTGTTGAAGGTACTGGGATTCTAGTTGCAACTGGCCTGCTTACGGTTACTCTTGCTTGGTTAATTGCTCCTCATGTTGGAAAGGTATGCTTCAAGCTGATGTCTGTTCGATTTTTGAAAACCAGATGCAGAAGGAAATGTAATTTCTTTTACCATGTTATATGTAGTGTAGTATAAACTATAAACTATTAATATATAAATTGGCAGCTAGGCACACATTTGTAGATAGATAAAATCACTTTAAATGCGAGCATGACTTCACTGAGAACTAAGTGTAGCCTTCTTAAAGAAAGGAAAATGATTGCTATTAAGATAACCCACTCGTGCATCAACATGCTTCGATGCATGAGTGTGAGTTTGTCCCTTTGTGGCTATTTGAACTCCTGATCCAACCTTGTTGAGATCATTGTTTTGTAATTATTCCTTTCCTCTTTTTGGTGATATTGTATGTTTTTGGTAGTTGATCCAACCTTGTTGAGATCATTGTTTTGTGCTTATTCCTTTCCTCTTTTTGGTGATATTGTATGTTTTTGGCAGTTGACATCCATTGATATGTAGTTTCAATTTGTGTAGTCTGTCATTTACACCAGATTGAAGTATTTGCTTTATGAATGCTTCTGAAATTAGTCTCATCTCTCATGCACTTTATCCTGAGTTGGTGTGTGTGTTATTTTTTATTTTTATTTTTATTTTTATTCTGAAGGGGAAGGGTGGGGGTAGGGAATCATGAACAAATGTACTCACCTAGTGGATACAAAGTGTTCTTTTATTAGGGTGAAGTATCAACTGGACATGTACAAGCTTGCCCGCAAACACCTACACGCACATGCTGCCAATTTGCCCAAGAGGAAACTAAATTTCAGAAGTATCTTAAACTTGCGCACTTTTGGTTTCATTTTCCAATTAAGGATGATATTATAAGTTCTCCTAAGGAGAATGTTCCAATTCTTAATGCAGATATGCAAGTAGGTGGTTAGCATGTTAAAGAAGTAATATCTATTATGTAGACTATAGTTAGGGTGCTTTTTACTGTTTGTTTTAGTTTTTAGTTAGTACCTGGGAGTCTTGAACTAAATTTTACTAGTTCCTGAAACATCTGATCTATCGTCCAAACCTTATCTTGATGAATAGGGGATACGGCATCTGTTGGTGTTGACTGAAGTGTCTTATAGTTTGTACGGCTACAAAATTTTTTTTTTTCATTCAGTCTTGGAGTTTTATCAAAAAAATCTAGTCAAACTGGTATTTCATAAACTGCACTTTAACATGTAAGAGGGCTTGAGCAGATGGTTTTGCTTTTGACCACAGTGGCATCCAAGTACTGCCAATTTCATTTTTTTAATTTTTAATTTTTAATTTAACCCTATAACTGCACGAAACCAGGGTTTTGTGGAAGTTGAGTCGTGTTGTCAACCAGGACCTAAATAGCTCAAATTTAAGTTATTTAACTTTTCTGGAGTTATCGATTGAGATAGACTTTATACTCGGTTTGGATATGGATCTTAAAGAGAGAGTGGAGGTTAGTTTCTTCCTAAGTCTCACAACTAGCATGCAACCCTCTTAATGACATGGCTAGAGTTGTTATTTTGAAAATATTTTTTTTATCAAGAAGCATCCTTCCTTTAGAGGGAGGGGAGGTTAACTGTTTTGGTGGAGTTAAAAGCCCCTGTTGGCCTGCATGTAACCTATGATTTCAAAATGTAGAACCCCTACCTTGGATCCTTTCTTTTGTTGAAAAATGGGTCACAGTTATTTATGGGCCTGTAAGGTTAGTTTGTTTTATTCACTAGGTTTGATCTTAGCACAATCTGGTGAATGCATGAATATTTTTGTAATGAAAAGGCTTCTGAAGTCTGGTCGTGATAGCTAAGAAGTGAGTGGGAATGGGACTGGAATCCCATGTTTAAGCCTTGATGTAAACAAAATAAGCAACGAAATATGCATTCATTGCAGTAGCCATTTGCAATTGGATTTTGATTAAATTTAACCTGGAATACAGAAATATAGAATTTGGTCTATATCAGTGTGTTGAATGGGGTATTCACAGTTAGTTATTCCCTGTGCAAACTCACTCAAAAACAACTGAAACTCCTTTTGAAACAGAAGAAAAGCTTAAAGAATAACAATTTCAAGACTGCAGAAAAATTATATCTTAGCTTGATTTCTCTGGCAACTACATGTTTGTCCAGTAGTAGAAACAAATGGAGAATGCTAAGAAAGAAAAGATTTAAAACGAGTAAGGAAGAGGGGAAAATCCTACGCGATTCACTGCTGAGTCAATTGCATGCAACGAAACAGGTTAAATCTACCTGCTTTCCATATGGAATTGTTGGCTGTTATTTATTTTCTGAAACCTTTGTCTTTCTTAGAAGAGAAGTTAATCAATTGGTGGCAAGTAGCCAAGACTGTTGAAGAGCAATTTGGGTATGGTTAGTTTCAGTGTTTTTCTTTTTTTTTTTCTTTTTCTTTCTCCAGTAACAAAATCAAAAGAGGGAAGAAAAAGAAAAGAAAAGGACAAGATCAAAAGGAAATGGGATATAGATCAATAAACTACTGTTTTCCCCATGTGTCGTTGGCCGCCAGTTAATCTTTTCTACTATGTCTTTCATAGAAGAAAGGACAACTGCATTGCCGGAGAATAGATTAACATGGCGATTAGCCAGTGTTGAAGAAAGGTATTGGTTTGGTTTACCTTTAGCATTTGGTTTGATTTGGTTTATATCGATCTTGATAGAGCCATAGACTTTGGTGTAGATAACTCTTATAGGTGTTCGGTTTTAGTGGACTTAGGTGGGTACGGTGGGGATGAAGGGTATTACGTTCGCGGCTAGTTTTTTAATCATAAGAATAGACCCAATCATCATTTATTTATAAAAATAGACCAACTTTCAATCACATCAGTGACGTTGAAGATAATTGGTTATTTATAAATTCCAGGCTTAAACAACCTAGATTGCCAGTCCCGGTTGTTTAGTATTTACTTAAGATTATGTTTGAGATTTCCGATCTTGTGCACTTAAAAATACGTCGCAAAATACCCAAGATTGGCAATCTTTAGTGTAAGCTTAATTAAATACTGTCCGTTTTGCAATGTTGGCTGTTTAATCAGACTTTATAAGAATTGACCAACTTTCAGTTGACATTGTTGATATGCCCAAAATTGACCAACTTTCAGCTAACGACACTGACATGCCCTAAAGTTGGTCTATTTTTATAAATAAATGATAAGTGGGTCTATGTTTATAATTAAATATTTCTATTTTTTAAAAAAGAAATTGTCTAATTTTCTTTTGTATTGGCTCCCTGCATCCATATCCTGTGCTAGTTGCGCAGAAGAATGGTCGAAGTGACCAGAATCTTATTTCTATATGCATAGTTCAGGGGCATGGCTGAATATCTAGCGTATGAGATGGCAAATTATTTGTGATTGATTCATGTTTCAAGTTAACTAATCATACTTTTTTCCGAGTTAGTTTTCTGCAGTTTTCTAGGCATACATTGATATGTAATTGTACAGTTGCGGGTATTGCCTTTACTGTTATGACTTTACGGCACTGTAAAGCGATACAAATGAAAATATCATGTAAATCAAGAACTATTCTGCAGTAGGTAAATATACTTCATGGTGCATTGCTAGTTTCTGTAACTTGACTTAGCTACTTTTGTTGTTTTATGGTTATGAGCATCATGAGAAATGGAATCATGCATCTTTATGAAGTGATGTCTTCCTTCTACCTTTGTGAAGAAGCATAGCTATATTTAGTTATTTCTTTGTCTTTTGAGTTGCTTTACCTTGATCTATATTTCAATCTCTTCGTCTTTTATAGCTTCAGAAGCTAGGCACAACTACTACTGGTTAACATCACAGAAAGATCTTGATTATTTGTTATACGACCATGCAAGCATTTCCCATATCAAATTGAATTTGGTAATGCAAATATATGAAATTGAGAGCAATTATGTGGTGACATAGGGGCATGCTAGCAGAAAATTTCGACTACTTGCGTCCACTAAACGTTTTTTCTTTCAAACCCCCTCATATATAATCTATTTTCACTGTCTTTGGGGTTGTTTCTGTGATATTAACCAGCGTAATTCTTTCTTTGTCTTTTGAGTTGTTTTATCTTAATGTATATCTCAATCCCTCCATCTTTGTATCTTTAGAAACTAGGCACAACTACTGCTGGTCAATATCAAAGAAAGAACTTGATTTATTATATGACCATGCAAGCATTTCCATTATCAAATTGAATTTGGTAATGCAAATATATGAAATTCGGAGCAATTATGTGGTGCCATAGGGGCGTAGTAGCAGGAAATTTCGGCTACTTGCATCCAGTAATCCTTTATTTTATTTTTCAAAACCCTGTCATATGTTTTTGTATACTATTTTCATTTCTTGCAGGTACTTTCTACTACTTTTTTCTGCTGTTGTTCTAAACTCTTCCAACTTGGCTTTGTTTCGATAGTGTATATCTCAGTTGCTTTATTTTCATGTGATTTAGCTTAGCATTATGGTTTCGTAGAACATATATGGTTCATTATCGGTGTAATCTTACAGTTAGCTGTCCATATATACTCTATTAGCTTATCTTGGCATTGTACTGTTTTATAACTCTAGTCTCACACTAACATGGACTCCAATAGCATTCAATTGTTGCGTTGGCAACCCCAAATATTTTGGATAAGGTGTCAGTATTATAGTTGTTGATTATTAGCCTTTCCGTCAAAAATGAAATAATTCTTTGAAGGATTAGTGACCTTTGACTCATGTGAAAAAATTGTTGATGTTATCTTCTTAGATAATACGGAAATTTCAATTTGTAAGCCCTGTTTCGTAAGCTAGGTGTTAATTACTTGGTGATATCATTTTCTCGGCCAGTGTTATCCTTTCGCACATCTGAGGAAAAACTTTAATTAGGGAAAGAGTCATTAAACGTTCTTAGATTTAAGATAGGTGAATTCTATGCCCTTTTTTTGGGGAAAAATGAAAACTCGATACTGGAATAGGCTGATTCGCCTATATTTTATTTATGTATTTTGTGATCACAAATTTAACTTCAATGTGCAGAAAACTGCAAGAAATGGTCTTCACATTCTGCTTGGAGGTGTATGTGCTTTGACTGCTGTGATCTTCCTTAGATTTGTAAGTAGTTTTGTTGTCTCTACTGTTACATTGTCATAATATTCTCTTCATCTTTGGTCATGAAAAATTGAAATGTTCTATGAGCTGTAATTGGAATTTATGCATGATACATCCAGTTTGATACTTTTTACGACTCTTGTTGAGATTCTATCACTAGATTAATACTTAAATATATTTCATTAAAAATCCTCTCTTTTTTTTTGGCCTTAATCAGGAACGATTCAGACTCAGGCTAGTTGATGGTTCAACTCAAATATGGAAATACATTATTAGTTTATTATTAATATCAATGTGTTTTTATTTATTTATGATCGTAAAGATGACTACTTGTATTGCGTATTGGCTTGTTATGATGAATGTGAAGACTGGGGATAGATCAGAATTTGAAATGTTGGAGAAACTGGGGGTAAAAATAACGTTTTGGACAGCTACATGTGTGTGCATGCATATGCACAAAAAAAAAATTTAAAATTTTTAATCTAAACTGAAGTTAGTTATAAAATGTCACTGTTGAGCATTAAAGTGGACATGAGTAGCATGTGGATCATTGCTAATAGGAGCATAGTTGACAATGACGCCATCAATCAACTAACCATTGAAGAATAATATTTATTCATGGATGTTGCATAGAATTCTTATTCTGAATAGAAAATTTTATATTATAATGAAGCTTTCATATACTAATGAATAGTTTACTGAATATATGAATTGCATATGCGTAAAGCCATAAACTACTGGATGAAGAGTCAGTTGGAGAATCCATCTTACTAAGTAGAGCCCTGATACTTCAAATTTCTGCAATTATCTGGCTTAGTTCCCAATTTAGGCATGGTAACCTTGTTCATGAAATGTAAAACTCTTTTAGAGAGTTTCTGTCATTTAAGTTTCTATGACTTGTTACCAGATTTGCTTTTCTTGGCACTGAAAATTTTTATATTTTTCTTCAACTTGTTATCTGTCTTGTTCTTTTTCCCATGCGCTTATAAAAAGATTTTTTTTTTTCCTTTTAAAACTTCAGGTGATTTTATCTAGAATCAAGTACGGGCCAGCACGCTACTGGGCAATCTTGTTTGTGTTCTGGTTTCTTGTTTTCGGAATCTGGGCTTCTCGAAGCCATGGCCACCAATAGCAAAGATTTGAGAGAGGCCCCTTTATCCTGTCTCAAACTGCTACCCTTTTATTGTTGCAATAAATTAGTGGCCGAAGAGGATGCTTTGTTGTGAGCCAGACTTGTGATTTACTAGTTCTTGAATTTTCATTCAGGAGCAGCAGTTGTATAGCTGGATGTTGCAGTAAAGAAACTCTGAGAACCTTTGGTAGTTGTTAGTAGAGTGCAGTGTCGAGAGAATTGTTGATATTTGTCGAGGTTATGGTTTAAAAATTTAGACATTGTGGTTTATGTAGCTTACAGCAAGGTCAGAGAGAATGTAGTTTTTCCCTGTATCAGAAATCTCTCATCTGATGTATTTCTGTGGTTATAGGGATCTCTAAGATGCTGCATGTCAATTAATGTAGTTGCTTTAAATCCATGCTTATTCTCTGTATTGTGTGTGATTTATGGATCTATGATATGTTCATATTTCTCGTATATACTTCCGCTATTTAAAAATAGTGGATCTATATATTTTGATCGGCATAAGAGACAAATCTGTATAATGCTTGCGCTGGCATAGTTTTTTTTTTTTTTTTGCTTTTGGTGTTAACAATGGCTGCTGCCCTTAAGACTGATGAGTTGATAGAGATGAGTTCTTAATGTGCGGTATATGGATTTTATGGTATTATTACTGAAAAACATTTCATTTGGAGTTCAAATAATTTCCTATAAACTTCAGTCTTTGCATCGTCTTTCTACATTGAAGGTTCATTTCTAGGATGTTTAAGTCTTAAGTACTTGAAAATTTAGAATTATTTTGGGACGTAATCTCAGAATTACTGACCGTTATCATTTGGAAATTCTTATGTAATCCATCTTTTATGTGAAAAGACATAAGTTTACAAACTAAAACAGACCAACAACTTCAGAATTATTAGCATCGCCAAATGCAAAGGTTTATTTAAAAGATGGTGAGGCCTCTCCATCTCATTCTCTCTTCCATGCGAGACTAAATAAATGACTTTTGACCATAACGAGTTTGGATGAATACGAAGTATGTTTTTTTATTAAAGGAATAAAATGTTTCCCCCTTTCAAACTCATACGTACGAAAAATTTTACAAGGAACAAGTTACTACAGTCCTGAAAAAGTTATGAGAACACACCAACACAAAAATAGATAATAGCTACAATCAGAAGGGCGTTGGTATACCATTTCAAAGAAATCCGATAGATTTAAAATATTTGACTTTACAAATACATAAAGACAGTTGTACAAATACAAGAAGACAGTTGATGACTTAATCAAACTCGACTTGTCAGAGAAAATTTCCCCCCCCCAAAAAACCCCCCAAATTAGTATAAATTTATGTGTTTCAAACTCATACAATTTCCATAAATTTGCGGGGAGCAATTAATTACATAATAATGATTCACCAATTTCTATGATGCATTTTATTCACATTTCCCTTCTGAACAAATTTCGACGTTCTAGTCACCCTAATATTATGATGTAGTGCAGTTGAATGCCTACTATGTTTTCTTTTCTCTCTTCTGTCCAGATACACCGAGCTCTGGTTAATCCCTACTCGTATTCTATGGCTCGTCGCCCTCAAAGATCTCTCCAAATGTATTCTTCTTCGTTCTTTAGTCCTATGAGAGAGTGATCTTCTGAATTTCATTGATCTGGGATTACGTCGATACGATACACTCTCCTCCTCTAAATAATCTTCACTCGAGCTTGAGAGGCAATCTTCGATATCTCTCATTCTATCCCGGTGAACTCTTTTTACATTCTTTATCTTGTACCAGAGAAACATACATCCATGTTCACATGAAGAGAAGCATGATGTGAAACAAGCCCACGTCATTTTGCATATACTCCTCCCGAGGCAGTAACATATGCCAATCTTGTGTAGGAGGTATAAGAACAGTAAAACTGCATGTAGTAGGAAAATTTTGAGTCACGAAAAAATACTAACAGGCTGAAACTTACGATTTCTGTGTGCATACCTATATAGAGGAGGGCTAAAACAGCGGCGAGCTTCAAAAGATTGGCAATGCAGAAATTTTCGACATAGCAAATTATATCCCATGTTGAACCACAAACAGAGCTGATAGATAAACAGATAAATAGAGATTTAGATGATAAACAGAAAGGAAGTTATTTATTTATTTATTTATAATATTGACTAATAATTTTGATGCCAGAAATGTTTAGCATAAGATGTCGAGGTCCTCACATTCTTCTCCAGTCTATAATTTATTACTCCACTAATTTGGTCTCTTTATAAATCAAAATGTACACCATCCAGTTATAGGCTGTCAATCTAAAATATAAAACTTATCGAAAAAAAAGTATTACAAAAGATGCATAATACCTGCAAGACTTGCCAGAGAGAAAATCTAGAGGAGCTCCAAATAAGTTGCCTACAGTTCTGACCAAGCCTGTAACTACTGAACCAATCAAGTTTTCCATCTCACAAAATATTTCATTGCAGTTTCAGCCAAATAAGTCGCCGAAGAGAAAGTAGGGGGTTCCCCCTTTCTTTGTTAATGAAAATTCCTGCATAATTTTAAGAAGAATCATTTTATATTTCAGACTGAAATTCTGTTTGAGGCAAAGATGCTACCCCAAAAAAAAAAACTGAGAATTAGAGGGAATAATATCTGTCATTTGCAAACTGATAAACATAGAAGTTTGTATGGAAAATGTAGACATGAGATAATGTGGCAAAAAAATTTGAGAAATGTTTAAGAAAAAGTTATTCATCCTAACATAAAACATCCATGATGAAGTAAAAAATACAATTTTGTCCTCCTGTTATTTTAACAAATAACACCATTAAGAGAGATTGATCTCCCTTTAATTAAGAAAGGGGTTTGAGAGAAAGACTGAAATTTATTCTTGTGCACATTTAGATTCCTATTTTCTATAAATTTTCTGAGGATTGGTATTGTGATATACACGAAGCATTATAGGCTCTATAAATTTATGCTATTTATTATACAAGCAAACTTATAGGAAAAAAAAAACTAAGCAAAATATTGCAGAGTACTGTAAAATTATGAAATGGATACCGTTGTGTTTTTCTTGTTTTGTTTTTCTGTAAAATTATGAAATGGATACCGGTGACCGCTGCCGCTGATGCGGATGACGAAACAAAAAAGGGAAAAAGGTAATATTGATGATAAAAACTCAACAAATTTAATTATAGTTTGAAGTTACGTTAATTACTTTAAAGATGAAGTGTGAAGAACAGTTTATTTCCTTCACCGTACAATAAATTAGAGAAAATTTAGAGAAATTACAGAAAAATGTCAAAAATAGAGAAGAATTAGAGAAAAGGGGAAGAAATGAATCAAAACTAACAATCACCGTCCCAAAAAATTTCATCAAGTTTAGGGCAAAAAATAGAGAGAAATTAAGAATTAGGACGTAATAAAATTGACAGATCTTAGGGAGGAAATCAATTCCAACAGCGAAAACATGGAAATTAGGGCAAAGTTTACAATAAATTTAAGCAAAACTAAGAAGGATGTGAGGGGGAACAAAAAAAGAAAATATGAGCGAGTGGAAGAGAGAGATTACAATGTCGAAGGGAGAAAAGCGAACTTTTTCGCGCCGATCTGAAAGTGACGGTGGCCGCAGGCGGTGGCCGGCACGGTGAGAGCTCTGGGGTGCAGGCTTCTTTCTCTTTGGAGTCGCTACTTCTTAGCGGGGAACGAAGACGCTCGACCCAAAACACGCCTTTTCGGTGTTTTGAGGAGAGCGTTTTTGTTGGGCTGGGTCACGTTGTAAGCCCAAAATAAATTCTCTGATTCCCAAACAAAGCCGTTTCAGTTTTGGGCCCAAGAAAAAAGGACACAATTCCCAAACGGGCCCTTAGAAATTGGGGGTTGGTTTGCAATCAGAACTTGTACCTTGTAAATTGCTTCGACTAAGAGCGTGGGACGTAGAAATGAAACCATGGTCTTCCAACAAGCAACGAGTAATTTCTAGACCAAAAGTGTGAAACTCAGAAATGAAATCAATTTCTTCATCGCGCTCTACAAGTTAGTTTAGACCAATTATTAGCTTTGTCATCTATTCATATATCCCACGTACACATTCCCAAAACCTTCCCCTGTTTACAGTTGATGAGCAACTTCAATCGTAAGAGTTCATGTACGATTTCGGATTGGTTCAAAAGACGTGATCTAAATAAAAAAAAGTACAGGGACCTCCATTTCCACGTCATTGAGTAGAAATTGATCATAAACAAAAAGATTAACACCTGATATTTGACGGATGTTAAAAAAGAATTTAATTTATAATTAAGATGTGGCACGAGCATCAATTTGAGAAAAAAAATAAAATACGGAGACCAATTTGAGTTTTGAGGCCAGTATTTGAGGGACCAGTCTTAAATTAATAAAGAGTAAAGGACTAAATAGAAAACAGTACACTCACCGTAGTACTGAGACAAAACCCGCACCCGCTACTCTACCGTAAACCCTACGAGGGCATGGGAGTTGACTGAAAGAAGACTTCAAGATCGGAGGAAAGGAGAGAAACGAAAACCCTAGATCGTGAATCTCTCGGATCCGCTCTCGTTCGACCTCGACATCCCTCATCACCGTCATCATCTTCGATTCACGATGGCCAGAGTCCGATGGATTCTAGGGTTTCTGGCCCTGACCTGGGCTTCTCTGTCCGCTCAAGGGTCCGCCAGCATTCGCCCGATCTCTGATGCTCACCGATCCGCTGCTCTCGAGCTGTTCGCTTCCGCCGATGGATCGTATGCGAGGTTAGAACTTCGTCGAATCTCTGCCATTGGAGATTCCGATCGTTCTTGATTTGTGCCAATGTTTTAGATTAGAGACGGAATCATATAGATAAAGGTTCGAATTTTCAGTTTAAATTGATCCTAACTAGCAACACTTTGAATGTTAAATGTCTAAACGTTGATTGGATTTGAACATGAATGCTAGTCAGTTGTGGTGAAATTAATGTAAATTAGCAATCTTTGGGAGGATTCATGTGATTTGATATTTTGTCATGTGAAGCTGGGTACTGTTTTATTTCCGTTGATTAGAGTGCATAATCATATAGATGAAGGTCCTCATTGATCACTGCTGATCTAAAGTTGAATTCTTTTTAAGATTTTTATAAGGGGTTTTGGTGTTATGGGCTATAAGTTCAGCTAGTGAAGTTTCAGTTTGAATGGTTCTTTAACCTGTTACTCTATGATGTTGAAATGTTTAAATTGATTTGATTTGAACATGGGCTTTAGTCAATTGTGGTGAAATTGTGTGGATCAGCGATGTTAGAAGGTTGATTTTTTATTGTGTGGTGCAGTTTAGAAGAAACTTACGAGGCACTGAGAACATTTCAGATTCTAGGAGTCGAAAAAGTTTCCGAAATTAGCCCGGCAACATGCCCGCTTGTTGTGGAAAAACTCGGTTCGTCTTCTTCTACAACGAAGGATGTGTTTCATGCATTGAGAGTGAACAGCATTCTTAGATGTCAGATTGATGCCAAAACCATTAAGGTATCTTTATTATCTTAGAAAAAAAATTGCTTTTTTTCCAGAATTTTTTAATGCTGATTCTGAATTAGTCACATGTGTCCTTTTTGTTGAAGGGAATTGTGTCCAAACTTCATTCTGTTGTAAAGAATGCAGACTCTTTACTAGATTTATATTACTCCGTGGGAAGCTTGCAACATATCAAGGTAGGGCTGTCTCATTCACATCTTTATGTCTTTGTATGTTTCTTCGATTTCTATTGATATAGTTACATCCTTTATTGCCTTCTCTTTGATCTTTAATGTGTTCTATTTTATTTGAAACTTTATAAACATTAAGAACATATTTTCACTTTTCTGATGCAGAATCAAGGTTTTGATGTGTCACTGTCAGATGCCAGTGTTGTTTTCGATTCCATAAAGGTGATAAGTTTTGAACTCCTATATATTCTTTTTCTTTTTTGCCACTTTTCCATTTAGTGAAGAAGTTTCACTTAAACCATTATTTCCTCAGGCACTTAGTCAAAGTGATGGAAGATGGCGATATGATTCTAGCAGTGCTGAATCCGGCACTTATGCTACTGGTACTGAAATCTTTTTTCTTTCTTGGTATCTCTGTTGAAAATAACTTAACACTAGATGCTACATTTACCAGTTTGTCTTTTGTAATTATTGCTTCACTTTGATTGGTTTGAAATTGTCTCACGTTAATGTTGTAACTTCTAAGTACAACTCCTGTTGTGCCTGGTAAAACTGATCACTTTTCATGTTTGTACGGTTGCAGGGATAGCACTTGAAACACTTGCAGGAGTGGTCTTCCTGGCGGATTCAGAGGTGGATCAATCAAGGGTAAGACTTAATTTACCAATGTTTGGTTTTTTAAGTGTATGATTGTGTCATGATTAGCTTTGAGTACCTATCTGATGTCAGAATGATCCTTCACAATTATTACTCCTATTTAAAAATCAAGGAGAATTTTTCTTATTTTTGCTTATAATTACGCTTCGTAGATTATATCAACTTGATCTTTAGGTGAACCAATCAACTGATACCAATGGTTTGGTAGGTTCTATGTTAATCTTTCATGGTCATTTGGTAGTGAAATTCCTTTATTTTACTCGAGCTCCAAAAGGCTTCTTGCAAAGTGGCAAACTTGCAATACATCTTGCTAATCCATAATGCTCTGAAGCATTATCACCAAGAAGGCAATTCTTCATCCAAGTTGTGTGAGATAGGAATGCAACATGCGATTGAGTACCAAACCGAGTGATGAATTTTTTTCATAGGTAACAAGGGTAACTTAGGCATTCATAAGTACAACAAAAGTAGGTTACCAACAGCAATAAAAAACATCACAATGCTGCATGAGAGAACAAGATACAAGTATGTGTCAATTAAAATCACCAAGTTTCAGGCCATCAAGTTCTGAATTTTATTGACTAACTGCAGGGGAATTGCTAATGCCTCTTAATTGTCTGAAGTGTCGCTGCAAGCAGAGCTCTTCTATGCCTTGAACCTGGACCTTTTCTTCTCACCAGAGTCTTAAACCAAGGCCAGAATCTAATCCAAGACTTGTGTCTTTCTTGTAGCCTTATATGGGATAGCATTAAATCACATACTTGAGTTGAAAATGAGCATTTAAAGAACAAATTCTCAACAGTTTGTCAAATCATCTGTTCTCCCCCAAGCTTAAGGTTTATCCTTGGTCATGAGCTTGTTGAGCATAACTAACCACAAGATTTTGTCAGATCATGCTTATGTATTAACTTAAAAGGTTTGAGACTGTTCATATCTGTGCAAGTGAAAATGGCATTTATAGTAATTGATGAAATAAAATAAATTGGGTTAGAGATATTTGAACCTTGTAAAATTTCGCATATACCTGAAAATTCATAGAAATAATGGTATTGGTTTTTCCCCTCCTACGTCTACATAGTTGATAGACTAGTCACTATGTCTAGCAAATTCAAACCCTTTGTATTGGCTATTCTTGACCTTCCTCCATCTGTAAGAACTTTTGTAGTTCTGCATGTTAAGGAGAAAAGTGAAGATCTGACTATAAGTGAGACATGACATGATAAAGGTGCTGCCTTGTCTGTACTCTGTAGTTGGTAAACCGTAAACTTTAGAGCATGTTTGGCAAATGGTCAAAGTGGCTTATAAGACACTTTTGTGGCTTGTAAGCCACCTTGAGATGTTTGGCAAACAGCTTATTTTGTCTTATAAGCCACAAAAACATAAGCTAGAGTGTAACACCCTAGCTTATTTTTGGGTGGCTTTTTTATAAGCCATGAGGTTTGACCGAGTAAAACTAAAAGTCAATTGTACCCTTTATGATTTCACAAAATCCAATGCTCATTTCATAATTCACCATCAACCTCTTGTCTTTTTTGGTAATTTTGACAATAGTGTTATAAGTCACCCATTTGCTAAACACTTTACTATTAGAAATGGATTACAATCCACTTAATTTACCAAACACTTTGGCTTATAATCCATTTGGATTATAATCCATTCCTAGATTATAAGCCAAGTGAATTATAATCCAAGGTTGCCAAACATGCTCTTAATCTTTGCTATAAGTGTCAACTGCCTTCATGTATTGTGCAGGAAACATATATTATAGTTAACAAATGCATGGCGCAACCATATGTTTGACCTCTCTATATAGTTGGCTTGTTGAGTCTCTAGTTTTTAGACCCTGAAAGATACTTTGCTGACATTGCAGTATAACTAGTTCTGTATTCTAGTTTAACTCAGCATCTAACTCTTATTTTAAAGCGATTTTCAGAAACTGCCTTCAAATTGGAGATGCACTTCTTTTACTTACTCCATGATGTATAATATAGTTATTTTGAGTAAAGTAACAGATCTGGTTGTAAGAACCACATCTGTCTACGCACAATGTGCCCTTCTCTAGTTGTATTACTCATAAAATTGACTGATTGGTGTTCTTATAGCAGCCTCTCACAGTCAAAGAACAGTCAAGATTTACATCAATTGGGGTTTGCCAAAGCAGGGGTGATGAAGTCCGATAAACATTATCATCAAAAGTTATTTTCTACATATATTCACTTTTCAAAAGCACTATTTGTCCTATCATTGTACGATTGTTGATGTCAACTTGGCGATTGGATGGTTGCTGATGTATGTGTATTCCCAGTTAAGTTTGGAAGTTTGACATAATGGGAGTTAAGGGGACTCAACTGTTTGGTATCTTGTCTCTCTGAACATCAACGAAAGAGTCAATTGTTTCTAATCAATACCCTCCTTTTTTGGATGTGACTGTCTAATGTGTCAAACTTTGCTATGGGTACTATAACTTGTATGCTTTATTGAAACCTGCACACAATCATGTCGATGAACCTAGAAGCATTTTTCGTACAGTGCGTAGCTCGAATGCTATATTAAATCATTGCTTGGGTAGTTTCATTCAATGGACAAAGCTAAACAATAGTTACATTCTTCACGTTATTTATCACCAATTTAGGTGTTTAATTATTTATTTTTGACTCAGCATATTTCCTCAATCATCAATCATTTAAATGCTGAGAATTATGCCTACACCTCTCTAGATACTTTCAGAAATAAGTATGGATGTATGCAAACCTCAAGCACTTTGAAGCCTGCGCTGAAAGGTGGCAGATGTTTCTGTTGAGCAATCATGAAGTAGAAAAAGCATAAGATTTGACCAATGGAATCTATTAAAAAAGGAAAGGAAGTTGATAAGAAAATGCATTATATAAAAAGGTGGAGCTACCAAATAAGATTTTGAAAAAGGTAGTCATCATAAATTATTCATATTCTCTGTAGTCTGCAATTATTTATGGAGGTTTTCCAAATTGGTAGGTTGATGTATTCTTATAGTTTATAATTTTGTTGGCTGATTCCATATACATAAACGACACTTGCGGTTTAATTTTTCTATGTTCAACTTGTTTAAATTGATAGTTACATATTAATTAGCTTTCATATTTTTTCACATTCTATGTACGCGTTCATCTCATTCTAATGCTCTTTATATTCCATATACTTTAGCCTTTTCATTTACAGTATGTTATATATTAATACTTGTTTACCTCCGTAAATCCTTAGTTTTACTTTGGAAACACTATTTCTGTATACACTTGCCATATCTCTCTTAATGCTCTAAATCTTTCTCATCTTTCTTGGCAGATTAGGGTTGTAAAGAAAGATATTCTAAAGCTGTTTGATAGCGTTAAAAGCTATGGTATGTATACCAGTTCTTTGGATGCTTATGCTCTTCTTAGTTTCTTAATTATTTGTGCATCTTCTTGTCGTTTCTTTTTCCCCTTATTTCTTTGTCAAAATTAACTGGGAGTGATCTTTGGGAATATGTTACATTAGTGCCATGCTATTTCTACTACATGGAAATTGTAACAGTCATTTTATATCAGGGTGAGGTTTTATGGATGCAACCTTTTAGCTTTTTAAGTTAATTGTATCATGCTGGTCATCTGGTTATTAAGTGTGCTTCTGCAATGTGAGAGTTTAAATCAATTCTCTTTGTTGAAATCCTTTGATCTTTATGGTTTGCTCATGTTCTGAAATATGATTCGTTCTAAAGGTGCTAATCATTCATATTTTTTACACAAGACATGCAAATAAGAACCTTGCATTAGTTAATTGTTGTTGCATATAATTGGTGGTTACGGCTAATTTATTTTTTTACATTTTTGGTGACGTACTGTCATAAAGCAACATTTGGTCTTTCCTGTCACTGAGTTTTAGATGTCTTGTTAACTTAACTGTGAGAAGTTGTTTGCACAGTTACTTCGTTTAACAGATTAATATTTATGCTTACTTATATTATCTAGATTTGTTAATTTTAATTGTTTATTTTATTTTTTTATCCTTGGTAAATATGATATGATCTTCTTTCCTGTCTTAACTCTATGTAAGATATTATATATTTCTGGTATTTACTTATATTTACTGTGATCCCTTGGCTCAATTCAGATGATGGTGTCATATACTTCGAAGAGAAACACGTTGATACTAACGATTACAAGGGGCCACTAACAACTACGGCTTCTGTAGTACGTGGTATCACTACTTTTGTTGCAGTTGATTCTGGAAAGCTAACTGTAAGTTATGCCATGTCATAAGCACTGAATTATGTTTTCCACATGTTTATTTGTCATTGGCTTGTTATATTGACTCTCAGAAGGTGATTGCAGATTCCAGGGGATAAAATGCTAGGTTTGGCAAAATTCATTCTCAGCTTAGGAATTCCTGGGAGCAATAAAGATTTATTTGACCAAATAGACTCATTATCTTGTTTGGAAAACAGCAGGCAAGTAACTATACTCTAATCCACTCCTGTAATCATATCTTTTCTTGAGAGGTGCACCAAAAGTGAACATTCTTACATCTACTGTCACATGCATGTATTGGTCTTTATATGAGGGATCTTACTTCAGAATTTCTCACCCAAAATTCAAATTGAATAGGGACCATGGGTGTGGGTGACAGTGGTTTCGTTAATTAATTTTTATCTAAATTTGTTGATCGCTTTCCTTTTCTCCCCTTTTTCTGATGCTGCTGGTGAAGGGGTGGGTTATGGCTTGGAGGTTAAGATGGTAGGCATGCTGTTGGAATATGATGAAGGAAACTTGTTTTTGATTTATGATAGGACTTACTAGGGCCAGAAGTCTGAAAAAGATCACTTTGAATTGTACTTTAAGAGATGATAGTTTGCCCATTCTCACTGTGAACAATGTCTTTCGGATAGCTGACTTCAATGACCTCGTTTGTAGCTTTATATTCCATCGTAGTTTTACTGCTTTCAGAACTCACATGTTGACTACGCTAATCACATGGGATAACTTGTAGTTTGTTATGTTTTTTCTCTTGCTGCCCTCAGATTGTTTGCGCTGCCTTTTCTTTGCTGCTTCCTTTTTGTTTGAGCTTCCTTTTCATTTTAATTAATTTGGAACGTTCATATTCTTTTTATTAACTATTTTGCATGTAATCAGATTTTATTTTTCCTCTTCCCTAACACAGGGTGGCCGTTCCGCTCATTCTCTCACTTCCATCTACTGTACTTTCATTAACCTCAAGGGACCAGCTAAAGGTATCCTCCAAGTTGTGCTGATTTTCATTCTTCTAAAATAATCTAAGCTGAGTTTTGCTAATGATATAGGATGCTCTAGATTTAGACAAAATTTGCGAAAGTAGGCTATTGAAGTGATTATGGATGAATCTAGGATCAGTTAGAGAGTTTATGAACAGATTCATAATTTTACGTGTACTAGTATGTAATATGTGTGTTGCACGTGATGTATGTTAAGAAACCATATGAGGTCAAACCCAACAAATATTGCACTCACTAATCTTAAAATTATTTATGAAACACATATGACATAGAGGAGATGCAAACTATATGCATAGTTGTATCGGCATCTTATTTAGTCAAGAGCACCTATTATCAACGTGGCCTTCATTCCAGCAGATCCTTTGACCTCTTTAGGGCACATGATAAGCTCAAAACATTTGCAAATCACAATACATGATGTCGATACTAAAAACGACACTTCATCTGATCAATCATACACTTAAACAGTAATCAATCTAAATACTCCTAGATTAATGCTATATTCAATATCGGTTGAGGACTTTATCTTTTTACTCTTTTATAGGAATGCTATTTTCTTCTTTTTTTTGTGTGGTAACTTCAATACCAGTGGAATGAAGTACAATAAAACTCAGGCTGACCTGAGGTGATGCATCAAAAGAAATGAAAAAATAGAGCAAGACTCAGTAACAACAATAAAACTCAGGTTTTACATAAGATGCTAATAACAATGTACAGGGATTTTTCCACAAAAAATCCTAATGACACATTCGTCTTAATCTCCTTTACAACTATTACTGCATGGGAACATGTTTGAGCAAACAGTGGCGATTCCTTTCTTGCCATGGGTGGTGTATGAAAGCAGCAAGACAAGCAGAAAAGATCTTTTTTTCCTGACTGACCCTAAATTGGAGACTCCCCAAGTCAAAATTTGTGACCAAGCATATGGAGCATAAACAACCATTCCATCACTGCTTTCCATAACTAAGCAGAATAATCACATGTAAACAGGAGATGGCCAACACTCTCTGGAGAATTACATACGATGCTTTGCAAATCAAACCCCATTCTCATCAAATGATCCTGCATGAGCGGTCTAAATCATGCAGCAAGCCACACAATGAAACAATATTTAGGCATACTTAAAGAGCTCCAGATTAGGGAGTACCAAAGGAGATGGCTAAGAATATTATACATCAACTTATAAACTTTAGATATTTTCACCTTAGCCCCAACCACGCAACTGGAGATATTTGAAATAATTGAGTTAATTCCTCCACATTTATGCACAAGAGAATCTCTAATTTTCACAATCTCTTCCAATGCCAAAGGTCTCCCAGATTTTACATGGACACACCCTACATTTCTCAGTCTTTTTTTGATAATTGTCTTCATTCTGTTGTTAAACAATTGCGCACCTATAAGCTCTTCCAAGATTTCATTTTCGAGAGCGCTTCTGAAACCCTTTATTTTATTTTATTTTAATCTGTAAGGCAATGTGGAGCAAATGAAATGATTCCTGAAATGCAAGATCATAAAAGAAAAATTAAGAAAGCTCTTAAAGCATCTAGTTCATAAGTACTTCTATAAAACATAAGTGGTTCATATAGTGTTTAGTATAATCTTTTTTTACATTTAATCAATCATATTATTGAGTTATTACCAGGACATAATTTTTAAAATTTATCAAATTGCTTCACAAATTCAATATAGATTAACTAGAGGATTTTCATAGTTAGGTTTTTTTGCAACATTATCTAATCTAACTCAAAATATTCCATGAAAATTATGGATTAGTTTGTTAATCCAAATCCTTATCCGAGACTGGGACCTATCTCACTTCACTCACGGGAAATGCACCTAGAGAATTTTTTAAATTATACTTCTCATGTCATTGTTCAGTGGCAAGTAGGTTATTCGGCTTAGTGACGCAATGGCAAACAGACCCCTTGTAGTATCACTCAATATCGAATAGACCCACTGTAGTTTTATTTGTGCTATTAGATCCACCCTTAGTGAAGTTTTTGACTCTTAAGGTCATTAAAAAGGTTTGAGAAGGCGGATAGACCCTCTACAGTTCTGTTGGTAATAATAGACCCCCAATTGCTATTTCTTCTTTTACTTTTAAAAGAGTCCAAAAAGTTCACCAAGGGAGTGCATTTGCACTCAACCCAATACTACAAGGGATCTATTCTCAATTCAGTGATATTGTAGCGGGTCTATTTGCAATTAACCCTTACAACTAACAAAATCAAAATTTTAGACTGAACTTTGCAAGAGAGTTTTAAATTTAAGACACGAAAGTGAATTGACTAATATATAAAAGTTCTTAGCTGACCTGTAAACTCCTCGATTAACATTGATTCTGATGAAGTGTTTGTTCCAATCAGAAATAGAATTGATTGCCTCCTGCACAATCGTAATATCTCCATTTCCACACTGATCAACTGTGAAATTCCTTTGAATTATAGCATAGCCCATCGTTATGCAACAAACTACTGAAATCCATAGGAAAATGTTGTCGAACAAAGGAAACAACATTAGGGAAATGTGGTGGCTGATTCTGATTGATAGAAACACCTAGACTTTGATGACCTTCTCCCGAATATGTTTTAATTTTTAAGGATAAATTGCACATAACTCCCCTATAATCTATATTTTAAGTTGCACTAAACCAATAATACCCTATTAACTCATCTATTAGCACTTAGGCCTCCTCAATTCATGAGGAAGAGCGATGTTACTTGCAATGTATCTTTCTAAAAATTGCATTTCAGGATGCTAGTAAATGACTTGAGGGGGTTTAGTGCAACTAAAGTATGGAGGAAGGGGTTACGTGCAATTTAACCTATATTTAAGGAGAATTCGGTTGTAGAACGCTATCACCAAAGTTATAGTAGTCTTAGAACTACATGAATGTAACCCTCAAGTTATCATTTTCTGCAAGTTATATTACCATAGTTATAGCTGAATTGCATTAGAGGCTCTTTGGTAAGATTCAGTCGTTCAGCATTATTGCTCATTCTAACAAATGTTTCAAAGTGAGATTATACTCTGAAATTTGAAGCACAAAAAGAGTCATTTTCTGTAGATATACTGCATAGAAATTGATTAATTTTAAGTGATTCAATAATTACAAAAGAGTACTAATATGAGCATGGAAGTAGTAACTCAGATATTTTTATCAACTACTGCAATTAAAAATTTGCTAATAAGAGTACAATCTGTTTTTTTGAGGGAAGGACATAATCTACCTATCCAACTGTATCCTAACAATATCATCAACTTTGATTGTAAGATATGATATAGATTTTAAAAATTTTCCAAGCAATGCTAGCCTCTTCGTAATTGCCATTATTCATAAAAGTTCTCATATTTATTGCCTGACAAAATCGTAGATTTGCATCGTATTTGAAAGTTAACCTGGGATTGTACATATGCTTGTGCTGATAATTGTTACATATTGTTATCCATATGATAGCTTTCATCTTTTTATACTTTAGAATATAATATTTAGTGGTTTCATTGAACTGTTTTAGCTATATTTTCTTAATTATATAGATGCAAATAAAATATTTATGGCAGACCCTACTTATACAATATGTTTGTTGATCGCGAACCATTCACATAATATTCCCTTCGTCCTTTGACACATGTGTCATTAGAAAAGATTTCATTTTAATGTCAGATGTTAGTTTTAATTTTTCATAAAACAAACTAACTCTACAAAGTTGTTTTACTTGTAAAATTTCTATGCGGACTATTAATAGGACACTAAAACCACTTTATTCTACAATGAAAATTCTTTTGTTGTTGAAGTCTTGTTAGAGATTCGATTTATATTAGTAGCATCACATATTTATTAAAAAGGTGCTGCTCTTATGGAAAATTTTCCAATATATTTTAATAATGTTCTTGCTTCATTGAAAATACCTAGGTCGTACATCCTATGGTAAATAACTACTACAACTTACTCTGGGAATTCCATGAAAAAGTATTTAATGCTCAGTTAACTTAAACTTTGCTAAATCAATACCCTTGCGCGACAAATAAATTCTAATTAACTTTTGAACTTTCAGAAGTTCTCTTTCTTCTTTGATTTTAATATTCCTTACAACACGTATAAGGTTTACTTTCACTTGTTAGATCCTTACTACTAAATTCCTAATCACTGTTATATAATTTCTAGGAAGAAAAACTAACTATAGATGTGCTTATTTAGAAGACAACATTAATCCTAGTCTTGCAGAAAAATAATTTGTACTTGTCAAATACAAAAATATCAGGTCCAAGTCAAAACAAACAATTTGTTTGCAATTAAAAATTTTAAACTTGTATATTTATGTTCCTTATATTGTATATTACTATACTAGTTTTCCCCCTGCATATAAACTCCTAGTTTGACCTTCAGAAGCAACCACTACGTTTATGAATCCAAAAAATTGAAATAGATTTAGTATCACAATCAATAGGATAAATAAGTCGGCATAACTTCACAATGATAAGAGATACACCAATTATATTAGAAACTCACCACTATTTCAATTCAAGCACTTCCAAACCTAACTATAACAAATAAGCTAAGTTCTTGGTATCACACAACAGTTAATAGTAGGTTGAGAGATGATACCTCCTTTGGATCAATTGTGAAATAATATGAAGTATTATGTTCCTTGATCACATCACAGTGATGTGCTTGTTTTTCGTAGAGTACAAATAACCGATTGTAGTACCAGATTGCCACCCAAAACGAACACTTTGGGCCTATTAGGATTTAGGATTTACAAAGAGAGTAAATAAGGTTAGGAAATTTAACCTCAACGGTATAACCCACAATGATATGAAAAGCTAAATTTTTTTTGAGATTATGTATACACAAAATGGATCAAAGATCAACCTAGTTAAACCGTGGAAGATCTACGGATCTCAGAAAGATCTGGCGAAATAAATTAAGATCCAATACATATTCATTAGATGAAAATCATAAAAGCAAATTTTGCCTAAAAAGATATTAAAAATCTAAATTATTTTATAAAGAAAAAAAGATTCAATCAAATTCGATGAAAAGACATCACACTTGCTTGCCGCCAGCTCGCGTGACATGCACAATCTTGCTATGGAAATTCATTGCAAGAAAAAGTTCAGAACCACTTTTATTGTGCACTCTTAGAAAAGATCTAATTTGTTAAAACCCTAGAAATTGAATAAAGCTAACCATTTTGTACAAAGAGATCAGATTGACTAACAAATGTAAAAGAACTCAAAGAATGAGATATGTCACTTACCAATGCTTCCTCCTTTTGTGATGCCCTTTGACAAACGATGGACTCGAGCTTGAAATTGAAAGCACTGACGTTGGTTAGAGTTTGAGAAGGAGGGGAACTGCATGGGCGTTGACCTGGAGGAAGGGATGGACGGAGGTGGGAGATGAGAGAGAAATTTGGATGAGAGCGGAGATTGTGAAATGGGAGTGAATAATGAATGTATATCAACCAAAGTTGAAACATTATTGGATATTGATAACGAGTAAATGAAAAGTCAGAATTTGAGTTCCCACAGTAACTTTTTTTAGTGCGACAGTATAGGTAGAGGGGTAAAATGGAAAGTCAAAAGTTTTGACACCCATATTCTCTTTTATGAGTAGTATAGAATCATAGATGTATGTGACCCATAGGTTGTAATGCAAATGTGAGTGATCTCACAATTTCAAATGGGTCCTGGAGAGCGATCTCACAAATTTGATGTTGTCAATCCCATTGCTCTTGCAACAAGCAAGTCCCTTTGATGTTTTCCTTAGGCTTTATCTTGGTAATCCACACCTATTTTGTTGTCTCTGGCATATCAGTTTTTTCGCTGATACAAAGGTTGCTGAGCTCTTGTGACGGGAGAGTAGATTTGTCCCTTTGAAGAATAGAGCTATGGCCTAAAAGCCACAATGATTAGGGCGGACTTAGTTATCACAAAATTTTGATTCTTTATCTGTGGAGTTAAAGAGTCCAAACTGTCCAGTTATGAAATGTTTTCTTTTCTAATTAACTAATTAAGCAACAACCAATTGAGAAAATTTGATTTGAGTTCATCCTGTATTTGAGAGTGCCATCTTTCTTTATCAGGTTGAGGTGACTACAGTATTTGGCTCTCCTGCACCTCCACTAACAGTAAATCTCGTAGAAGCTATTGCTTCAGACTCGAGGAACAGCCTTACTTTGGAGAACCAGGTAAATTATGCACTGAATCGATGATTGATACCTCTGTTTGATTTCTTGGCCATTTCCTTCTACTGTTTCTTCAACCACAAGCCAATATCAGAAAATATTATTTATTTATTTATTTATTTATTATTTATTTTTTGTGTTATACAGGTGCTCAATTTTGACCAAGAAAATAATATCCATTACTTGGATATCCAACCATTGAAACTGGATGTTGGAAAATATGCATTAGCTTTTGAGGTTGTCTAATGACTCCATTTTGTTCATAAATTCTGTCTGCTGATCTGTGTGGTAGTTTATTAATGAGGTCGCATATTACATGCATATGCAGGTTTCGCTTCAGGATTCAGACCTTGTGAATATTTATGCTACTGGAGGACGAACAACAGCATCTATATTTATCACAGGAACTGTCAAAATTGACAAGGCAGAAATAGCGATTGTGAATAGTGATTTTGGAAGCTCTGAGACCACACAAAAGTAAGACATATAGTTCTTCTCCACAATGGGAGTTAAGATTTGGTTTATAATGGTAAATAAAAACAAAGTGAGGAGTATAAACCATTACATATTATGGGCTACCATTGACAAATTGGTATATTTCCTTTTATATTTTAGTACGTAAATATGGAATTGATATTCTAATTCAAGCATTACATTATTTAAGGATATGAGGTGAAAGAATATCACATATCGGCATGTGGGATTCCTCTCTTAGATAATGTTGTATGCATTATTGTAAGATCAAGTATCAGAATTTTTATGATTTTATGGAGCAGCTCTGCATGGGCATGCCTAATTTAATCCAGAAGAGTAAGTCAATCTTATATCTTAGGATCATTGGTTCAGTCTTGCAAATATTTTCCTTGAAATCTAACCTGCAGCTATTTTTGTTTAAATTGAACTTCTTTAAAGTCCAAACTGTTCAATTTCCTTTCATATATGCCTAACACGATGTCTTGCATATTCTAATCTTGTTTCTTTTTTCCTTCGAGGATAAGATTTCCCATTTTATGACAGTTGGTTCCTTTTTCGATATTCTTTTTCAGACCAAGTGTTTCTACTTTAAAAAATTAGCATATCGATTTTTATTGTTTAGTGGCAAGCATTGTCGTGCCATAGTTTCAAAGCCAATGTTTTATGTCCTTACACTTCCTTCTGTTTGATAGTCCCTTTGATTCTCAGTTCCTGTAATCATCTTAGTTTACTTCATAGTTCATGTATATCATAATTAACTCTTTTATTATCTTTGCAGATTAGATTTGTCTAGGGACAACACTCTGTCGCTATCAGCAAACCATTTGCAAAAGTTGCGACTATCTTTCCAGCTAAGCACTCCTCTTGGTCAAAGTTTTAAGCCACATCAGGTTTGTCTATCAACTTTTTTCTTTTCTAGTTTTAAATATTTCTGCGTGATCTAATAAAGGGAATCTGGATGTAGGTGTTTCTGAAGTTGAGGCATGAGACCAAACTTGAGCATATATTTATATTGGAGCACTCGTCAAAGCAATTCAATATAGTATTGGTTAGGTTTCTATTCCTGTCACTTTACATCATCTTTTCTATGTTAAATTTTCTGATTAAAATAGGGATGCTATCTTTTTAGAATTTTTTGTCCTTTCTTTTGAAGATTGTCTTGTTATCTGTTAGGTCTCTACTTTTAGTATTATTGTATATTCATGTTGTGGTTTAGATTATTACAAACTGTTCCAAGACCTTATGGATCTTATTTTTGAATATGCATCTCTACAAAGATTGGTAAATTACCTTTTTGTGTGATATATTATTTTGTAACAAGGTTTTTGTCTTAGGCCTAGACCTTAAGTAGATGAAGCATCCTGTCATTTTTTCAGAAGAGCAAGCTTCATTCATGGTGTGACTCGATACTGCTATGATATGTTTCAGCTTTTTGTTGATTTCTTTTCCCTTTTTTTTGGTTTCTTAGGAGTGAAATATAAGAATTTGAAAAAATTATTAACCAAGATGCTGCAACTTCAAAGTGAATGGTGCACAAAGAATATAAAACTGTACTGTAATGTAAGAATCTATTCGACTTTTTATAAATACAAGTCAGTTCTGCTATTGTTTAACATCCATTATTCCTCTGCTGCTCCAGTTAACTGTGCGTAAAACTGCTTTTAATGTAATAGTAAGTATTATGTCGGCAGAGTTTAAATTAATAAAGTCACAGGAATGCCATGCAACTATTAGTACTATCAACTTATATAGTGAGTAACACCGTAAAAAATGGAGCTGATATTTTATGAGACATAAGTGATCATGTTTCTAGTTGAGTCTCTAGTAGCTACTTGAATATCTAGCTGAAACAGGTTATCTTGATCTGTTTCTTTATGCATATATCTAAACTCACGCATTGAAATGAATTTCTAAGTTCCTACTTTTTTCCCCTTCAAATTAAGATCTTATTCTTCATGCTTAATTAGTTAATTTTGCTTACAGGAGTTTATTGGTCTGGAGGACAAATTCTTTTATACAATAGGAAAACTTAATTTTTGGAATATTGGCACTAAAATTCCTTGATTTGATTTTGTATGATTCATTGCTTTCATCTAGAATTAAAGGGTATGCTTCTGGATATATTTATTTTAATTATATGTTTAAGATGCCATTGGTGCTTTTTCTGAAGCTTTATGCATGTCTCAAAAGCTTATGGACAAAGTACAATATGTTTCATAGATTCCTAGCTTTTCCAAAATGCAGATCTTATTCTTTTGATGCTTACTTTTGCTTACAGGACTTTCTTGGTCTGGTGGAGAAGTTCTATTATCTTTCGGGTAAATATGATATTGAGCTCACAGTTGGTGATATTGCAATGGTAATTCTTGGTCTTATTTCCTTCCTTTTTTCTGTTTTCTTTCACGTTTGTGACTTGCTATCTATAATAAACTGGTACAGGAAAATTCATTTTTGCGACCCCTTGGTTATGTTGAGTTAGACTTGCCGGAGGCACCAGAAAAAGCAACACGGCCACCTCCTCAACCTGTTGACCCTTTGTCAAGATACGGACCTAAGCAAGAAATATCACACATCTTCAGATCACCTGACAAGAGACCACCTGTGGAGCTTTCTTATGCATTTTTGTTTCTTACCCTTCTGCCTTTTATCGGATATCTCATTGGGGTGAGTCTTATCTTTTCTTATTTAGACAATGCATTCTAAAAACAGAGTAGTTAGAATGCAACCCAGGTGGGTGTATCCAGTTTGAGCTATTTAACCTGATCTGACCCAATCTGGGCCAAGATGGTTTTAGAATTAGCAATCCAAGCTCTACCTTCCTTAAAAGTTATTTCACAAATTTATACACAGGGAGATTTTGACAAATATAGATGGGTAGGTCTTGCGTCTTTTATTCAGCTGGTAGACATATATAGCTTGTGTTTTCTTGGTAATCCATATTCATAACTAAATAATCCAATGATGCGTTGAAGAAATCCCCCGACCTTCCTTTATGTATACACTTAATCTGAAACAAAACTTGGTGGCATGGGGTAGGACTCTCTCTATGCATGGATTTTCACTTTCAGCTGCATCCATTATATCATATAACTTTGTGTTTTAGTTTCTTTTTTTGCCCCTCAATTTTGAATTTTGATATGTCAGAATTAGGTTGTTTAAGTGTTCTGTGGTTCTAGTTGAGTGAAATTCAGTGAACGTCTAAGTTTTACCATGCAGAAAAATTCACCAATAAAAATCCTCATGACTTTATATCGTGGCTTTGTTTTACTAGGTCATAGTTTTCTTGCTTAAGAACTAAGTTTTAGTTTGGTCTTTAGTTCAAATTGAATGAAAATTTTCACTATCTAATTATGCGACTTATTCACTTATGTTAGTTGTACAGTTACCTCAGGTCAAGATCTGTCCAGGTTGTTTATTTAAAGTATTGTAATTTTGATAGCCACTATTTATTTATGTGATGTGCTCATATAATTTTGCATTTATGTTTTTTCAGCTGGCAAGATTGGGAATAAACCTGAAAGGATTCCCTTCCTCGGCTTTACCTGCAACATTCTCTGTACTCTTCCATTCTGGCATCGCTGCAATCCTTGTTCTCTACGCTCTATTCTGGTTGAAGGTAGTTTCCTATTGCTCATCTATCAACAAATAATTTGATAAGATTATTTCCCTACTAACAATTATTTCTGCCACGACACAGTTCAATCTCTTCACAACATTGAAGGTTCTTGGATTCCTAGGTACATTTGTAGTCTTTGTAGGTCACAGGACCCTCTCTCACCTCGCATCTTCTTCTTCAAAACTTAAGTCCTCATGATATCAAAGCCGACGAATCTTTCTGCTGGAGGTTTATGTTTTAAATTTTGTAGGTTTTAAATTATATGAAGGATTTTGGTAGTGGTTTCAACGTTCAAAGAAGAGTTACAGACCTAAGTAGGATCAATGTCAGATTCATTACTTATATACTCAATTTACGTAGAGAAAAATGGAACAATCTACCTGTCTGTTTCTAAGGGCTAACTCATGATGGAGTTGTATTATGTTTATGAGTGGCAAATAGCGTAGAATCTCGCCAATTTATGGGGATAGAAGCCCTTTGTCTGAAAATAATTAGTGAGATTTAGTTTATATGATACATTATGGACTGAAGTTTTGCTATTTTGGCGCAAGGCAAGATTTACTGAGTGCATCCATTTTATGGACAAGTTTAACATTTGATTTCATTTTTGAATGGGCTCTATGTTCCCAGTAAGTGGGGACCCACCTGCCAAGTCTAATTTGATCACAGGTAAATTCTATTCACAGTGCACGAGTGGATTTGAAACTAGGTATATCATGGTTGTACTGAAGGCTGTTTGGTTCGCCAAAATTTGGTGGAAAACACATGGAAAAGGATCGACACGGGTTTTCTTGAAAAATGTCTGCAGAATATGATAATAGTTTGTTTCGCAAATAATTTCTGGAAATGAGTTTCTATAAATTGCAGAAAACTCCCGAATTAAAAAAAAAAATCCAATTCCTAGCTTTTTAGCGGAAGTGAGCTGAAGTTTTGACACACTGAAATAATTTTCGGACCTGCTCAATTTTCTAACTTGCTTTGTTTTTCAAGCACGAATTAAAGGGTTCCTCTAATTTTTCATTTCCTACCTTTTGGGTTTGAACCAAACCAAAAATTAAAAGAAAAATCTATTTTCACCCTATGTTTTAGGTTGAATAAAAAAATTTTTAAATGCATGGAAACCCGTGAAAAAGGGGTATTAGCACCATACTATCTACATATTTCAAATTTGCATATTTGCTAATTTATCTCTACATTAGACTTTTATACAACTCTCATTAACACCTTTAAAATTCATCCGGGTACCGTCAAAAAAGGGTTAAGAAATCAATGTTACATTGAAATACATTATTCACTCACAAGCTAATAGTCTAGGATTTTTTTTTGGGTACTTTTTTTTGATAAAGAAAGATCATTCCTGATAATTTTTTTTTTGTCTCAAGTTGAACGCGAGTGTTTCATTCCACACAAACTCATGCTCCTTATGTCCTTATGTGACTCTTTACAAACTCTATAACTGACATAAATTCTTCAAGGCGTCAAAGTAGACATGCAATTAATTTACTCCCAAAAGAAGACCAAGATTTGGGGCAATATATGGATGAAAGCGACAAGAAAAGGACGCACACTTCTTTCAATTTTTTTATTTTTATTTATTTATTTATTTATTTTTGAAAGGGATATACCTGTATGCCACCTCCGCTTCTATTAACAAAGCTCACTTTATTTATCTCTCTTTTCTTTCCTTTTCACACAATGTGGATCTTTTGCTCTTAAAAAATTATAGTGGAGCCTCTCTAATCTCATTCTCTACTATTGTTTGTATTTGAAAGAGAAGTGCTAATTAGATCATCTTTCCTCTTGTCTTGTATCATCACTTTTTATTGGTTAGAGAAGAATAAGGATGTAACAAAGCGTTCACATTTGAGTTTACTATATAGCCACCGAGTTGATAAGTGAGCTATATTATGAATATCACCACTCATGCATAAACTTGCAAATAGTGCTGTCCAATTGGGCCCAAGGCCAGGACCCGGCCCGGGCTTGGGCTTGGCCTGAAAACACGGGCCGAGGCCGAGTCCGGACCGAGGTGGTGACGCTCGGCCTGGCTTGGTTTT
>JBAKGM010000002.1:6131041-6149339 GCA_037177215.1 Asparagus racemosus | reverse complement strand
AACACAGAAGATTCAATGCTTGTTTCTTTGTTATATTCTATAGCCTGCCAATAACCTCTATAAATAAAAAGGAGAAACGCAAAGGTGACTCAAAGGGCACCATATTCTTTTGTGTTAGTAGTCTATTAACACTATGGAGATGTGTTCAGTTGATGAGAGCGCTAAGAATCAAGACATTAAGGAAAGCCTTGATGATCACGAGGACAAGGTCTCTCTCTCTCTTTTCTCTCTATCTCTAAATTATTCGGCTGTCTTCCTTAGATATATTCTCCTGTTCTACGCACTGATTCAAGAATAGACAGTTTCTAGTACACAGAGTATTTCATTGTCTCGTACTTAGCTTATGAACATGATCTCAGGAACCAAGTTGGAGGAAGTTTTTGGCCCATATTGGACCTGGGTTTCTTGTATCATTAGCTTATCTTGATCCTGGAAATTGTAACTCCCTCCTCTGTTAAATCTTGATTTCTTTTTTCCATTTTATTTTCAATTTATAACAAAAGCATGCAGTCTAATTGTGTTTAACGGGGTTATGAAACAGTGGAAACTGATTTGCAAGCAGGATCTAATCACAAATTTGAGGTAATCAGTAACATCACAAATCATGAAATGTGACTGTAATTAATTCCTAATTATTATTTTTTGAATAATTACAGCTTTTATGGGTTATATTGGTTGGGCTAATTTTTGCCCTGATAATTCAGTCCCTGGCAGCAAATCTCGGGGTGACTACAGGTAATTTTGAAAACTGAAGTGTCAAACTATCTGGTAATCAAATTAATTGTTACATGAAAAGTTGATTGATAATTTTAATTTCATTAATTCAGGGAAGCATCTTGCTGAATTGTGCAAGATTGAGTACCCAAAATTCGTAAAATTTTTTTTGTGGATACTTGCTGAGCTTGCAGTCATTGCCGCAGATATCCCTGAAGGTTAAGCAAGATTTTTATCTCTCTCTTTTGGCTACTAATTTTCAGTTCATTGACAAGTAAATAATTTGTAAATAATGCAATATGTTTTGTAATTTCAGTGATAGGGACGGCTTTTGCACTTAACATATTATTTCATATTCCAGTATGGACGGGGGTACTTATCACTGGATTGAGCACACTTCTACTTTTGGGGTTGCAAAGATACGGGGTAATTCATCGACATGCATAATCCCCGAATTTTTTATCTCTATTTTGCAATGATAATGCTTAACTAATTACAAGTGTCATGGGTTCAAGATTTTTCTCCCATGTCCAAGAAGGATATTATCGCGTACCCACCTTAATTTGTTAACGGCTTGCATGATTGCATCAATCCTATGTTCTATTCAGTCGCATAAAAATTTACCTATCGATTGTTCGAGTCCTGTTTTATATTTTGGTTTAACTATTGAATACCCGAAAAAAAGCTATTTCTTTGAAAAACTACTTGCATGTTCTGCCAATTTTTAAAAATTGTGTAGATAAAGAAAATTAAGTTGTGTACATAAAACAATTTGTTCTGATATAGGAGTATAACCTCATATGTTCTAGCTCTTTTTACGTATTAGGACAGCATGTGTGCAACTTCGTTTTCTATATAGACGATACTCAGCCTCCATATTGAGTTATTCATACATTATGCTACTTTTAATCTACGAAGACAATTTTCTTTTTTTTCCCCCTTAAGGAATTACAAGTTTTTCCTTTGCTTAATTCCAGATTGGTGGTTGAATTTTTTTGCCTTCTGGGTTTAATTATTCTACAAAATAGCAAGTTTACTATTTCTCTTATTGGAAAAAATTAGAGAGGTTAAGTTCTTCTTTGAACAATCTTTCTATTAAATTTCACTACTAATAGCGCCCTATATCTGCAGGGTGTAAAATCTTCTCACCTGTAGGCTATAACTTGTAATAGCAAGCCAAAACAACATCCAAATTGAATCCATTTCAGACCCTTGTTACATTTTTTATTAATTTCATTCTTTCATTCTACAAACTAAACAATTTGACAAAAAATCGATTGAATTATTTATTTGGCTAGTCCAGATAAATCTTTATCAACCAACTGAACGATCTCATGTATGTTTATTAACTTGATCTCTTGGTCAGTTTAGCATGAAACAGTATTTCGACAAACGCTATGTTATTGTTAATAATATAGTATTTTGTCCATGTGATTGAAATTGAGTTGAAAAAAAAAATCCAGTTAAGCTTAATTATAACAGAATGTTTTTTCATACAATTATCTATGAAGGTTCGGAAACTAGAGCTTCTGGTATCTCTTCTTGTATTTTTAATGGCTGCTTGCTACTTTGGAGAGCTAAGCTATGTAAAACCCCCTGTTGTCGAGGTTGTTAAAGGACTATTTGTGCCCAAACTCAAAGGGGATGGTGCCACTGCAGATGCAATCGCTCTTGTTGGAGCACTAGTTATGCCGTAAGTCATTGACTTCTCAATGATCTTGGTCAATAAAAATGCTATTCATGATCATGTTTGTTATGTAGTAAGGTAATATTTGCATTGGCTTTTGATTGACAGGCACAATCTTTTCTTGCATTCAGCACTAGTGCTTTCGAGGAAGACTCCACAGTCTGTGAAAGGAATCAATGTATGTAATGGATATGAACAACGATACGCATTCTAGGATATAGAAACTTTCGTTTCATGTATCTAATGTATATGACATACATTTTTAGGCAACATAAATCTACATTAAAAGATAGAATAAGAAATTCGGGTGCATTCATAGTAGGATAAAATGAGCGAGAATTGATTGAGATGGTTTGGTCGCGTGCATCGCTAAATGCACCTGTTAGGAGAAATGATAAAATAATGCTTAACGGAGGCTTAGATATAGATCTAAACTAACTTGTTTGAAATCAATTAAGAAGGATATAATAATAATTAGCTTAACGGAAGAGATGGCCTTTAGGTAAACTGTAGAAGAATAAGATTCATGAGGTGACCCAAAAAGTTTTGGGATAATGGTATTGTTGTTTGTTATTTGTTGCTGTGGTCTTTGTTGAACCGACATGCGATTAATATATTTGTATATGAGACGTGCATTTCTATTCTACAATAATCAAAATCAGATTACGGTATATGGCTATGATACTTTGTCATTAACTGAGCCTAATTGATAGGAAAAAGGCCAATCATGTTTTAATGTATTATAGATGATTCATTCAGATCATACTAATTCCAGTACCAGTCACATCTGAACGTCGCAATAATGAGAACGATCTACGTTTTGAAAGTCCACAAAGTTAAGCAATTATTAATGTTCTTTTATGTCCTTACTCATGAATTTTTTTTAAAAAAAAGGTTCCTTATTGCTTATAGAATATAACATCTAAAAGTTTTATAATGCTATGTTATTCTTTCATCAGAGTGCTTGTAGGTACTTTCTTTTGGAGAGTGGGTTCGCGTTGTTTGTTGCTTTGCTGATCAACATCGCTGTTGTATCTGTCTCTGGAACTGTTTGCCATTCGTCGACTTTGTCTCCGGAGAACATAGAACAGTGCAACGATCTGACACTCAATTCAGCGTCGTTCTTACTAAAGGTCGAAATCTACGCTTCAAATAGATGGTCCTAGCTAATTAACAAAGCTTATGCATCAATGACAAATGATAGGACAAATGTTGTTCATAAATTAAAAAAAAGGGCAAACAATGATGCACGCCTGTCAGCATCATCGGAGTATTAAGAATTTTCAATCTAATAGAGAGGAGGAATCAAAATTTGAGGAGGAAAATATTTACGTATAGAACAAAAGTGGCTGACTTGTGATGTGCACGTTCAAGAAGATGACTTAAAAGTTCATTATTTTTTAAATGCAGCTCTCAATTTGTGAAGAACACAGAAGGAAACAAAAATGGGAGAAGAGGGGATATTGTTTCTATATTCCAGAAAAGAAATAAATAGAATTGGAGATATATATCTCTCCACCAATCTTTTTGTTCAGCAAAGAAAAATAAGTAAATAAAAGAGGGAGAAATTTTCAGTTCTCCATTTCCATATTCCTCAAATTGGCAAGTAAACTATATCAGATCATATTATCTGTTATTTATTTATTTAACTTTTGTCTTCATACATAGGATGTCTTGGGTAAGTCGAGTTCAACAATTTATGCTATCGCATTACTGGCTTCAGGCCAAAGCTCCACAATAACTGGTACATATGCTGGACAATACATCATGCAGGTAACTATATATGCAGTTCTAAGAAAAGATTTGTCAAAAATTATAAACCGAGTATATATTTTTCCCTGTTAATCGAGGCTAAAGTTTTATTTACTAATTTTGTTACACTTACTAGATCATTTTCTCTGCTTTCAATTCAAGTTCATTAAAAATTTTCAGGGTTTTCTGGACATCAAAATGAGAAAGTGGTTGAGAAACCTTATGACTCGGTGCATTGCAATTGTGCCTAGCCTCGTTGTTTCTATTATCGGTGGCTCTTCTGGTGCTGGACGTCTTATTATCATTGCATCGGTATGCAATCTTCATAAAATATTATATGCTCAACTACAAAATAATGTTTGAAGGTGATTTTTATTGTGAAATTTTACGTTCTTTTTAGCTTAGAGGTCAGGTTTAGTCTAAAGTTGACTAAATCAATAACCTCAAGCGAAAACTCTCATAAGTAGGTTTTCTTCAAAATTCATCTCAAATCTCTATCTAATTTGTGCAGATGATACTCTCTTTTGAGCTACCATTTGCTTTAATTCCCTTGCTTAAATTCAGCAGCAGCAGAACGAAGATGGGTCCTCACAAGAACTCAATATATGTAAGTTCTCTTGTTGCCTCATTGCTTTTATAGTGAGAATATGAAAACTTCATTCCTGAACCTCCACAGTAGAAAATGCCTCCATCATCAGTTTTGGAGCATCAAAATTATCCTCGATTCTCACCACAACTTCGCAGTTTTGGCATGGTAGCAGGGACCTTTAACATGGTATCAGAGTTAGTCTAGTTTCGGTCCATGAAATAACACTCAACTTTGGGGGTATGTTGAGTACAAATCTATAGCCCTCAACTCTCACAACTTCAGAGTTCTAGTATAACTGACAGAATGTAATTGAAAGAATCAAGCACATATACTGACTAGGGCAATCAACAACTGGACCAATAGATATCTCATAAAGGCTAATTGACAGCGATAATACATATCCGTAACTTAACAGTTAAAGATATTTTTGATAAAGTTGTACCCCTTAGCTATTTATATGAGATTAATAGATATACTTTTCGATGTAGATAATTGTCATTTCCTGGATCCTCGGAGCGTTACTAATAGGAATCAACATCTACTACCTAAGCACAGGGTTTGTCGGTTGGATCATCCACAATAGCCTACCAAAGGTTGCAAACATTTTTATCGGTATAATTGTCTTCCCTTTCATGGCCATCTACATCCTCTCAGTCCTCTACTTAACCTTCAGAAAGGACTCTATGGTGACATTCGTTAATGTTTCCGAGTCAACTGAGCTCGAGAAGGGGATGCACAAAGGCCCTGAGGTAGTGCCATTTAGAGAGGATCTTGCTGATATTCCGCTCCCTGAGTAGTAAATATCAGATGTTGAAGAAATTCTATGAAATATTCGAATCAGCGAGAGAATTCATCTCGCAGGAGGCAAATGCAGAGAGATATCGGGTGAACCTTGTAATGTAATTTCATTGCTTAGTTAAGAGTGTTTTGCCATCCTGCGACGAGATGCAAGAACTTCAAGTTCGCTTATGCGTTCACTGGCTAGTCTGCCTTCACATTGTGCCGTTAAACTAGGTAGTCATGTCTCAGTTTTCTCCTATAAAAGAACTGAAATGCTATTTATCCCGTAATCGCAACTCATCAAGTTTTTTTTTCTCAAGACATGGAAACAAAATTATATAGTTCAAAGCAAGAGATGAATTAGAAGATCACACTTGGTGGTGGTAAACCCTTGTCATGCCAATAGTTGCTAGTAAACAACACAGGTATAGATCCTCTCATAACATCCCAAATGCGAGCAGAATGTTCTAATCCTTCACTTTGGGACGGCCGTGAATCTCAACAATCTCAAAAATGGCAGTAGTCGATCAATCGACTTATCGGGTTCGAAAAGCATAATGCTATCTACTACCTACTAGATCCATTGTCAGGACGTTAATGTTTTGTTGTAGTAGGAAACAAGAGTCTTTGTTGGGGAATCCGCCTTTTGCGAGGGTTATCACAATTGCCTGCACTCAGAGAAAGAGCATTATGAGGCTGGGGCAGGATGCCAGCCAAAACTCTTCTACGTTAATATAGAGTATGATATGTAAATCTTAGAATATGACAAATGTATCTCATTCCAACAAATCTGGAGTTTTAATTTAAAAATATAGCTTTACATAATGATATTACAGAGCTAACCGTAGAGCGCCAGGTGTAAATCCGTGATTGGTCGGCTCTATTTAATTGTCACTTTTGATTGGGCGGTGTGATCACTTCCTATTCGGATCAATTTGAGATGTAAGTTCGATATCCACTTACATTATCAACATAAACGCACGGTATTTGAAGGGGTTGTTTGGTTAGGGATGGAAACCTTGGAAATAGAGTTTCTCTCCCACTTTAGGCTAGTATTAAGCCCGCGCGTTGCCGCGGGTATTATTTACCAAGGTATATCTGTTGCCAAATTAATAATACGGTTTTTATATATAAGTATTTATACAAACTTCAGCGATAACTTTTATACTATTATTTACAGAGTGAATTTTCGAACCACTTAACAAAATAATACACTAATTTTAACAAGTTTTATCGATTTTCTATAATAGAGGCAGAAAAGATTTATATTTGTAAAATGTCTGGTAAAGGCTAAATTCATCATTTGCACGGAGAAAAAAAATATATGCACATTGTTTTTAAGGTTAAAAAATATTATTTCGGCTTGAATAATAGATAAATAACTAAAAGAATTCACTGTAGCATATAGAGCATGTTTAAGATTCAAAAATTACATTATACATGAACTTTGTTTATTCGAAAAAATCATTACAATGTAAACAGTATGGCTATCCGTTGGATGAACAGTGATCTTAACAGTTTGGAACATACTGTAGAAAGAATAATATTTACTGTATTATGAATAATAATTTTAATTTTCCGTTTATAAGTTAGAAGTAGTAGCCACAAGTCTTCCAAAGCCATTTTCCAAAAATTTGTTTTGGAGCTCACTAATTTTTTGGTATTAAAGAATGGAAAAGGATTTGAAAGATAAGACTACAATTAATCCGATCTTTCCTATTTGATTTTCTACCGGACAATAATATCGCAAAGAAATCAATTTCTACACTTTCTTTTCCATTTTAACAAACAAAAATTTGTCATTCCTACAAAAGTAATTGAAAAACTAGGAAAAGTTATTCGTAGCTGAAAACCCTTTTCTTAGAAAACAACCGACCAGCCCCAAAACAGACAAAATGTAACCCTCGCTGGCACCGCAGGAGGCGCCGCCGCCTCCTCCGCCGCCGGCGACCTCAGGCTCTTTCAGAGAACCATAAGTAGTAGACCAGTTAGTGTTCAGTAGGCCCTCTGTCGATTGTATTGTTTCCAAATCCTAACCCTAATTTCCTTCATCTTTGCAAAAATGTCTTTTCTTTCCTCCGAAACATTGCATTATCTGATTTAGCATTGCATTATCTGATTTAGAGCGATTGTATACTTTATTTAGAGAGATTGTATGGTTTCATGCAAGTGACACTTACATTGTAATTACAGTTGCAGCAAACGAAGCAGCCCCGAGAAGATGGTCTGATTCAAATATGCATGGACTCGGATCCACTCCAATATAGTGGTAATTAGAGAGGATCCAATTCTCTCAATCTTAATCGTCCATTCCAATATGTGGGATTTCTAATATTGCAAGAGCGGTTTTCAAAATAGAGGTTTTATCACTGTTGTCATGAAAACCATCATTTTGAAAACCAATTAATGCAAAAGTAAAAGTCCTACGTGGTGTAATCTATTCCCTCTAAATTAGAATGGTCGATCAGGATTTGGAGAATTGAATCCTCTCCAATTACCGCCTATTTGGAGAAGATCCGTATTCGGACCCACTCCAATATGGATACATACAGTTTATCCGTCTGGTTTGAAGTTATTATTGTTATTAGTTAGACCCATATGTGACTAGCTTGTTTATATTTAAAAGACCTCGTTGTACTATAGCTTCCATTTTTTTTCCCTTCTGCAACCTCTCAAATTGGTATATGACATAGTGACCACGTTCAATAGAAAGGAGTGAGGGGAGTTGGATCCACTGTCTTTCTTCTTGTCATTAGAATCCACCAGTGCATAATTTGTTGCTCAGAGCCATCATGATGTTTGAGACTCCCAGTCTGTTGTAAACTGCAATAGCAAATTACATGGCTGACATTTTTTTTTCCTCCCATTTTTGATGAGTCTGCCCTTTACCCAGCACGTACACGCATATGAAAAAAAGAAGAAGAAGAAGAAGGAACTCTACCTAAGAGCTTTTAAGGTTAGGTTCATTTCATTTTTCATGAGCATTTCCTTCGCCCTTGCTGATACCTACAGTTGTGGAGTTGTGAGGATTCTTTTTAGATCTTGAAAGTAAAGTGTATAAGTTATGAGGAACCACTAGTTGAGTGCGTTTATCGAATAATAACATGAAATATTTATAAACGTGAAGGACGGAAGATGCTTAAATTAGACAGTTAAATAATAGGTTCTAGATCCCTGAAAAAACACTAATAGATTGAATGAAGATTATTATAGCTGTCGACTCGTAGTTGATGATGATCTGTACGCCACATTATCTAATCAATTTTTCAGGCTTTCTGATGATTATCCGCTGGCACCCTTCTTATGCGCTTAAAATTCCACGAACAACTTGTGCGAGGAAGTTACTCTCCTCATCTGAAATTTCTCATTCCTTATCGTTCTGTTCAAGTCAAATGGATTAGCCAAGAGCCTTATCTCACCGTGCATTTTCCCTCTCTTTTCAATCTAAACCTGTTATTAATCTACGATGACCGTGATTGAACTACAAATTTCAGTCTCATGTCCTTGTAGCTCACTTTGAATCATGGAACAATTTGATAGACGGTAGGTGACATCTACTGCGATTAGCATTTTCTTCTTGAACTACTGGCGGGGACCTTTACCTCAATGCTCGAAGTATACTTCAGAATATATGTTGCATTAGTTTTTGGAAAACAATCCACGTGTGTAAAGATGCAAACTGGGTTGATTCTTCAATGACCTTCTTTGGAGTGCGGTTAGCTCTCGTAGATAGAATGATCTTCGGTACTTTGAATTCATTATGGACCACCATATACTTTCTCCCTTACCGAAGGAATTTCACGGTAAAGTAGCTTTCCAGTCGCATATCCCACTCACCACTATGTTAGTTTAAGATGTATGTTCGACAGTTTAAGTTTTTGCTGGTCCCCTGATTGCATAAGAGTGCAGTAATTATTGACTAAAGCTTTAAATCCTCTGCTCCTTCACCTGTTTCAGTTTACATTCACGCATATAGATGATTGGCAGAGCCTGTAGGAAACACTACCTTTATTTATAAATCGCTAGAGTCACGCATGCTGGATTGTTTAATTCTTCCTACTTTAATTGTTGAAGTCTTTTTGGGAAATTATTGGTATAGGACTAGCTTCAGAAATACCAGCCAAATTTATATTTTTTCTCCAGTTTTACCTGTTGATGAGAGCTTGGCAATGTCAGCTGAAAGTGAGCTTATTTATGATCGGGTAATTTATGAAAAATTCCCCTATGGCTTGAAGGAATGACACAATCTTCCTAGGCCTAAGGTTTTAAAAGTGGTACTTTTAACACCCCCCCCCCCCCTTATGTTGTAATAATTATGTACATAATTCTGTGGGAGTACATATGATTGTCATATTTAACGATCACAATTTTTTGCGCAGTTATTTTTTTCAAGATTGAAAAACAGAGGGGTAGAATTGTCAATTTTCAAACCTTTTGGGTTGGGGGGGGGGGGGGGTTCAATCGTGCAAACCTTTGGTTGATTTTCTTTAATTTTGCCCTTTATGAGCCTACCAAAGAAATTGTGAAAAACTAAGTATTGATGAAATTGCTTGACCGAAACAGATCAATTAGAAACTTTTGGTTGTTTCAAACAAAATATTTGATAGAATTAATTATTGGTGAACGTATTTGGGTGGGGGTCGAGGTTGCAGTTAGAGCTGTTCTATGTATATGCATAGGAAAGTGCAACTCCCACTACTATATTCTGTGAAGAAACTAATTTAGACAAAGTTTTGCTTCAAAGAATAAATATGAAATTCTCTCTTGATCTGGTCACAAATTTAGTCAAAGTTTTGTAGATAATATAATGTTTCGGTAATTTTAATTCATTGATGGACCACCTTCACCTTCTCCCTTACCAAAGGAACTTCACAATAAAGTAGCTTTCCAGTCACATATCCCACTCACCATTATGTTAGATTAAGCTGTTCTATGTACTTGCTGAGGAAGTGCAACTTCCACTACTATATCCTGTGAAGAAACAAGTTTAGACAAAGTTTCTCTTCAAACAATGGATATGAAAGCCTCTCCTCTGGTAAGATAACCAAGATTATCTCCTAGATTATTGCCAACATGGAGAGGGAAGTTGAAGATACTACTTAATTCACGTCAATAATACTTTCTAAGCCCTTGTATCTTAATTCAATCAATAATTCTTCCAAGTCAGTGGTTGTGCGTATGTACAATGCATTAGGTAACTTACTTCTCAAACATATTTTACTTGACCTGGAAATAGGGGTGTAAATTTACCTTTTCCCTAACAGATAATTCACCTAATATAATTTTCAAAAATACAATACACACAATGTCAATAATGAATAGAAGATTATGCACTTGCAATTGCTTCCTAATTGAATTATAGAACATGGTCTCTTCCTGAAACACATGCACTGTGCAGGGTGTGCTAACTTGGTAATTTTGAAAATGAAAAGACCTAAATATCTGAATTGAAAAGGCTGAGTAATTCCAATGTTGCAATTACGTTAGCGTTTATCTTTTAACCTCAATGTTTAGAAGTAAATGATTAATAGGAGGAGGACTAATAGGCACTTGGTCCTATCTCATTTTTCTATATATCATTATTAAGATTTTGCTAGACTGCTTTCTTATTCATTGAGCTATATGTTTCCATAGCAATATGTGTGTTTGATCTGAAGCATAAAGAATACTTTTCTTAGCAGAAATCATATGTATGGTCTTCTTGTTATTCCTTTGTTGCCTCTAATTCCTCCTTTTACCTGCCTAGGTAATCCTACCGTGCTTATACTTTCGGCATCTCTCTTTTCACAATTTCTGTAGTTGATCTCAATCTCAGCATGATTGATTTTTTTTTTGAGTTGCCATATTTGTACTAAATAGTTATTGTTTAGTGTTCTTCGCCTAATTGGTTTAACGTTTTATTTCACGAAAACCAACTATTAAATAGGGTGTCAGTATGATAACTACCTTTAAATTTTAGTTAATACAGAAACTACTTTAAAATATGGATCCAGTAGTAACCACTTTGACCTATAACAATAAAGATTTTGAAATCCCCAAAATGACCTTAAGAAACGCACAGGCCATGTGCATGACATGTCTTCTTAACCAAACCTAAACCAAAATTCTATGTAAGCACGATTGTTTTTAGAAGAATTTTAGGAATTTCAATCTACATTTCGCTAGAAAATAGGTCAAAGTGGTTGATTACTACTGGAGCCATCTTCTAAGGTGATTTCTATATTAATTGCACTTAAAGGTCAAAGTGGTTGATTGATAGCAGAGCCCTCTCTGAAGGTGGTTTCTGTATTAATTGAACTTTAAAGATGGTTTCCATGTTTTAAGGGAGGTTTCTGTGAAAACACCCTTCTCTGAGATAGTTACTCTAGTTACCATATCATGTGCCTAGTGTCAGATACTTGTTTTTACTGATTATAATTCTCTAGGACTTGATTAATTTATATGTTTGTATTTATTTGAATTGTTAGAAACATAGATCTGAGGGCCATGAGATTTTTTTTAATTAGATGTTGAATGGAAAAGGACACTAGATTACTTAAACAATGTAATCAATTACATGGGGTGTTAGATTTGATCCACTTATCTCCTCCTAGATCTGCTCTTTCCAGTGGTGCACCTCTGGTTTAATTATAGACTTGCCAGTCACAGGGAGCACTTAAGAAAAATTTTCAAGGATGGACTGATGTGATTGTTTGGTTTGATGATTATAGCCTTTATTGGAGTCATATAAAGGATTGATAAAATATGAATAGCCAAGTAGCAATCATCCAGTTATACCAGAATGTTAATGATGAGGCTTTGATAATATTATCGTGCAGGATGATATGGATTCCATATTGGAAGTAAACAAGCATTAGAAAGGATAGGGGCTTTTTGGAGGTGAAGACCACAAAACTGGCATTTCATTGCGTCGAACATCAGAACTGGAAGTGCTTGTATGAATATCCTATAGGTCAGTAAAGAAAAGCATTCGTATGTAGTTTATAAACCATCTTTGATTCGTCATATTTCAAGAAGTTAGGCAGTTAGTAGTTTGTGTCTCTGATAACGCACTCTGGTCATTTCTCTACAAAAAAAATTCAAGTGTTGGAGCCTATTTACTAAAATGGGGCTTGCAACTTGTACCCTTAATTAACTTGTTGCATTACATAATACTGAGATTAGGAATGGCAGACAAAGGAATATATACTGCACTTTCCTCTCTTAGATTGTCTATGCTTGTTACTTGCTGAAAGTGAGTGGTAGCCAAAGGAAGGTACGCTGCAATTTTGATGCTCTTGGCTTTTTTAGCATCTTCTATTGCTAATAATCTATTGATAATACTATAGCAATAGCTCCATTCTTCATTTTAATTGTGTTTATGTGCAGGGACAAAAAGGAATGGGCAGAAAGAAGATAGATTGCCAAGTATCAATTTTGCCCATAATATTCTTTATCAGGCATCCATCTTGGTGCTTTCCTCTTCATTCTATATGTATATAAAACTCAGTAATGCCGCAGCTTTGGGCATGGGAATGTTTTTTCTGCAAGGATTCTATATGGAAAGTACTTGACCAGGTGAGGCTCTTCCTTTTTTTATTCACAAAGTGGACTCCCACATATAAAAAGTATCTAAGAGTGGGGTTGAATTAGTACTTAAATGTTGTTGGTCCCCCCCTCTTGATTCCTAATACTCGTACAATATATTACTATGTATACCGTAAGTTCGGAGTTTTTTCTAGATTATCTTTAGTTGTTTGTTGCTTCTAAGCAAAGGGGGGGGGGGGGGACATTCCTTATGTTCTTCTCTTTTTCATGGAGACATGTTTGGTTCTTGTTTTGACTAGAGTCGTTTGCTAATCTGTGAAAGTTACTTACCAAGGTAAGAAAGCCAAGAACTTAAAAAGTTAGGTGAGTATTGAAAACATTCGATTACTGTGGACTGTTTTGAGATGTTTCCCAAATTTAGTACTTGAATGGATGACAGGCATGCCATCCTTCTAGATGCGTAGCGTGTGAATTAATTAAGAGAACAGTGGGATTTGGGAATCTTTCAATATTTTGCAAGACTCTAGTTTTCCACCACGTTGGTGTATGTTAAAGTGCACGATTTGGAAGAGCCCCGTGTAGCAAAGTTTCCTTGAAACAAGAATGCTTTCATGCCTTTGTTGTTAGAATCACGTTGATTGTGCTTGAACTAAACCAAATAACCAACGGTGTACTCCAATTCAAGAGAGAGAAATCTAAGAGGACATGAGGGTTGGTCCAGCAACTTCTTTTTTAAAGCGGTTCTCACTAAACCAGTTTAGTTCTGGACCAAGCAAAGAACAGGACCGGATCAAGGATCAAAATTTTGGCTTAACAAAACCAATTTAAGTTCCGGTTCAACTTCTCGTCGAACTGTGATCAGGACTTAAACCGGTTTTGCACCACGACGGCGTCACCGGTCAAGAAAAGAGCCCATCACTGGCGCTATTGTCAACTCGTGCTTACGGCATCCGTTTGCGCGAGCTCAACTGCATTTTTGGCATTCGGTTGTGGATCCTGCCCAAATATCGGAGAGGCTTCATGTCGTGTGGAGCTTGTACTCCGAGTGCGCTCCCTTCGCCATTTGGTGGGCAGCCTGTTGATGCTTATAACTGCTTCCTACAGTACCAGCTAAAACATCATCGAAGCCATGCATTTTGTATACTTTATTTTAGCTGCAAGTAAGGATTATGTATAATCATTTAATCCTTCTCTTCTTTTTTTTTTTTTTACTGTTTGGAAACAGAGAGGACCTTTTCAATTTAATAAACGAGCCTGCTTAGAAATTATTTTAAGTCAGTCCGTCATGAATGATCCAAACTGTTGGGAGGTTTCAATATGACCCCACGTTCCTAGGCTTGATTCCGAACTGAGTTATAGAAAAAAAATTATTTTGCTGTCTTTCAAAAATTTTATGCTTTTTTTTTTCCATTTCGCGTGCAGTTCTTTTTAATTTTTGTTAGGCTCAAAAGGGGGTAGTTTGACACCACGCAGTAAATATTAAATATTTGGATTTATTTTGACAGCTAATTGCTACCCTCTAATCTGTCCTCTTCATTTCTCTATCTCTGCAGACCAAAAGGAAAACGCCAAAATATCCAAAAGAGAGGCAAAAGGTTGAGACAAACAATGCAGTGAGAGGCCATGCCTCCAAAGTCTATCCACAAACAAAAACACTATACAAGACAGCTAGCTGCAGCCCATCATTTTCTCCCTCACACCAACAATAGTCACCTCTCTCTCATCCCCCCAAAATGGAAACACCCCCCCAAAACCCCCTCTCTCTCTCTCGCAACAAACTCATGACATGCAAAACATCATGGACCAGTTACATTCTCATTTGCACGGATAATCTAAGAGTCTGCGTATCTACATCGATAATCTAGAGAATAGTACTGATTGTAATCACACGATAATTATACTAATAATTCTTCAAGTCTATATGTTCTCTCTCTTTTTTTCTTGTTAGGGTTATCACTAAGTTCAGAACTATATATATGTAGATACGCGTACTTCAGAGTCACCGGTGTGGTCAACACCTCAATGTAAGTGAATGTAACGAATCCGGACGTCAGACCTCGGCATTTTGTTCATACGCATCAGCAACCAACCCCTTCTTCTCCTCAAACTCGAAATCCTTCTGCGAAGAATCGGTCGTCGTGGTCAGCTTCTTCGCCCGCATGGCCTCCACCTCCCAATCCGTCCTCCCGACCACCACCACCATGACCAGCACCACGCACGCCACCTGCGCCGAAAGCAGCCCGTACCAAAGCCCGCCAAACCCGACCCTCAGCCAGAAAGCCAGCCCCACCGCCACCGGCGTCCCCACCAGATAAAACGACATCAGATTGATCCTCGCTCCGACCGCCGGCCTCGCCGTCCCCCTCAGGACGCCGCAGCCGGTGGTTTGTGGGCAGTTGCCGAGCTCGCAGAGGCCCATGAGTGGCATCACTGACGCTGCGAGGCTGACGACGGAGGTGTCGGTGGTGAAGAGAGAGGCCCACTGGTTGCGGAACGCCGCGGTCCACAAGACGTTGATGACTCCGATCACGGTGGCGCAGCCGAGGGCCACCATCGCTGCTAGCTTCGCTCTCTTTGGTTTTCCGGCGCCTAACTCGTTTCCCACCTAAATAAATTCAAATAAAAAAAATTCAAATAGAAAATGATAGAATAATTGCATAAATTAAGTAAGAGAGAAAAAAAACTCGTTCCGTAAATAAAATGTGAACACAAATTTTTTTTTTATAACTAAATTTTAAAGTTAGAGGTTTCAGCCTTTCAGGGGAAAAAAAATATTCTTACCCTTGCTCATACTCAACACTACTAAAACCACCAAAAAATGTCGTCTAATGCCAATAACCAAGTTCAGCATAAATAATAAAAAAAAGGAAACAAATATTCAAAACATACTATATGAAATTCAAAAACCTTCCAATAAAATCTCAAAAACAATTTTCAAAAAAAAAACAAAAAAACCTCACCCTAGTAGACACACAAGCGCCCAGCCCCATGGGCACAGTGTACATCAAACTCGTGGTCTGAATCAAAACCGCGGTGGCCGCGACGGCGGTGGTGGGGTCGGGCAGGTACCCCGCCAGCACCGTCATAATCTCGTACCACCACCACTCCAAGCAGACCCCGAAGCAGCTCGGCAGCGCCAGCCTCATCACCGGCGCCAGCCCCTCCATCGCCGCGGGGCTCCAGCCCCTCCACGTCAGCTCGCAGGCCCCCGTCAGCCTCAGGTAGGCCAGGAGGAAGACGACCATGTTGAGGTTGGTGAGCACGGCGGCGGCGGCGACGCCGGGCACGCCGAGGCGGAGGGTGAAGGCGAGGAGGAAGGAGAGGGGAATGTGGATGAGGACGGCGGCGGCGGAGCAGGCGGCCATGGGCTTGGTGATCCCCTGGGAGCGCAGGAAGACGCGGAGGGGCTGGAGCAGGGAGTTGGTGAGGAGGTCGGGGAGGGAGAAGAGGCAGTAGGAGGCGGCGACGGAGGTGATGGAGGGGTCCTGGCCGAGGAAGAGCATGAGGGGGCCGAGGTTGATCCAGAGGAGGGAGATGGGGACGGAGGAGAGGAGGAGGAGGACGATGGTGCGCTGGAGGGAGAGGGAGACCAGGTCCCAGTTCCTGGACCCGAACGACTGCGAGCAGAGGGGCTCCAGCCCCGACGCCAGCCCGAACAGGACCGAGTACCCCGTGATGTTCGTGAACCCGATGGACAGCGCGCCGCCCGCGAGCGCCAGGGGCCCGAGGCGGCCGAGGCAGAGGACGGATATCAGGGCGCGGAGGTAGACGACGACGTTCATGGCCGTGATCGGGAGGGCCAGCGACAGCAGCGACCGGAGCTCGTCCAGGGCCTGCAGGCTCGGGTTTTTTAGGTCGTCCTCCCCGCCTCTTGATTCCGCCATTTTTATTTATTTCTTTTTTTTATTTTTCTTTAGTTTGAGAAACAGGGGATGGGGGGGATTTTTGAGAGACGGAAGGGGCAGACGCAGGCAGGGGTTTTGGGTATTTATTTATTGAGGGGTGGGATTTTGCATAAAGGCCCTCAGGTTTTCACTTTTACACCGCTTACTCTGCGCATCTACGCGAATAACGCCGAGGTTTAAATTACTGGTGTAATTAAATTTTTTTTTTTTTTCCTAGTGATTTGCATTTAGGGTTCTTAAATTGATGGTGCCACAAAATATCTCATTTAGGCACAAGTAATCCCTAATCTACTGCTACTACGTTTGCAAATTTTGACCCGTAAATCTAAACTAGTTTTTAATGTAGGCTACGTTCTTCGAGACTTGATTGAAGCACCTCGTAAATGCAGTACACCATCTATATTGCACGGCATTCTATTAAAAAATGCTAATTTCCTTAGACTAGGTAATATACTTTTTATAAATTACTTCCATTTAAAATTTTAATTTTCAATTAATTTTATCGAGAGAGGAAGAGAGGGAGGAGGGAGGAGATCGTCGTCGGTGATTCTCTTCGATGGCGAGACTGGGGATAGAGCAAATTAATAAAAATCTAGATATAGAATGTAAATATGTAAATGCGCTAGTTTTTGAGGCAAATATGCAAAATCCCAAAAAGTTATCAGTGTAAAATCATCTTTATCTGTAACAAATCATTTACGATGTCAATCCCTCAACACTCCCTATCTTTTCACCTCCGACGTCCCAAATCTTCAACGACTCGTTCTCGTTTCGTCGGTGTATTATGCGTCGAAGTCATCTCCAAGATTACATTTACACCTCAAGAGTCAAAAAAGAGGGATTTTTACACACAGTACATCTCGTCGGTGCATTATTTGTTAAAAGGTATCTCCAGCGTTTTATTTGGAGGATTAGGAGGGAATTGAGATGATTAAATTTTGATTTGTTGGAGATTTTAATAATTTAGTGCATTGAAGACACCCATGTACTGGCTATTTTGTATATAAATATGTACATTTCGGATGCATCCAAAGACGAACTTTGAGCCAACGGTGGATCGAGAAAACTTTGGTAAAATAGCAGACGACAAGTATCTATTTAAGCTAATTTTTTAAAAATTCAAAGAGTTACTAATTTCAAACAGGCTATAAATGCAAATGGGCTACCAAATTGTTTAGTGATTACATTATAAAAGTTAGGGGTTTAGTATTACTTGTTTAAAACTAGGGCTGTCCAACACTATCCAAGGCCCGGACCCGGCCAGGCCTAAGCCCGGCCCGAACCCGGGCTTGCCCCGGAAATCCGGGCCGAGCCCTGGTCCGGGCGCGGGTCCGGGCCTCCTCG
>JBAKGM010000002.1:6102699-6114652 GCA_037177215.1 Asparagus racemosus | reverse complement strand
AAAAACCCCAAAAATCAAAAAGGACATATTTTCATCAATATCGTTGCGGAATCATGTCAAACCCGATATATCGGCCGCAATATCGATATTGCGGCCAATATTTAATACACGGGGTATCCTACAAGAATGTAAACAACATGACTAAAAAAATGACTACAAGAAAAAATTAATAGCTGGCAGTCTTGAGGCAATGAGTGGTCACACCTCAGCCAACAATCCCCCAACACGACGTGAATTGGTTAAGTTGTAAATCTGGATCTGCCCACACAATGCTTTGCTCTGATCAGCCGGTTTGTGTATATCCTCAACAGAAACAAATGCATATAGGTTGGATAGTTTCTCATTACTATCAGTAGAAAGACTTGAGATATGAGGAATAACCTGCAAGACAAAAGCAGCACTTAACAGAAAAAGATGACAAGAAAGTTATCTGAAGGAACCAATGTAAAGATAAACAAAGTTCAATATCATAAGGAGAACTAGGGTGATAAAAACTATGCTTAATACGGGTAAGTGAATGACAAAGACAATTTATAGTTTACATTTTCTTCAATCAAGCAAACGAAAGCAGAAAAAGGACTGCGTGCGCAGTATGTTTGGAAGATGATTAAAGGCTCCTTCCCCTTCTTTACCCCCAATTTGGGGGGTAATGGGGGGTAAGATTTTAGTTCAAATTTCCCCCTCATTCCCCTCCACTACCCTTCTAAATGAAACTCCCAAACAAAGGTAAACCCAAATTTCCCTTCCCCTTCCTTTCTCCACCCTCCATCCAAACAAGCCTAATGAAGTGGTAAAGGTATATGGGATTCAAAACAGCACCAAGCCACAATCTTTTTGAAATCTAGCATGAAAACTGTATAAAAGCTCAAACTATATCCCTGTGTGCTAGCAAATTACGAAAGCCCCATATACCCTACCGTAGAAATGCATTCCTCTATCTTACAGAAACCATAACATCTCAGACACATTTCAAATTTATTAATCCTCTTATTTTGAATCAAATGAGATTCATTTGGGTTCCACTTACCATAGAAACTATAGGAAGCTGAACTCTGATCTTCTTCACCAACTCAGGCGCGGCAAAATCCCAATAACAAATCGTAGAATCCCTCGACGAAGTCCAGCAATAACACATAAATTTCCTCGCATTCGCAGCAACAGGAACAACAACAATTGAAGTAACCAAATCAGTGTGGCCCTCTAATTCCGTTACCTGAGCAAATCAAGATTAAATTTTGATCGAGACCCATCAAAGAAACCAACAAGTAGTTACAAAATTACATCAAAAGCTAGGGTTTTACCAGCATCCCGGTGTCGGTGCTGAAGATCGAGACGGTGTTTCCAGTGCAAACGAGCAGCTTTTTCGCGTCATTGGAGAAAACTGGAGCCGATGACACGAAGTTGTTTCCGCCTGTGATCATGATTTTGATAATTGAATTGGGGTTTGATCTTTTTCCCCCTTTGTTTCCGTTTGACTCTGTGTTCGCTTCAGGAGTCGAGCGTGTTTTAATGGTGGGAGGGCGGTAGCAATGAGAATTAGGGTTTTAGAAGGGTCTTGTGTCCCCTGAACATGTTGGTTTTTTTTCATATATCCCCTCTACATTTGGAAAATTACCTCCAGCTCCCCAGACCTGATAAATGGTGCTCCCAGCCCCTATGATTTTAACTAACAATGCTTCCACCGTCTCCGCCTCTTGTTTCCCAAACAAACGTCTAGCCCCACTCACCATCACCTTAACCTCTCATCTCTCTCTCTCTCTCTCTTCTTCTCACGAATTCATAAAAACTCATAAGCTCCTCCCCATTTCTCTCCTTCTTACTCAACCACAAGCCTTCTTCTTATGCTCATTCTCGTCGTCGGCCCTCCCCTTAGTCGTTGCCTCCCTCCATTGCTAACTCCTCTTTTTCATTGCTGTTCGTCGCCACATAATAAGAGCAGTCTTTTTAGAATAATGACATTAAATCAATGGTTTCAGGCAATGTCTGTAAAAAATGCTCATGCAATCATCTGTCTTGTTATAGAATATGTATACGATTGGATTATTCTTGACACAAAAATGCACACATTGGCATTAGTTTGTAAAATGCTGAGTCTACCAATTACACAATATATATACATTTTCTATTATTTTTATTTTTTTACCATGTGCCACATTTATACTCATGTCCATCATATTTCTTTTTTTTTTCTTTTTTTTTTTTGGAAATTTTTTTTAAATGTTCACAAGAGATATATCATGGCGAGGTAATTTCAGTGTGATGTATATACTAAATACATCTTTTATTTCAATTATAATCCAAACAAGGACCCCCGTGAAACTAACGGATCATATCATACTTCATATCATTTCATCATACTCCCTTTAAAAGTGGGAGTTGTGGAAAAACTTTCCATAGACAATATTACCTCTATTCTTTTACGATATTACATTCCAGTCCTAACTAAACTAAATTTTAATTACATTATATGCCACTTGTCAAATTTGTATGGACATCTTCTAGAACTATAAGTAACCTATAAGAACAAATATTTAAAGGTTATTTAGATATTAGCCCTTTGATTTTAAATCTTCAATAATTCTATATTAGTCCCTGACAATTTTGAAATTGCTCGAAATTTTAGGGACTAATATTGAATTAATAAAGATTTGAGAGACAACATGTAAATAGGCCATATTTAAAAGAAGGGTTAATTTTTGAAAACCCCTCAAGTATGGGGGTTGTCTCAGAAAACACACTCAACTCATTTAATTTGAGAAAACTCCCCTAACTATGAAGGTGTTGTAGATAATCCCTCCCAACTTTAGTACGACAAACAATTTTAGAAAATCCCCCTCAACTTTTGGTGTGTCCCATAAAAACTCCCTCTGACCTTTTACACTTCTCTCAACAAACTTTCTCAACGTCATTACTTCAATACGTGATTTATAATACCCTCTTAAAAACCCATTTTAGTTAGAAAGCAACTCTTAGACGATAATAAAAGGATCACGACCAATTTACAATGCTTTTTCCCTCTATCTCTCTTCTTTCGTCTAGCAAAAACCAATTTAATTCTTTTTATGGTTGATGTCACATAATAGATTAAACTCAAAATGTAGTTTTGAGGGGTTAAGTGAGAAAAGTTTAGGGGGTAAAATCAAAATTTTAAAGTTGAAATGAATTATCTATACCCCAACCTTGGGGGAGATTCTCAAATTAAAATAGATGAGGGTTTTTTCTCTCCCCCACCCCAACACCCCACCCCCAGGCGCCCCCAACACGAAAAAAAGTTAAGGGGAGGGGGTTTATAAAATTGACCCCTGAACAAAGCACAACTTAAGGCACACGTGACATCAAATTTATAAGAGTGGATTTTATACCAAGTCTAACATTCATTAGACTGATTTGTATTGTTTGTCCTTAGATTTATCCTTTACATTAACTCTAGAAATCTATTGCTAAAGATTCTCTAGGAGAAATTTACTTTTTTTTGGGATGGTATGAGATCCTTCTGATTCTCTATGTCTTTCATGATCTAGAACTAATTATTTGACAAATAAATTATGTTATTCATTTTATATTACTCACCTTCTTATAAGTTTATGAAGCAAATAGCTTGGATATGGGTACTGCTGTGGATATTGGATTCTTCTAACTCATTAATTTAAATTTTTAGATGTTGTTTGACATTAGATAGATCTAAACTATTTTGTTAAAATACAATCCATATAAGTGTGTAATATGTATAAATCATTCTCGGATTGTATTTTTTTTAATTTTCTGACACTAGAGAGTAAGTATTTTAGAAGTTTAGACAAATCAATTAGTATAGTTGGAAAGATGTGGAAGGATTACTATATTAGATTTTGGAATTCATCATCTAATTTGTGTTTTCCCCCTGAATTTGCACATTTTGACTCAGAGAGTTTTAGAAAAAAGCTTTCGAATTACTATAACACTCGGTCGTTGGTCGTAAATAACAGGTGGAAGTGATTTTTTATAACTACATAAGATTTGATAGTGCTAGATAAAATCTATCATTTTTCTTTGATGAATTCAAGAATTTAATTTTTCATTAATAATAAGAGTCTTTTCGATATTGGACTCTTACATCATTAATATTTTGAAATTAGTCCTTCAAATAATTGAAATTGCTCTTAGATCATTAATATTTTAAGACTTTAAACTTTGTTATTCCACTAGAAGGTAAAATGTGGAAACCAACAAGGTTTCATGTATGGAAATATCCAAAAATAATAATATATTATAATAATCATAAACGTTTCCACTACCATGTTATAACAAATAAATAAGCTTAAGGTACATAATCAAAATATTTGACCATACGCAATGCCCATGCATTCCATCTAGTGTTAGTAACTTCTTAATAATAATTTCAGTTGCTATAAAAAAACAATAATTTCAATTAATATCCAAACGAAAAAAAAAAGTGTAAATGAAGAGAAAGAAGTATCATTTCAACAACTTCAAAAAATATGTAAAACAATAAAAATAATTCACTTCCAATACTTCCTATTTCACAGTTTTAGCCGTTACTTTTTTAACCCACTTCTTAATTCTAGTGCTTCCGTCAATCTAAATGGGCCTTAGACATAAATAAGTAATAAGGTGATGAGCATTGACCTTGAGGAAATGCGAACCTTGGTTGACGTGTCCATTGAAAACTATGAAATTATTTATCGTGACGGCCCATCCAGATGCCGACCTTAGCTCAGTTGGTAGAGCGGAGGACTGTAGTAGTTTGCAGATAAATCCTTAGGTCGCTGGTTCGAATCCGGCAGGTCGGATTTAATAGTGTCTTTTATTATTTTTAGGGTTTTTTATGGTATTAAATACCTTGACTGGTCGTCAAAGCGAGGTTAGAGGTAGCAAAATATAATACTAGGTCGCTCATTTCTCAAGTCATTATGGCTTACTGACTCAAATTATTGAAATTGCTATTAAGTCCCTCAAACATTCAAATTATTGTTAGGTCCCATAAATCTTAATGTATTTCGAAGTTAGTCCCCAAAGTTTAGGGATGACAAATTGACTCAAACCCATTTGCCCACCCAATACCCAACAACTAAATGACCCATCTAAACCCACCCATTTAGTTAGATCATATCATATCATATCATACTCCCTTTAAAAGTACGAGTTCGTGAAAAGCTTTCCACAGTCTATATTATTATCCTTCACTATTTTGAATATTATATTTTAATCATACCTATCTTAATCCTATTCTTGAAGCTTTTTATATATTTACATTTTACACTAACTGTTGGCAATAATTTTTGAATCGGATTGATAGTAATGAGATAAAATAGTAGTTTACTTGAAATATTACCCACAAGCTAAAATTCCAACTCTGTTTATCGTCTTATCCTGCATTATGTTGTCATTCATCCAGATTCATTGAATGTATAAACACTTAAAAAGAAAAGCTTATCTACAATGTTTTCAAAGACCAAATCCGTGGGAGATGATCATGTGAAATTAAAAATTAAAACTAAAACTTCCTTTCTCATATTCCCTGTATAAGAAATTTCAATTATACCTCATCCTCTCTCAGCCAAAAAGAAAAAGCAAGGAAAAAGGTCATTAGCCAATCCTCTCTCTAGATCAATAGCATTAGCAGCTAATCATTAAAAATTGTTGCTTCATACCAAGTCATTCTCATTGAACTGTAGGCACTGCAACTTGAAATAAGTACGGCTCTTTTCTACGGTCCTCGCGATCAAAAGACAGCTAGATAAAAACGACTCCGACCTACAGTCCTCCCTATCAGAAAGCAATCAGAAAAATAGCTCCAATCTAGGGTCCTCGCAGTTGGTAATCTTGTGAATTTTTTCTTGTTATTATTGTGATTAATATTTCTTCTAATCTTGTGAATTTTTCCTTGTTATTATTGTGATTAATATTTCTTCTTATATTACATTCAAACATGTAGATTATGATTAGGATTGTACTTTCAATAATATCATGATTTTCTTTTATTTTTGGCTATCTTGATTAGAATTGCACTACTTTCAACAGTATCATCATTTTCTTTTATTTTTGGCATCTCCCCTAAAACTTTCCATGGTCAATATTTCATTGACCCTTTTGAATATTACACTGTTATCATATTCTAATACCAAACTTTGAAAAATTGTATCTTTAAATTGTTATTGGCAATGGATTACTAGAATTTTTTATTTATAAATTTGAAGTTATCATCCTTGCTTTGTTTTCTCATAGAAAATGTCTTAAAGTTGGAATAATTCATTAATTGTTCTCTCCCAAAGACCCAGCCTTGATCACTCTCTTTATTCAATTTTTTTTATTCTATTAATGCTTAATTTATGTTATATGGCAACTTTATTAGAGAATAGTCTCTTTCCATTAAAAAAGAAAATAAATTCTTTGTCAATTTATATACTTTTCATAATTATTAATATGTTTTGCTAATGGGTTATTTACAGATATGCTCCTTAAATCATGACTATTTGCAAAAATACCCCTTAAATCTTAGTATTTACAAAACTGCCCGTCAAATCATCAACTTTGTGAAAAAATACTCCTAAAATCAACAAATTATCAACTTACAAATTATCAACTTGGTGCTAAAATTTTAACTATTTTGTTGAAATTTTTTACATTGCAATTAAAAATTAGCTTATCAAAGTTGATGATTAATTGCTCTTTGAGGGTAATTTTTCTAAAATTGATGATGTGAGGGGAAATTTTGCAAATACTGAGATTTAGGGATATTTTTGCAAATAACCATGATTTGAGGGCGTATATATGCAAATAGCACTTTTATAATTTCACGAGATGAATTATTAACATTCCTAATTGTTTATGAACATAGAAAAAGGTGATCACGCATTAATTACGAAGCGGCTCAATATGACAAGAAAATGATAAATTGTGCGTGTATTATCTCTCTACTATCTTGCATATCTGCTAAAATGTTTATCAACAATGCAGTGTGAAGAAACATCCACCCAGGGTGCCTCTTGCTACTAATTATCACAAATAATAATGGATTGGTTACGGACCCTTGGCCTAAGATAACATGGAAATTTTGAATCTTTTAATTATTTATTTGGTGAATATCGTCTACTTTAGAAATTGAGGTTGGAGGTCTGTTAAGTTTTCAAAGTTGAATTAGTTTTTAATGTTTTCGGAATCTTGACTTTTTGTTAGTATTTTTTGACATTATTGCAAAATATTTAGATCCTTTATTAAATAAGCATTTTGATATTATGCCTTGTGCATAGGCTCCAAACCTATGGTCCTCGCGACCAGTATTCTTGTGAAATTACCTATTATTATTGTACTCTAAAAAAATTCTTTATTTGTAAGATACTTGCAAATAACTCTGTTTTTTTTTTGTGTGAAATGCATAGAAAAGAATTAAAACTGTTAGTATTTGTTCGTAAAAACTAAGATAGTCTCTCATCGGATATTTGAGCATTCTTTTACATGTTTAAAAATATTTAATGATTATTAGGCTTTGATAAATGGGTCAAAGCATAAACCTCTAAACCCTCGTGCGGGTGCGCGATTATTAGACGCACTTAGCCGCTTAAATATTCTAATTTTTACTATATATATTTTGAATATATTATTTTTTTATTACTGTTATTATTATTTTAAAATTTCAAATTTATCAAAATGTCAACAGACAAGTGACTGTTGGAATTAGACTGTTGAGAAATGTATGTTTATTTTCAAGGGGTGTTTCGAAAAGTTGTGATTGTCGGAAATATTTTTTCAGACCTATAAATAGCCTATGATTTCAAACATCAATACTTACTTCTTTCTTGAAAACGTTTCTCTCAAAAATATCTGCAATACTACAAACTTTTTTCTCAAAGAATTGGTGGAAAATTCCTGATTTGCTAACTGGAATTTTCAATTTTCTTTGTTGTATCCTGGAAAGAAGATTTGCATTAATCCGAAGCAAATTTGAATATCAAGTGAGGCAAATATTTTTTTAAGAAAAGTGTTTCACACCTCAGAAATTCTCTCCTTCTTTAAATTACTAACAAAAACATTAGCGCAAGTCTTCATCTCCCTTTCTTTTATAAATCTAATATAAATCGATAATTGGCTTTTAGCTACTAAACATCATCTTAGTATAGAAGCATGTGTGGATGGAAAACGAAGTAACAATTCTAATTTTAGCTATAAAACATATGAATCGCTGGGTGTGAAATAACCAAGTATCTACTTGGAAGGTAATTACATAATTGGTTTCTCTATCAAGATTGAATATTTCTTCTTATATTACTGTCAAGCTTGTAGATTATGATCAGTACATAGTACTGCACTACTTTCAGTCTTTCAATAATATCAAGATTTTCTTTTATTTTTGGCTATTGCAATTCCACAGACTTTTTGTTTTGCAGACGACCCATTGCACTTACTCTCATTGTTCAAACCAGGGTGAAAATAAACTCTCTTTTTTTTTTCTTTTTTGAATGTTACACTCTTCACTAATTTCCAAATGAGTATTATAATTCCAGTTTAATTAGATTTTGTTGTAGAGCTTAAATATTTGTGAAATATTATTATTTTCTTTTCAGGTTTTTAAAGATGTAATCATGTGATCTAATAAAATTTTAATTATATGCCTTTATTTGTACATTATAGGTCAGATGATCCCACAAACAACCATTGAGCCACTGAGGTCAACTATTACTAATGTACATAATATATAGAAAGAATGCTACCTAGACAAATAAATGACGCAAGTTGAAACCTACAAGAGTTTAGCAAGAGGTCTCGACAAATTATTTTACAATAGTTATAGTAACTAAATAAAATCGAAAAGAAAGTAATCAAGATAATTGATCACATAACACACATGCATCCCAACTATTATAATTTAGTGTATATTATATGTAGGTTTTATTTTATAAATAGATAATAACTATTTCAATTCCTAATTATTTTGTTTTTATTTTCATACCATAGTAAATAGAGATCCAAGTCCATGAGAAATACTTTTAATTGAAATTATCACTTTCTCTTTTAGAGAAAATTGAATTATCCATGATTATTATATCCAGCTACCAATGGAAAAATCCATTTCAAAGATGTCATATAGTGTAACATTTTATCGGCTACTAAATCCAACTGATAATCGAAGAAAGAACCGGGTAGTTAGAATAAAGCATCTATTTAGAATCTGAATTACAATAGTTATCTAAATAAAACTCTATTTATAATTTATTCTTTTGAAAATTGCGAGAAAACGCACAAACTTTCAAAACTTGCAAAGAAACCATCAAAAATTCAAAATTGCAAACAAACCTAAAATTTCAAAAGTTACATCCTATACAAAAAAAATCTGGAAATTTATCAATAGTCCCCTAAAAATATGAATTTTACTTTATAACTATCCACGAATCACTTGACTTGACATTAACAAAAGACATATCTATCAAAAAAGCACCAATTGAGTTCCAATTGAAGAATATATTAAATATGTTTGTCCCAATCAAAGAAGCATTTTCAATGAAAGATGCAAGAAATTTAGTAAGTACTTATAAAATTTCATACTTTAATCTTCAATACAAAATGAAATATAAATTTGTGGAATCATAAACTGATTATAAAATTACATGCAGATGTTCTTGCAATAGCAACTAACGTGAAGCTGGTGATCAACTATGTTACGAAATATAACAAACCTGACAATAGGAGAGAAATCAAGATAATGGATAAAAGGTATATATGATACTTATTTTCAATAGCGTAAGAAAAAAATTAAGATTACATTCTTTCTTTTTCATATACATTGAATGGCTTTGTTTGATACAACATTAACTCTTATCAGATGCGAAGCAAAAGAATTCAATGTAGAGAAAAAAGAGCTAATTCCTAACACCATTTAGGTAATAAATTAGAAAATCATAAAAAATTTCATACATATGAAATTAACCTTTGTTCTCATTTGAAACATAAAAATAATTAGAGTGTATATTTTAGAAGTTTGTGTTGAAAATCAGAAAGACATTCAAATCCTGGCAAAGTTAGATGAGAAGATAAAAGATAAACGAGTTAAAAGAAATATAATAGCACAAGAAATCCAACTGCAGTTGACGTAGACGATGAAGACACTACTCTATAATTTTCAGGAAGAAATAAATGTGGAGAAAGATCGATCTTGGTTCAATTAAAATATGAAAAAGAAGGAATAAAGGACAGTATATAGTTTGTACTATAGCTTAAGTTTTTGAGTAAAATTAGGAAACTTTAGAAGGGGTTTTCATGAAAATTATTATAGTATTTTTATATGCTTATGTAAATACTTTTATCATATAAAATTATTCCAGAGTTACCATTCATTTTTAGTTTTTGTCGTTTTTATTTTAAGTCTGACAATTAATTAAGATTTCTTGCATTCCGGAGGAAAGTACGTGTCTTGTGTTGAGCTTATATGAGTCATCTTACTATTAAGTATTGTTTTTACTTTTACAATAATATTTTTCCTCAAGTCAAGTTCTTTTTTAAGAAATTTATTTATATTTTTATTCATCAACAACATATTATTGTATTTTTCTTCATACTTAACATTGCATTTAATAACTAAAATAAATAAATTGGAGATCCATGATCTGATAAATAAATACATTACACGAAGTTTGATCTGTACAAATTAAAAAACGTGATATTGTGTATCTAATTATATAAAAGTATATTGATCATAGTTTAACACACAAATCCATTTCATCAAAATTTTTTCAAAATTAAAAAAATTATGGCAAATATAATAATCCAGGTTTACATATTTGGACTAAAAATGCAAAAATAAAGCAAAAGTAAATAATTTTGAAAGTTAACCACATACATTGCACGTGCATAAAAACTAGTGGACCATAAATGGGTAAATATCATTTTTATTAAAGACAAATGTGTCATAAATGGGCTGGCAAGCGGGCTATTATCTACCCCTTTGCCCATTTAGATAGGTATTCTTTCGAAAAACCCTCAAACTTTTAACAAATGTCAAAAATATTTTTAAAAATTTAAAATTACATAAAACACTGTAAAGGTAAACTAACGACCAACACATAAAATTTAAAAATTATCAGCAGCCCCTTAAAAATTTTAAAATTTACAAAAACACCCCTAAAGTGAAAAAAATTACAAAAATACCCTCGAAAGTTAAAAATAAAAAAAGTTCTAAAAATTTTCTAACTTCACAAATGACACATGAAATTATGAAATTTGTAGTAGGCCCCTAAAAATTTAAAATTTGTTAATAAAACCCTCAAAGTTTTAGAAAATGTGAAAAACACCCTCAAGGGTCTAAAATTAGTAAAACCACCCTGACATTTCACAACCTACAAAGGACATATGAAATCAATAAATTACTAGCAGCCCCGTAAATTTAGAATTTACAGAAACCACCCTCAAAGTTTAAAAATTTGTAAAAAATTCCCTCAAGAGTTTAAAATTATAAAAAAACCCATAAATTTCTAAATTTACAAAAGACACATGAAATCTAAAAATTTTCAGCAGCCTCCTATAAATTTTAAATTTACAAAAACTCCCTCAAAGTTTTAAAAAATGCGAAAAAATCCCTCACGAGTTTAGAATTATAAAAGACACCCTGAAATTTCAAAACCTACAAATATCAGATGAAATCTGGAAATTACCAACAACCGACTGTAAATTTAGAATTTGCAAAACAACCCTTCAAAGTTTGTACATTGCAAAAAACACCCTTAAGAGTTCAAAATTATCAACAAAACTCTCAGAATTTTCTAAACTTACAAATGACACATGAAAAAAATCTAAATTTTGTTGGCAGTCCCCTACAAATTGAAAATTTACAAAAACCACCCTCAATGTTTTAGAAAATGCGAAAAACCTCAATGGTTTAAAATTAGTAAGACCACCGAATTTTCTAAACTTAAAAATGACACATGAAATCTGAAAATTTGCAGTAGCCCCTTTTAAATTTGGA
>JBAKGM010000002.1:6090764-6102599 GCA_037177215.1 Asparagus racemosus | reverse complement strand
GGTCGATTTCACTTGCTTTAGGTGATCTATTTCCTTCGTGAAATAGTCTCCTCAATCCCATAGATCTTGACTTGGATCAGATTACGCAGTGGTCCACGGACGGAATAGAGTCCCCAGCACAGGCAAAGACACCCACGCAAGCGAGGATCCGATAAACAGATCTCGCGTTTGTTCAAAAAAGGTGTAAGTTGTGATCTTTTTCAGTTTTCACTATAAGTGTTATAAAAAGGTGAGATTTTTATTGAATTTCATTGTAAAACATAAATTTGTAATGGATTCATTTACAATGACAATCGACACGACTTTCCCCGTGAACAGCGATCATAAAGTTTAGGACCAGGCTGGTGTGCGCCACATTCCCCTCCATGTACTTCCCTAAGGACCTCTTCTGCCTCTTTATTCGAAAGGCACCAGAGCAACAAGCCATCATACCCACGACGATATAACATCTAGGTCTCTGCATTATAGAAGAACCTTGGGGCTCTTCGTTGGATCGATTCTCTTCTTTTGGCATCCTCTGGTAAAATGCCATGTAGGACGTAGTCAATTTTGGGGAAACGCCAATCCCGGGGTTCGAATTTGGCTTAGGTTGCGTATACCTCTTTAGTAACTACACCCTTGTCTTCCTCTGCGTCATCATATATCGGCACGAATAGTTGATTAGTTCTGACCGTGACTAACTGTTCAGTCTCGGGAAGTTGTGCTAATGTTACCACAAATGCCGCTAATGCATCCGTGTATGCGTTCTGGAGGCATGGGATGTACTCGATGAAAAATTCTTCAAACGAGTCCGCCATCTCAACAACTACCTGGTGATATGGAATCAGGTCTAGATTTCTGACTTTATAGTCCCCATGGATCTGTCTGACTATGAGTTGCGAATCGCCATAGGCTTCGAGATATTCGAACCTAGCTCTTTGGTAAAACTGAGTCCAATAAGCAATACGTCGTATTCGGCCACATTATTGGAACACGGCTCAGTTAGTGAATAAGCCCGCGGCATCACATGTTTCCCCGAGGAAACTAAGACATCTCCGACTTTGGGAGAAATCTTAGAACATCCGAGGGTGCTCGCCACACTAGTTGCTCGAGACACTCCGTCAAAGTATAATCACTATATTCGTTGGTGCGATGTAGTGTTGACTTCGTGGGCTTTATCTGGCAAGTCGTCATATAATTCGGCTGCGTCCGTCATCGGATTTGTGGCCAAAAGATCACAAATCGCTTGTCCTTTGACCGAATTCTATTATTTGAAGTGCAAGTCATATTGTGACAAGAGCAAGGCTCATTTCGCTAAACACCAACTCATGGAGGCTAGTTGTGTCATGAATATACGGACTAGATTCACGTTGGAGATAACATAAATCGTCTGTCTGACTAAGTAGTGCCGCATCTTCTAAATCGCAACCACTAATGCAAGACACTGCTTCTTGATCATCACATAACGAGACTCAGCACCGACTAAAGTTCAGCTCAGGTAATACACTGCTTGCTCGTGACCGCTGTCATCGTCTTGCGCAAGTAGGACGCTTAACGAATGGTCCGTCACCATGGTGTAAATTAGGAATACTTTACCCGACTGCGGTTCAACAAGAACAGGAGGCTTCGCTAGATACACTTTGATGTCCTCGAATGCCTTCCGACAAGCGTCATCCCAAACAAACGACACGCTTCTCTTGTTAAGTTTGGAGAATGGCTGGTACTTCTCGGATAGATTCGAGATGAATCGCCGAATATATGCCAATCGCCCTTGCAACCCCCTGAGTTCTCTTAGACTTCTCAGAGGTTGCAGTTCTTGTATTGCCTTCACTTTGTCGGGGTCAACATGGATACCCTTACTAGTGACGATGAATCTGAGAAACTTACCACTAGACATCCCGAGGAAGGACTTGGTACGGTTCATCTTCAGCTGATGAGCTCGCATGAGCTCGAACACTGTCTTCAGGGCTTTGATGTGATCACTCTTGTCTCGGCTCTTCATGACCAAATTATCAACATAGCACTCGACTATTTTTTTGGAGGTGTTCCTAGAAAATTTAGGTCAACGCTCGCTGGTACGTAGCGCCTGCGTTCTTCAGACCGAACGGCATGACTGTGTAGTAGAAGATACCAAGAGGAGTTTTGAACACTGTATGTTTTGCGTCATCCGGATGCATCTTGATTTGATTATAACCTGAAAAGCCATCCATGAAGGACATTCTCTCAAATCCACACGTATTGTCGATGATGACATGAGTGATTGGGAGAAGAAAGTCATCCTTTGGACATGCCACCTTTAGGTCTCTGTAGTCGACACAGATCCTAATCGTCTCATTCTTTTTAAGGACTAGGACAATATTTGCCACCCAATCTGGATGTTATATCTCCGTGATGAAGCCTGACACGATGAGCCTTTTTACTTCCACCACGATTGCCCCCATAATCTGCTTCACTGTTGCTTGATAGGTTTGGCATCCAGTTTGATATTGAGTTGGTGGGTCACCACATTTGGGTCAAGCCCTAGCACACCTTCATAGTTCCAACCGAGCACGTCAATATATTTCCTAATAAGAGCGATCAATTCCTCCTTTTCGTCTAGGGGAAGACTACCACTCATGAATATAGGCTTCGGATTAGCTTCCTCGCTCATATTGACTTGGATGACTATGTCTTCAGTAGAGGGTTCTCTTTGCTCGAACCGGTCCCCATACTACGTATTGAGGTGATGAATCCACCAGTCATCCCATGTTGGCACCTCCACGTTGTCCTCCATAGTGGTGGGGTCGGTTGTAGCCATATTTGACATCAGACCCTTAAAGACCTCACCAAGGCTGACGTCAGAATCTCAAGCAGATGAGTCAGATGAATATCCATCTTCTGCATCGGGTGATCAGTTGTCAATCAACCAAGAGCACTCGTCTTCTGAGGAGGACACATACCCTAGTCCTCTCCTGAATGTGTAATAGTTGTCAGGTGTCCCTTTTGGGACATACGCAGCTCTTGCGGGACTTGAGGACCTCGTCCGAACAAAGACCTCCCCCTTGCGCAAGGTCATACCCCCACTTCTTCATGAGGTCTAGTGTTTCTGAGCTGTATCTGAATAAGTGAAGTCTAGACTCATTGTCATCGACGTCCTCCCCTAAAAAGTGGTTTGGTGTTAGAATTGCATTTCCTCGATCGTAGACCAAGTCTTTTTCATTACTTGTTCTACTCGGGTTGACAAGTGTTGTCCCAAAAGAATCTCGGAACTGCTTCTATGTCATATAGGACGACCGGGTTGGCAAGTGTAGCTCAGGGTCATCGTACAATTCTATCATCACATCGACAAAAGACAATGAGTACTCTAGATCATCTTTTATTACTTCATCGGCAAGTTGCCAGTTACAACCATTATTCAATGATTCTTCATCGTCAAGATTGATTACTATGAGTACAATGTCATTTAAAACAAAACCACCATTATAATTAAGCACGGCTTCAGTATCAGCTTCCCCGCCGCTGTCCGTGCCTTGGGCCGATGATTTAGTATTAGACTTATCACCGTAAAGGAGGGAGTCAGTGAAGTAATTCTCCATCCCCTTCAACGGTTGCTTGTTCGTGACCACCGTCTTGACTTCATCATTTGTGTCTACATATTTTAGACACTGATGAAGAGTAGAGGGAACTATATCATTATTATGGATCTAAGGCCGACCCAACAACAAATTATAGGAAGTCTCTGCGTCAATCACATAACATATGATCTCGAACTTCAGATTTCCCATTTGGCACTTCACTTAGATTTTACCAAGCGGGCAAGACCCGCTAGTGTTAATTCTGTAGATCACAGGGCCCGTTGATGCTAGTTTACTGGCAGAAATCCTAAGGCTATACATGAGGCGCAAGGGCATGATACTCACAGCGGAACCCATATCAACTTGAATCCGATTGACTTCACTGGAGCTAATATATTCGGTAAAATAAAGTGGCCTGTCATGGTTGGAATTCCTCGTCTGTATGTCCTCCTTAGTAAAGGTGATGTAGGGGAGGTTCTTGGTGGCAAGGTTGCACTGTTGGGCCGCGGACATCTCTGGTTCTTCAAGAGTTAGCTTGATCTGAGTGAGGAATACTTCAGAGTCAACCAAGACCTCTTGTAAGGCTTCTCGGGTCTCTTTGGATAGCCGCAGCAGCTCATAAAGAGTGATCCTCGCTAGGATATTAGCCAATTAGGCCATCACGTCGAAGTGATATGGGGAGTTCGAACTTCCTAGTTTGTCTCTTCCAAGGGGGCGATTGAATTGAGACTGCTTCGGGAGTTAAACTTCCTAAGGCTGCTTCTCTTTTAGTTTAGTCGCATCCTCCTTAGTAGCCGCTTGCTGCTGTGCCTTTTCAGCACGTGGAAGGAGAGTTATTAGCACCCCTAGCTTCATCAATGTCTTAGCATTTGGGTTGGGAACTTCATGGTTTTGTACCTATACTCGTGCCCGCTCCTGATGGCGAGAACTTTAAGTTGCTCTTTAGAGAGTTGGAACGTCACCATCCGTTCATCATCCTCCTCTAAGATTGCTGAAGTAGCATGGCATAATTTCCCCTTCCCCTTTGACTTCTTTCTAGTTGAAGAAGGCACCCATTTATCATCTTCCAGCATGTCAGGATGGGCTCATAGAATTTCACCATTTGAAGTGGTGTGTGGCACAAGACACTTTTCACGTTGCCCGTGAGGATCGTCATTTACTGTCTTCACTCCCACTTTGACGATGGGCTTCGGTTGAAACCACGTCAACGATACCGATCTGAAGTTGATAGATACGGTTTTTGCCCCCACTTTCTTCTCTTTGGAAGGCTTCAGGGTAATGACTCTCACATTAATCAAGGCTTAGATTTTATCCTTGAGATGATAGAATGCCTTTGTCGGGTGGTGCACCACCCTATGGTACGTGCAGTACTTCGGATCTGTGACCTTGTTGGCCTCCTCCTGATTCATGATTAGTGGGAGCTGGATTTTGTTGTTATCCAGGAGGGATTTGAAAATCTCAAGAACCTCATCATCCTTGAAGGAGTATATCTTGGGGAACCTAGAACCAGGGGGCTTCTGTTGCTATGGCCTCTGCTGCCATTGGGGCAATGACTGTTGTGGCGCTCGCTGTTGCGACTCTTGCTGTAGTTGTAGCTGGAACGTCTAGTTCGCAACTGCCGTTATTGCCTGCTCCTTGCCCTTGTTGCATGGGACGAAATTGCGTTTAGGAGCTTCTGACGCCGGCTGGCCCCTTTCTACCTTCTTCCTCTTGAGGAACTGCTCGGCTTGCTCTTTGCGCACCTTCAGATCCTTCCATGTACTGGATGGTGCTATTCCCATCACTTCAAGTACATCCAACGATAGGTTGTTGTGGTAGGTTTGGAGGATAAACTCCTCAGTTATCGGATCCCGGAAGTTCATTGCCTTGTTCCAGAATCGTTTGACGAAGCTATCAACAGTTTCTCCGTCTTTTTACTTCTCATCCAACAATGTCCCAATGGATATTTCGGTGTCGTTGTCGAACAAGTTTGCAAGAAACATGGATTCCATATCGTCCCAGCTGGTAACGCTCCCTAGTTTGAAATGATAGTACCAGTCGAAGGCAGGTCTATGAAGGGTGCTAACGAATGACCGAACCATCAAGGGCTCATTTTCAGAAAGCACCTCCAAGTGAGACTTGAAGTAGATCAGGTGCTTGGTTGGGGACCCTTTTTTGTCAAATAGTGTGAAGTTAATCAAACTAAACTTCGACGGGCATGAGATCGACTCCCACTCTCTCGAGTACGGACATGGTATGCCCATTTTCTTCACCTCTTAAGCGGAGATCAAAGTATTGATCTTACTCTCGAGGTCTCTTATCTTCTCAATTTCCAGGATGATGGCATTGCCATTGGCGTTCTCCTGGCTACCTCAGCATTTCATTTTTAGGGGGATTACCGACGCCACAGTCTTCATCCCCATGTGTGTCACTGTCAACTTGATTGACGTTATTGCGACGAATTGATTCACCTTGGCGGTTCATCAGTGCTTAGATTTGTTGGTCATGCATTTCTCTCATCTACTACATGGCCATTGCCATTTCGAACTTGAAGTTCTCTTTGTGTTTGGCCATGGCTTCTTTGAGCATTTTGGCCACCTGCTGGGCACTGATCATGAGCACTTCACGGGATTGTCTCTCGCTGGAGACTGTGTTATCAGAGGCCAGTGCGGAGTCGGCATCTGACACTTCATCATCTGACTGCAACCCCTTCAGGATCTTGTCATAATTGGATCTCTAAATAGTTCCAGTCTGCAGATGAGTTATCTGGTTGGACGGTTGAGGACCAGCACAAGTCAACAATCCTCTACCCATCATGTTGTTAGTGACTCTCAGCAATTTGTCGCTTTGAGACCCTGACCTTCTCTTGCGGAAGGGTCTTGACCTGGGCTTCGGCAGTCCAACACCAAGTCTGTCGAAGACCGACACCCTTGATTAACTTGGAACAGAGGCACTGCGCAGGCTTCTCAGGTGAACTCCTCTTTCAGGATCTGCTCGTACCCCCTACACGATAGTACAACCCATTGTGTGTTGGCATGACTTCTCAGGTATAACATCTTCGTCATCAGATGAAAACACCTCCTTCTGAGGATGGACGGCTTTATCAAAGTTTCCAAAAGTAACTCGCCTCGACGTTCGCCTGTGTGGGCGTGAAGTCTCGACAGACTCTTGGACTTCAATCCGTAGTCCAGTGCATAAAGCTGCAAGGGTCTCCTAGTCTTTGAGGTGGGTGTGGCCTCCTACATCAGGAATAACCCATGATTTCCTCAATGGACCCAAGCATTCTTTGATCAGAATTTTACCTCGATCATCTTGTACGTGGCTGTGGCGCTCTGTGATTGTTGGCTTGTTGGTTGAAGTAGGAACTAGCTTAGCCGGAAGTTTGGACGTGGACACTGACAGTGGCCTCAGCGCCTGGGTGACTGAAGTTGGGGCACCGGCAGACTTCGGCTTAGGCACCGAGGCAACTAGTGTTTGGGCACCGGCAGTTTTTGGTGTTGGTGCCGTGGTGACTAGAGTTGGAGCACCATTTTTGGCCTCTGTACTCGGCGGATTGTTAGCGGCTTCGCGGCCACCTCCTACTTCTTCAATTTCTGGGCTTCTTGCACTAAAGCCTGTGCCTGTGCAAGGAGTGTGTGGCACTTCCGGATGTGCTCTAGAAGCGTTGAATGGTTCCGCTTGACTCGGACCCATTCATTTGTCGACGGCTTGGCGGGGCTACTAACCATCTGAGGCTGAATCCTCTGAGTCAATATGGATCTTAGATCTGCCTCGTAGCGGATCCCATCCAATGATTGCATGGCCTTAGCAAATCTACGCGCTATGCTCTAACGTCGTCGCTGCCGTGCTCTCTTCGAGAGTGTGGGCGTGTCATCAGCAGTCATCCCTAGCGCTGAGGGAATGTAGGCTACGGGCGCCGAGGGGGAAATTCTACTACCCACAACTTTGGTGGTAGCGAGGCTAGAACTTTCCTCGTGGGACTCTGCATCTGAGGCCTGCCGAATCTTCCTTGCAGTGGAGATCCTTCTTGATTTGCGGGGAGTGGAGGATCTAGATGAGGAGGAGAGATACTCCTCAAACTTCTGCTGATCGAACTCGTATTTGACCACTTCCTCGACAGGGATTTGAATCCGCGGTTGCGACATGACGATCTCAGATTTGAGACCATTGGCTCCCACTGTGGTCGTTAGCTTGTTCGCGGGGAAAGTTGTTTTGATTTCCATTGCAAATAAATTCATTACAGCTTCTTGGGTTTTACAAAATTCAAATAAAAAGATCACCTTTTCTAGGCTTACAATGAAAAATTAATAAAGATTACAACTTTTAAACCCTAGTTGACAAACACGGGATCCGTTTATCAGATCCTCGCTTGTGTGAGATCTTAGCCTATGCCAGGAACTCTTTTTTCTATCCATGGACCGCCGCGTGATTAGATCCAGATGCTAGATCTACAGATCTGTGGTGATTATTTCACGAAGGAAGTAACCGTCGACGGAGATCAACTCACGAAGGCGATGATCGCATGAGTGGGTGAAATCGACCAAGCGAAGTCACGCACGAACCCTGAGATTACGACGAAGCTTAATCTAGAGGGTAGACCTGTAGATTTGACCTGAATCGATGTAGATATGGTCACGATCTCCTCTAAATCTCCTCCTCACTGCATGGATCTGAGTCGGGATGAGTTCTTTGCTCATACGGGATGTAGATCTGAATTTTCTCCTTTCCAAAAGCTCAGATCTGTGCAAAAAGCTCTCACAAATCTAGCCTAGAAGCAGAAAAATTCCAACCCGTGCAAAATTCTCAGCTTAGAGCAAATGAGACCCCCCCCCTTCCTATTTATACGGGTTGGGGGGTCAGTTGGGCGTAGCTCGGCCTTAGCCAAGCCACCTCGGCCTTAGCCAAGGCAGCCTCAGCCAAGGCCGAGTTTCCTTGGTCTTAGTTGAACCCTCTCAGCTTCAGCTTCCTCGCAGCCCCGTTCTGGTGATTCAGTTTATCCGGTTGCCTCGATTCCTGAGCCTGGTTGACCGTCTCATCAATTCTGGAGTTCAGTTGACTTAATTCCATCATCGTTCGAGTCTGGTTGATCCCATCTCGTCGATGTTTGAATCCGGTTGATTCATCTTGTCGAAGCTCACTGATTTGAAGCTTTGTCGTTGGATTTATTCCACGATTCATCGCTTCACTGACTTTCACGCCTTGTCGATTCACTTCATGCGTTCGTCGACTCACTTTATGCATTTTGCGGCACGGTTACGTCGTCAGCAGTTCTTGGTCACATTGTCGGATGGGTCGTCGATTGCCAATCCATCGTCACGAGTCAAATTCGGGCACTTATGGGCAATTTTTAATGCCTATACTACCTTACCGAATACTTCTTTCTTAAATAGTTGGTCTTTAAGATCCTCAATTTTCCCTCTGAAAACTCTAGAAGTTAGATTTGTTCTATTTTGTGCTATCTGTCCATTTAGAAGTTCATCTTTAATCTCATCCCAATCTGGATTACATGTTATTGTAACAAAGAGATCAGATTTACCATATATTTAAACAAGAGTCAGAGCATTCATAAAATGGCACCTCATGTCTCTGGGTCCTCCAGTGAAAGATGGTGGCAAAACTATTCTATGTCCAACTTGATCACCTCGCGTCTCTCCTGCTGTAACACTATCAATAATTCCTTGATATAATTCAGATCTTATGTTTGATTGTTGTTTTCTAAAGAAATCTAGCCTTATACCCTCAAGCTTCACATACATGTCCACAATAAATTGTTGAAACAATCGTCCGGTAAGTAGCAGAATCGATTTTAGTGGATTGCAAATTTGAAGCGTGTAGCAATAGTACTGCCTGCATGAAACATATTTCCTTCCTTGTCTTTCGATATCTGTTAAATTTTAAAAATTAATTAAAAGTTTTGTCTGATTTTATAAATGTTCGATTAGGTGAAATTACATTTGACATTAGATTTACCTTGTGTTTCATCCTCAATAGGTTGCATAGCTCCCTGTTCAATTTGTCGATTTCATTCATACTTGTTTGTATTCTTTCATTTCTTCCCTTGAGGATACCTTATTGCCGTCCACTTTCGCTGTTAGGAAACAAAATTGGATATTGTAAAGGATCATAGCAACTATAATAATGTTTGACATGACGTCTTTGTTTAGAGTGCTATTGAATTATAATCTCTCTATTATATGATTCATGTAGATTGTTTCCTTCTATCCAAATTGCTGCTACTTGGTCTGTTGTTGGCAAATTGTAAATCCTTTGGTCAAGGTTAGTATTCTTAGATATACATAACTGTAGTTCTTTTACAATTGGTATATAAGTCTTTATACAAACCTTACATATGGATTGTTTTCTAAGATTTTGATTAGAGCCTTCATGTGCCCTTCAGATAAATTTCCTTCTTATAAAATATTCATTTTGTTTTGGAGCTCATTGTCTGCGTCATAAAAGTATAGTTGGAAGTAGCGTCGTTTATCATCTTGTGGTATCAGTCTGGGCAAACTGTGGTAGATTTGCCCTTGTGCTCTGAAAGTGTATACTCATTGTCTTGAAGATGCCAATCGTTTATCAATTGTTACTTGTGCTCTGAAAGTGTATACTCATTGTCTTGAAGATGCCAATTGTTTATCAATTGTTACCCCAAATGAAGTGAATGAGAAGACATTGTTGTATGCTCTAATATTTTTTCTAAACTCAATAGCCTCTTCAGAATCCGATGTCAGCAAAGTTATACAACACATCCGGAATATCAGGGTCTGCAAGTATAATTTCACCATTGTTGCAACAAAACATTGAGCTCTCGTATTTAAACTTCCATGATCCACAGTGAATGCACATTGCTATTTTTCTAAGCTTGTATTCTTCAGAGCAATACAGAATAGATATTGTCATTCCTATATGATTATAATGTGTTATTTGTTAGCTTTATATATTGTAATAAATTATCTTTTTATGGTTTACAAAATTTTTATAACGCACCATTTTGTTCTACTTGTTGACATGCTCCTCGTTCTAGCCATCTTCCACGCTTTTTAATTGAGTGTTTTTCAGAATATTGATTTTCACCAACACTAGTCCTTGTCCTCTTATTTTGACATACCCATTCAATATAACCTTCTCTCTTCTCATTGGTTAGGCCTTTGTAGTAAGTTTTTCTTTTAGTTTTCTTTGATGATGTTGACAATCCTGTATGTTTATATTGGTTTTAGTTTTAGTTATAATTATTTTATGAAAGCATATAAATGTTAAATTTGTTTGACTAATCTTTAGATGTTTCCATGTGATATTTCAATAAACGTCAAAGTGAACCAAGTGAGAATATTATATGAACTGCAGAAGTGGCAAATAATTTATTAATGAGAAATAATGATTTCATATTTTTTTCTATTCAAAAAATATAGGGAGTTGCTTGTAATTTTTTCAGGTTGGTTTTTTCAACAATTTAAATAGTATTTATCACTTTTAAAGTTAATGTGGATTGTTCACAAAAGTTTTAGGGAGTTATTTGTAATTTGTAAACTTTAGTGGTTGTTTGTAAAATCATTTTGGGGATGTCTGTAAGAATTTCAATTTTGCAAATATTTATTATTTGAGAGTTATATATTTAAAATCCAATTATAATAAATAAATTTAAAAAATTATATATATAATAATTTAAGACATAATTCCAAAACTGAAGTGTACCTTTTTATTTTCCTTGTTGAAATCGTCACTTGAACTTGATCTTTATTCCTGAAACAATTGTATTAACAAATGCATAGAATGTTAGTATTATCTCTGATCACTTTAATGTAATGGTTAAGTTAATTGAGTAAATTATGAAAGAAGTGAATTGAGCATGAACTACGAAAGAAATTTAAAAATAGAATAAATGTATAATACTATTATTAAAAAAATTATAGTCTAACCTCCCCATAAATTTTAAAAATTGCAATCCAACCTCCCTTAAATTTATGGCCTTTCACCTATTATTGACAAAATCACTTGAGCCAATCTTATAACTTTTCAACTACCCCACTCTTTCTTCTCAATTTCCATCTCAACCCCAGCCAAGACTCAACTCCCTCTTTTCTCTCTTTCTTCCAACATCAAATTTATTTTCTCAACCTTTTACTTTCACTACCTAAAGAACTCACTTTTAAATGATGAATAAGTCAATGACAAACATATACTTGCTAGTTTGAGGATCAACAACACACAACCTTACTAATATTAAGAACTATGAGATATAATAATATTCTTTAAAAAGAAGTATAATTAACCATTGGGAAGTTGTAAATAGAACACAATCATGAATTCATAACTTTATTCATAT
>JBAKGM010000002.1:6073340-6085356 GCA_037177215.1 Asparagus racemosus | reverse complement strand
AAAATTTTCCATGCTGACACAAACAGTGCCATGGAATCACTTTCTCACTTTTTTTTACCGAAACAAACACGCCCTTACCCTCAAAATCAACTTTTTGTTTGTAGAACTCCCTAAGTATAATGTCAACCCATGCCCACTCCAAAAATAAAAAATAAAAAATAAAATTAAAAAAATCCAAAACTACCATTGACTATACACGTGACCACTCTTTTTTATTTTTGGATTTTTGTGCCTCTCTCTCTCATCCCTTCTCTCTCCCCTCCCATTCCCCACTTATGTTAAACCCAACCTCTTCCGCCATTAATTCTTCTCTCCGTCTTGATAAAATTATCTATCTTTCTCTCTTTTCCTCTCAAACTAAGGTGAGGTTCAATTTTCTCTATGGTGGCTAACAAAAATTCTGTATCAAGAGGTCGATTACCATTCTCTTCTCCAGTCGTGTTGTAGGATTTGCCATTATTGGGTTTGGGATTTGGACATAAGGATCATTGTGAATGATGACCATTTTTTTCACGAGCAGAGAACGAACTAATAAAGTTCAAAGAAGATGTTTAGATGTCATATTGTGGGTTATTTTACAAACTTTATAATGTAGTTTGTTTTGAAAATAATTGTAAACTTTTTTCTTCATATGTTATATTGTAGTGGTGGATATTATGTTAGATGTGTACCTTAATTTTAATATAGTTATAAACTTGTAGTCAATTGTTAAGTTTAGCAGTTAATTGTTAACCTTATGAGTTAATTGTTAATATTATGAGTTACTTGTTAAGTTTATGCATTTGTTGTTAAACTTGTTTGTTAATTGTTAAGCTTATGCATTCGTTGTTAAGCTTATGCGTTAGCTGTTAAGGTTTTTCATTAGTTGTTAAGCTTTTTCCTTAGTTGTTAAGCTGATACATTGGCTGTTAAGCTTATGTGTTTGTTGGTTAAGCCACTTCATTAGTTGTTAAGCTTATGCGTTTGTTGTTAAGCTTATGCATTGATTGTTAAGTTATTTATTAATTGTTAAGCTTATGCATTGGTTGGTAAGTTTTTTCGTCAGTTGTTAAACTTATGCATTGTTAAACTTTTTCGTTAGTTGTTAAGCTTATGCATTGGTTGTTAAGCTTTTTTGTCGATTGTTAAGGTTATGCGTTGATTATTAAGCTTATATATTTGTTGTTAAGTTTTTTCATCTAATAATAAAAAGAGGAGGAATAGAGGAGATAGCTAAATAATATTCATCAGTTGTTAATCATGAAAAAACTTAACAATAAATACATAAGCTAAACAACTAATGCATAAGCTTAACAACTGACAAAAAAGCTTCACAATCAACGCATAAGCTTAATAACTGGCAAAAAGCCTTAACAACCAACGTATAAGCTTAACAACCAATGAAAAAACTAACGCATAAGCTTAACAGCCAATACATAAGCTTAAAAACTGATGAAAAAGCTTAACAATAGACGCATAAATTTAACAACCAATGCATAAGTTTAACAACTAATGAAAAAGATTAATAAACAACACATAAGTTTAACAATTAACAAAAAAGTTTAACCAACGCATAAGGTTAACAACCAACACATAAGTTTAGCAACTGACAAAAAAACTTAACAACTAACACATAAGCTTAACAACTAATGCATAAGCTTAACAACTGATGAAAAACTTAACAACAAACGCATAAGCTTAACAACCAACGCATAACCTTAACAACTAACGAAAAAGATTAACAAACAACACATAAGCTTAACAACTAATGAAAAAGCTTAATAGCCAATGCATAAGCTTAACAACTGACGAAAAAACTTAACAACAAATGTATAAGCTTAACAACCATGCCGTATAATAATCTAGTGTAAGCTACAAAACATCACTTCCTTCTAGTATTGCTTTTATGAATAAGTACGTGTAAATCCCATAATTGTACCTACAAACAAAAATAAAATAAAATATGACAGTGTTTTTCGTAAATATTTATAGTGTTATTTTACAAACTCTCTAATAGTTGAGGGAAGCTCTTCAAAATTCTACCAATTTGCAATTCGACAACAATTCTCTTATCTTCCTCTCTCTGTTTATACCCTCCAACATTCACAATAATCCTTACATCCAGATCCCAAACCCAACAATGACGGATCTGACACCACAACTAGAGAAGAAAATAGCAACCAACCACTTCATATGGAATTTTTGTTAGTCACCATAGAGAAAATTGAACGTCACCCTAGTTTGAGAGGGGAAGAGGGAATGATAGAGAATTTTTTCAAGAGGGAAAGAAAAAGTAATGGCGTTGGATTTAACAGAAGTGGGGAAGGAAATGAGAGAGGGAAAGGATGAGAGAGAGTGGGGCACAAAAATCCAAAAAAAAAGGATGGTCACATGTATAGTCAATGGTAGTTTTGAAATTTTATATTGTTTTGAGTGGGTATGGATTGGCATTGTATTTAGGGGGTTCTACAAACTAAAAAGTTGATTTTGAGGGTAAAGAAGTTGTGGACTAAGTCTTGGGAGGTAAGCAAATAAATTATTTAATTTTGGGGGCTAGAAGCAATTTTTCCAAGGAAAAAAGATAGAATTTGGATAGATTGAATTATTTGGCTATTAAAGGAAAGAGTTTAATAGGGTAAAATTCTTAGTTAGTTGAGGAATTAAGAAGTGCAGATTTTTTTTAATGGAAACTGCAGAGCTTTTACATGATAACGCGGTAAAATTTAGAACTTAAAATATTAGCTGGAGAAATTTAACTGATTATAAATTATGTTTCTCTCCTCAATTGTATTTTCTAAAATAACCCTTTTGCCTAATTGAAACTATAATTAATTACAATTTTGAGTGCGGAACACCTCCTAACCGTCAAATCTATCTGTCCAGCGATGTGAGGGCTGCTTTAAAGGAGTTTATTTATAGATATGTAATTGGTGCTCTGACATTTCTTTACGGAACACCGAAGCTGTTGGCATGAAACTTAACACCTCTGGTTCTCTACTCATCAGGCAAGGGCAATAATGTCATTTCATTCCCACGCCGGGGCGACACGCCAACTCTCAATGCGCGCTCGCCCTCTTTTTATACGGAGAAAACGATACAAGGTAGTGGGTCGGCGTCACGTGCGACCCAAACATGCGCACGGAAATTCCGAGCGCCATGCGGGGCCCACATCATGGAACCTTTTTAGAATCCATCTTGCGAAAACATGCGAATCTCGCCAGCTCCTGCGCCCGTCTCCTCTTTCCTTCTGTCTCTCCCTCTGCGGGTCCCACCGTAAAGAGGTTCGGGTCGGGGTGCGATTGAAAATCCTACTCAATTTCTCCATCTTCCTCCTCAGTCGGCGACACGCATCGATCGAGCTCACAAAACAAAAACATTGCTCTCTCTCTCTCATGACTCCCACGCCTCCCCTTTCTCTCTCCTGCTCCAACTACAAATAAATAGCCCCCTCTCTCTATTCTCAATTTCTAGGGTTTCGAACTAATTGGAGATCTAATCGGCGAGAATCGTTACAGTTGGTCTTCGATCGAATTAGGGTTTTAGGAGGAGGATGGAGGAGGGCCTGGTGTTGAATTGGGGGGTTTTTAGGGCGGTCCTCGCGATTCTGCAGTGGTGGGGGTTCAACGTCACTGTTATCATCATGAACAAGTGGATCTTTCAGGTAAAAATCCGTTCTTTTTTCGGAATTTTTGGCGTTTTTGTTTGGTTGATGTGGATTGTTCTTTTTTTGAATTATGGACAATGGGGTTTTTCAATGTTTGCGGGTTGATTGTAGAATGCGGATCATGAATTTTGTTTATTTTAGGAGGAAGATGGTTTAAGTGAAAGCTCCGGTTAGATCCAGGGCAAATGAAGGTAAGGTACTGGTAGAGTTGTAGGAAAAGTTTGGTTCTTTCTCCCTGTTTTGCTTACAGATGCGGGACTGGGGGGAAGTGACATTTTCTATGCTTTGCTGCCTTGTTAGAGATAGTGTCGTGTCGCTACCGAAGTCTTGAATCTCACTATGATGGTTGATATGTCTCAAAATGAAGGCCGAGGCATGTCATGTGGATGGGTTCTTGTTGTCGCGGTAAATAACTGCTCTGGTTGATGGTGGGGTGAGTTTAGGAGATGCGAACGGTAACCCATGAGAATTTAGGATGTTATAGAATTGAAAGGGTTGGAAGACATGTCTATTTCTCCATATCTCCCCTGAAATTAGTTTCGTATTCTCCCATTTATAGGCGTAACCACCTTAGATCTCATAACCTATGGATATGTCCACTGGGAAGCAGGCGGGGCTGTCTCTTAGTATGAAGTTGTAACCCTCAACTCTCATTGCAAATTTGGTGTTGTTTCTGTTGGTGTCGGGACCTTGAAAATTTCGCCCCATGGACACTTAACTTATGCAGACATGTTAGAATTTAAATTTATAAGCCTCAAATCTCGCCACAACTTCGGGTTTTGGTGTGATGGAAAGGATCATTAGCACTGTCTTAGTACTAGTCCCTTGTGATGGTTCAATTCAGGGTGTACAGGCGTGGCATATTGGATTCCTTTTCCTGTTCTCGAATAGTTGAGTTGGTGATGACATAAGTAACTTCCGTGCCGGAGGTTGGAAGAGAGCACGAAATTACTGACTTCTGTATACCTGGAAGAGAATTTATCTGAGGTTTTCTGCATTTTTTCTAGTTCTCTCTACACATGAGAAACCTATTTCATGGATCCCTTCTATGATCTATCTTTTTTCTTTAATACTTTTCTGTGACAGTTTTTATGTTGTAACAACTAGGATGTTATACCAATAATGTAAAGGTGTTGCTGAAAGGACACATATGAACAATTTTGGAGGACTAGTAGAGGTTCACTGTTTGATAGCCGATGTTACTATCTTCATTGACTATTAACAAAAAATTCATTTCTTTAGTGCTCCTAGGATGTAGACTTATGGTTTACAGGACATCAGAATCAGGAAGATATTGAAATCTCTCTTGTATTCTTCCTTGCATGATCTGTCCAACGCCCTTTGCTGGCCATTAGGTTACATGATCTATGCTGGAAAAATGATTTATATCTTTCATTGTTTCACTTCCATTGTCGTGATCTCACCTCAATGTCAATGGTAGTTTCTCTATATCCCAGAAGCCTATCTTTGTGATACTGTGTATAACTTTTATATTTTATTTATTCGCTGAAACAGGTAGCTAGCTGTTTGTTATCCTTCGCTCCTTCCCCTTTCTCCTTCTAGTTTCTTTAGTTAACTTAGCAACACTCATCCCTTAAATGCTTCCAAATTTCTATAGGGATATCATTATGTCCTCCATCATTGCCTCTTTTTGTTTTCTTTAAAGTATCCTTAACTTTGCTATGCCCAAGAATGCAACAATATTTACAGTTCCAAATATAGGTTAAACTATCAGATTAATACAATATGGACAACTGTTCATAGTTTCACAAATACTTTTGTGACATAATGATTATCCTTAGCGTAGTTCTCCTTAATGCGTTTTTTTTAAATAAAGTTGTTTTTTTTTATTATCTTTCTTTTTGGATTCATTTGCTTGCCTTATTTGATTCTCTCTATAACCAGATAAAATGATTTTTTTTACTCAGGTAGTTAAATTATGTTCTCTTATTTCAAGTTTGCATACTGGGTAACCTAAAATTGATCTTATGTCTACAGAAACTGGATTTTAAGTTTCCCCTGACGGTATCATGCATCCATTTCATATGCTCTGCTGTTGGAGCATATATTGCAATAAAAATACTGAAGATTAAACCACTTATTGAAGTTGAGCCGGAGGATCGCTGGAGAAGAATATTTCCTATGTCCTTTGTTTTCTGCATCAACATTGTTCTGGGAAATGTGAGCTTACGGTACATTCCTGTCTCCTTCATGCAGACAATAAAATCATTCACTCCTGCAACAACAGGTTGACTAACTAATCGTTGAATTGTTATTGATATTATCTTAACATCCGTGGCCATCTCTTAACATATTCTGATTTGTTCTTATTTTGCAATAGTTATCCTTCAGTGGTTAGTATGGAGGAAGTATTTTGAATGGCGCATATGGACTTCTCTGGTCCCTATTGTTGGAGGGATTCTTTTGACGTCTCTAACAGAGCTTAGCTTCAATGTATTTGGATTTTGTGCTGCCTTGTTTGGTTGTCTTGCTACATCCACAAAGACAATCCTGGCAGAGTCCCTTCTTCATGGATATAAATTTGATAGGTAGAAATAAGACGGTTTTTTTGTCACAGTCTTACAATATTTTCATGCTTGTTAATTATGCCTTTACAATTTTTTTCATGAAACATTTCTTGCAAACAATATTAATTCAATTGCTGGCAGTGTTACATAACCTGATTAAACTATTATCATGTTCTAATGCATTGTGAAGTTTGATTCTCATGCATTGCAAGATCCTAAGTTGTTTGTTGGTAGAGGATGAGGCATTTACAAGGATTTCTATTATGTTTTGTGCAGCAGACGCCAATATAGGTTTGTTACTGTTTCTATTCTTTGTTGGAGGATAAAGGTGGTCTGATTCAGTGATCTAGGACCACGATTTGGAAGGGCTTATGTGCAATTATGCATGTTCATTATGTAAATTGTGTGTTATTGAATTCTCTTCACTATTTAGTATGGCATATTTCTTAAAGAGAGATGGTACTGGAACCTCAAGTTGCTGGGAGCAAGTTGGTAAGGGGGCTGGAGTCTGTGCCATGTGAAATTAAGGTTTAGGCTTGTGGAGTATAAAACAAATGTAGCAATTTTACTCCCTGAGAAAAAGAAAAAAAAAAGAAAAAGGAGCACATTCACCACTACCGTCATTACAATGATGTGTGATAGAGCCTTAGTGATGGAGCGAGGAGGACTAGAGATAGACCCAGAGAAAATGCACTTAAGTCAGTTACAAAGGATAAGCTGATTACTAATTTAAAGTCTCTTAATGTAGCTGAATGGAGAAGGACGATGTATCTTCCCCTCCCCAACCCAATAAAAAAAAGACAAAAAGGAAAAGAAGACCAATATGTCATTTTTGTTTATATTGATATATTTTTTTAGTTTGAGAATTGAGATATATCTTACTTTTTATATGCATTGTGCTATAGGTGTTGTCAAAACCTAGGCCTAAGCTTCTGGGTAAGATGATATTATGAGTGTTGGACCTGTAATAACCGTGATTAAGTTGACACATAATGACACTGTGGGAGAGTAATCGACCATTGGCTAAGAAAAAGATGATTTGCTTTTATGCCATAAGGTTATACAATCATACTATTCATTTATGATAAGGATCAATAGAAAGATTTGAAGGAAAAAGTTGGAGCTGAAAAGACGGATATAGCCACTTCCCATTCTTTTTTATATTGTTCACCTTTTATCCTTGATCGGAAACATTTGCTTTTCATAAGGTGAAATGTTTTAACCTTTTTTTGTAATGACTTAATCTATATGCTCGAGACACAATCTACTTCTTACATTTTTCTGTTTCTAAGACCAAAGCAAGGATGTATTATTGCACCCAAAAAAAAAAACAAAAAAAAGGAGATTTGGATATGATTTTCATTTATTTTGAATAAACTTAGGCTGATAAGCTTACCTCAAAATCTCAAATGTAGGTCTGTTTCTTGGGTGTAACGTGTATTCTCACCAAGATACCTGATGAGAATAGGCGTTGGCATGAGAAATAGGGGATCTATCTTTATACTAGTTAGGTTGATGCGATTAAGAATAGGGTTAGTTACATTCCGATGCCCTGAAGTATGGTATAATTACATGTGATACCTTGGAGTCTGTATCTACGCGGTTAACCCTGAGATTAGTGATTGTGATTATGTGAATGACCATAGAATCTGATGGTAGATTAACCTTGTTGGTTTTTGCTGACATGAAGCTCTCTCGTTAAATTTGGGTTAGGATTAAGGTTAGGGCTAGGCCTAGAATTAGGGTTATGGTTAAGGTCATAGCAAAGGTTAATGACTATTAGAGTTAGAATTATGGCTATGACAATGGAACTTTAGTCAGTATGCACAAGAATGAGATTTCAGCATAACAAGAAGCTTTTTTCCCCCTTCTTTGAACTACTTTCATAGAGGTCACTTGGATCTGTGAAAATAGTGGCAAATGTTGCTGTTTGTACGAACTCCAAAACAAATATATGTTTATGGTTGTGACTGACTATGATGGTTAGGAGCTAGGACATAATAGGATAAGAGTGATTGGAGGGAAGAGAGGGATTTTACTTACATAGTTGTCATAAAAGAAGCTAACTAAACTATAAGCTTGCAGATATGTTAGTTGTGTGAAAAATGCCTCTGATAAAATTAACAAAAAACTATGGCTGTCTTTTTGTTTGTTTGTTTGTTTGTTTGTTCTTTTGCTACCAATTGTCTTTTCTAATGAACTACAGTAGCTTGAGTGCTGATTTAAAGCACCTTAGCTTTGCCTTGTGATTTGATGGATGATTACAGTTAAAGGAGGCTATCCTCCTGTGCACCATTTTGCTGTTCTCTTTTTCTTTGAGCTGAACTGTTTCTATTGTTTTTGTGCAGTATAAACACAGTCTACTACATGGCCCCCTTCGCAACTATGATATTGGCGGTACCTGCAGTGTTATTGGAAGGATTGGGAGTTTTTAACTGGTTTTACACACATGATTCCATTTTCTCTGCAATGATAATTATCTTTAGCTCAGGAGTTTTGGCCTTCTGTCTAAATTTCTCCATATTCTATGTGATCCATTCCACTACTGCCGTCACATTCAATGTAGCAGGCAATCTAAAGGTGATAAGATCAGCTAGCTCTTTCACCATGTTTATAACTAGGATTAATTGCAGACAGACCCCTGATTTATGAGGTTTTATTGACTTATACCCCCTAAACTATTTAATTAGTGCTTACACCTTTTGAACTGCAATAAATATTATTTCTCCCATTTGGTTGAGATGTCAGGTGAGAATCATGTGACAGTAATTTACCTATTTCCCTCAGTTTAACTGAAAGAAGACTAAACTGCGCTCTAAATTGATGGCATCTGAGTTTCAAGTGGCAAATGCTACATAAAACAAGTTATGGGTATAAGTAGCCACACTGCCATAATGTGAAAGGTGTATCTACAATTAAGCCTTATAACTATTTTTGTTCGCTTATGTTAACTTATCGTTTTATTGTGCACAGGTTGCAGTTGCTGTTCTGGTTTCATGGCTCATCTTTAGGAACCCAATTTCTGCTATGAACGCTATTGGATGTGCGATTACTCTCTGTGGCTGCACATTCTACGGGTATGTGAGGCATAAGCTATCTCAGCAACAATTACCTGGTACCCCCCGAACTCCTCGAACGCCAAGGCATAAACTGGAGATGATTCCACTTGTAAATGACAAGCTAGATGATAAGGTTTAGTCCTCTTGGGTACTCTAGGAGCATTTCTAACTATTTGTTGTCATAGGTTACAAGAGTTTATAGAGTTACATAGGAAGGTGAATACTATTGACTGTGGTGCTCTCTTTATGATCTCCACACGCTCCAAACTCCACAATTTCCCACTAGTTGCAGGCGCCATGTATCTAAATCTAGAATGTAATGTATTTTGCCCCCTTTTTTCAGTTATTATAGGAAAACGTTGCTGATATTTATTCAGTGAATACTCAGTTTTGCATTAATATATGCTGGCCTTTATCTTTGCTCTTACATGTTATTGCAATCTGTTTTATTTAGTAGAACTTGCCATTGTTTTACCCGTCATGAAAACATTGCTTGTGTGGGGTTAATTGCAGGTAGACCCTTATACTATCGCCAAATTGAGCTTACAACTTACTACCCATCATAAAAACATTGCTTATATTATGGATTACTTGCAGGTAGACCCTTGTACTATTGCCAAACTGAACTTACTACCCCTGTAGTTTTCTTGACGCAGGTGGGCCTTCTGAGTGAAATTTTTGTGACCCTTTTCAGGGGATCTATTTGCACCAATAGATTTTCACTCAAGGGGTCTGTCTGCAACAACAGAAGGGTATCTATCTGCAGCAATAGAACTCTTTCAAGGGCTCTATCTGCAAGAGTAGAGCTCTTTCCTGAGTCTATCTGCAACAATAGAACTACAGGATAGTAAGCTCAATTTGGTAACAGCACAGAAGGTCTATCCACAGTTAACCCTTTATTCATTTATAGTGATCACTCAGTTTTGCATTAACATATGCTTGGTATAATCTTTGCTCTTGCATATTTCTTACAATCTGTTTTATTGAGTAGAACTTGATGACATTGAAACCATGAAAACTGGATGACATAATAACGGGATGACATTTATTGATAACATCAACAACCACAGCATAATCAAACATAACAGGACTCTCATTAAGTCAGGTCATCTCTATCTGCTACTTAGCATACAATATAAGCATCTTTATATTATTGTTAACAGCAATTATAAGTAGGCAGGCTCTCTTTATTTATAGCGCTCCTTGTCAAGCCAAGAGCCAGAAGTTCTTCTGCCATCTAGTGCTGACCAAGTATCCACCAACTCCTTTGCTCTGCTTTCTCACTGCTAGAGTCAAGCACCCTGCTTTGTTGATGCACTGCTCCACAAATTCCTCACTGCTGCTCCTAAACAAGCTGGCCACAAGATAATCTTATTCAAATTCAAAGCCACCAAAACAATAATATCCAAAGTTTCAGATCACATTCTCTCATATTTTATTTGATCTTTCCTATATCTCTCCTCTAGTTGGTGAAATGGGGTATATTATATTTGTAGATATTTGGTGGTATGTTGTAAGTTGTAAGTTGTAACTGCAAGTGTAATTGTAATTTGTAAACATAGTTACAACTGCAGTTATAGTTGTTTGTTCCTCTTTTGTAACTTCAGTTGCTAAAATTGCAAAAACAATTTGCATTCTTGCAACTTATTCTTGCAAAAAGGAGAACTTTTTTAACTGCAGGTGCAAAAAAAAAAAAAAAAACTACATTTGCAGCAGCAACAACTTTATTGCAAATTGAAACTAGGGTTTTTAGATATTGGTCCCTTGCATCTTTCATTTCTTTAAGTTAGTCCTTCAAATAATTGGAATTCCTATTTCGTCCCTTAGACCGTATAAGTTACTCAAATTAAGGGAGGCTTTTTTTTTCAAGCTTTTAAGCTATGTTAGCTTTTGATGGCTTTTGACTTTTATAATAAAATTTAGTTTAAAATTATTTGGGTAAAATAGTAGTTTGTTTGGTCAAACCTTGCCAGTTGGGTGAGCTTATAAGCTTGTTTTTCTGATGAGGCTGAGGTGTACCGGCTTTTAAAAATGAGATAAGCTAACTTATTTGGTATTGTATCTAACAGATAGATATGAAAAGCTAGCTTAAAAGCTAGTTTGAATAAAAAATAAGCCTCTCCAAGCACCCTCTTAGTCATTCTGTTAGTATCTCTGTCCAGTTAACCCTAGTTGAGTTAGTTAGTGATTAACCTCTCATGGAACGTTATCTTTATACCCTTCTAACTTGTCGATGGGTTAGTTTCAAAGTTTTGGTATCAAACTATGGATGTGAGAGGGGTAAGGGCAGTCTAAAAGATGGCTTTGAGGAAGAAGATGACTGTTGGGAGGAAGAAGACACAAATTTTGGGTCTAGGTTTCGATTTCGAATCAGGTATGGGTTTGATTGCTAAATTAAAATTAAGGGAAAAGTTAATGACTGGAAATAATATATTTTCCAAATGTCAGTTTACCATACAGTATTTGGGAGACTAAATAGTAATTTCAAAGATTGGAGGGACTATGTTCAAATTACCAAGATTTAACAGACCAACATTACAAATAAACCCTTGAAACTATCAGTTGAAGTTGCAATCTGCAGAGAATTTGGATGGTGGGAAAAATATCTTACCAGCAAGAGAATAAAGAAGGCTTGCTCTGGCTCAGCACCAAGACAGAGGCCTCCAGCTTCTTAACTTGGCTGAGGACAGTGCTTAGCTTTGGCCCTTGAATCACAAGTGCTTCAACCTCCACCTAAACATCAATATCATAAATCATAAAAATACGGGGCTGTGGAGTTGGGGGGG
>JBAKGM010000002.1:6056153-6068736 GCA_037177215.1 Asparagus racemosus | reverse complement strand
GGCGGCTCTACTCACCCACATACTTTTCCCTTTTCTCAGCGTTATCTCTTACCAACTCTCAAACACCGGCTAGACAGAATAGTGTGTGTAGTTAGTCTCTCAATTTATAGTGTTTAAATAAGTTGCGTGGTTGCTCAATCAACAAATCAGAGTGGCGCAGCGGTAGCGTGGTGGGCTCATAACCCACAGGTCACAGGATCGAAGCCTGTCTCTGATATATCAGATGAGCTTCTGATACTTTTTGTCCCCCACTGTTTTTAATTTGGGCTTTGATTTACTCTATCGACTTCTACGTTTGGGCTTTGAGCTTCCATCCTCTAACTTGTGAAATCCACTGGTTCAAGCTTTAAGGCCCTCGGATATCATTAATCAGCTGCCCAAAATTTTGGGCCGGCCTTTATTTGCTTCAAACTAGCACAAAAACTCATTGCACATGTCATTTATTTGGAGCTTATGATGGAAATGATTTGCCAATATGCATGAGTTCTTCCTTATGGTGGCAATTGTTTCGTGAGCATATGTATCAGTGTTTATCAAATATATATTGATCATGCAAATGAGTAAACTAGTTTTACATTACATGTACATTAACTATCTAAAGAAGCCCAAAGTATTAGCCTCTTCTTTTGAGGTTATGCCCAATAAATTTGATAGAATATAAAAATATAACCATTAGTCTTACCATAAGTTCAGAGTCCCAATGTAATGGGAAGGACTTTAACACGGTATTAAAGTGACACAGCTTCGAATCCCACTGGTCATGAACTTAAAGTAGATTAAAAAAAAAGCTTATACCGCTACGTTAGTCCATGTTTCTGCATGGACGCTAAACCTCAAAGGAGTGTTGCAAAAATATGAAAATATAATCCTCAATTCAATAAAGGGTACATTGACAAGCTAATAGGGCTGTCCAATTGGGCCTAAGGTCCGGACCCGGCTCTGGCCCGATGCCCGGCCTATAAACTCGGGCCCGGGTCCGAGGCGAGGTGGTGACGCCCGGCCCGGCCAGGTTTTTTATTTTTATATTATACATATATATTTTTATATTTTTAATATATAATTATAGTATAAAATGGTCATTAATGTATACTTATATATATTTTTAAGTGTATATTGTTATTAATATATACTTATATATACTTACATATACATTTCTAATGTATAATTATATATAATTATAGTATGATATGATCATTAATGTATACTTTACATATAGTATAACTATATACTAATAGAATATAATTTTCTACTTCTTAGTAAACACTTAGTATGATTGATTTTTTATCAAAATTTTGTATATTTTATTTTTAATTACTCTTGAAATTTCATTTTTTTTACAAAAAAACTTAATTTTAAAAAAAATTTAAAAATTTAAAATTAAAAAAACCCGGGCCAGCCCGGTGCCCGGCCTGGTCCTTCCGGGTCCGAGTCCGGGCCTAGTTTTACCCAGCCCGGCCCGTTTGGACACCACTATTTATAGTTTTAAGCATTTTAAATGAATTTATGAGATGCAAGTAATAGTTAAAGAGGGTAAGGTGAGTCTAAACTAGGCTTGGAGGTATGCATAGATGAAGTTAATAATTTAGGAGGTATGGTGAAACCAAATGTAGTTCTAACCATAAGCGAAGACAATTTTGATAGTTTAAGAGCCAATGGGAGACAAGAACTTTTACATATAGACCCATGTATCATGATATCAAATATGGGACAAGACATCATGTGTCATGTCCCTTTGATTTCTTGGGATTTTAACCAAATTAAGAGTTAAAAGTGGACTTTTCACTTCTCTGACATTAAATTAAGTCAGAAATCAATTTCCCTTCTCAAAATGTCAATCTCAGAGATGATATGTGTTAAAATATATACTAGTTGATGAGTAATAAATTTAATGATATAGAAGGTTATTTAAATGTATCCAATAAATATATAGCATATAGAGATATAACATGATTTTATAACATATTGCCATATAAAGTAATACTGACGACGAATTTGCATAAAATGTCTATAAGTTGTGGCAAAAAGGCTTCTCAAGTGGCTGACGTTAAGTTTAAAGCACGAAAATTAAGGAATGTTTGCATATACATCTCTGAAATTAATTTCCCATATTCAAAGATTTATCCTCCAATTTCTGACATTATAAGAAAACATCTATGTTCTATCATTTCCTCTATCATGTATCATCATTTCCTCTATCATCCTCTCCTCTTAATCCCCAACTTTCTTACCTCTCTTCCACTCCCTCTTCCTTCTCTCTCACACATCACCCTCACCTCCTCCTCCCCCTCTTTTTCCGATATCATCACCCTTCCCAACTTTTTCAACCTCTCTCTCCTCTTTCACATCCCTCTACTCCTCCCCCTCCCTATTTCCTTTCATCCACTTCTTCCAACACTTCGGGTAGAATACTTGGTCCCGGGTCTGAGTGTGAGGTTGGTTTTCTATGATTGAAGGGTGGAAGGGGAGTGGGCGGAGCAAGGAGATGATGAAGGGAGGGAGAAGTGTTTGTCGTGGGGGGGTCATGGGTTTTGCTTTTCTCAAATATGAGAATTTAGGGACCTAGGAATATGAGAGATTTAATGGGTATATATATGCAAAAAATTCTTAATATTTTTCACGTCAACACTTACCATGCACAATTGGAGTATCCTACCTGTCACAACTCATAAATTTTTACGTCAATTCGTTATCGACACCACTTTATATGCCAAAGTGGGTGTCATTTCACGTGTCAATTTTCTGTTTTAGCCTTTATAATGAAAAATATTTCATTCGTGTTAGACTTTTTCCATAATTATATCTTATGATAAAAGAAGCTTGTGTCCTTGCATTTTTTTTTAAAAGAAGAGCAATACTGTAAAGGAGAGTATGTATTCCCTAAGAATACCATGTAGAATGTGTTGATCTATGCCATTCACGGGGAATTAGAGAGTTAATTTAGATATTGTAGCTATTTTGTCAAAGGTGTAAATTATCTTACTCCTAAGAAGATGGTTGTAATAGGATCCCTACCATGAAAAGAGTAGAGATACATCATATAGTTGAGCACTTGCCTAGAGAACTGTAGATGTGAGAAAATTTGTACTTATTACTTTCTCAAATAGTTATTTTGTTTCTTGTATGTAATTTGTAAATAAAAAAAACAAAACAAGGAGTAATCACTCCCGATTTAATCGCTGTCCGCATCCGGGCATCACGGATTGCAATTATTTGCGTCAGGAGAAGTTGGGTACCACTTTGTACTCGGAGGGGACAACCCCAAGAACTTTCAGTCTTTTGGCGGTAAATCGCCAATAATTTTCAAAATCACACTACACCCCAAAAAATTTCAAAAATCACACTAGGCCTCTAATAACTTTCAAAATCACGCTAAACGCTCAATAACTTTTGGAATTACAAAAATCCTCAAATAAGATTTCAGATTCTGTAGATACCCCATAAAATAGAAAACAAAAACAAAACAAAAAGTCATTTTGAAGGACAATTTTAGTAAAAAATAATAAAATAATTAGGATTTGGGGCTCTAACTTGAGCGCTATGGAGAGGAAAAAAAAATGACAAAATGTATAAAAGGTCATGTAGATTGCATGTGCTACATTAGATATAATGGAGTTAACTTTGGGGTTTTTCTGCAAAATTGATTAGGAATTTAGTGTGATTTTGAATTTTATTGGGGTCTAGTGTAATTTTTGAAAGTTCTTAGGAGAATTTAGTGTGATTTTGAAAGTTATTGGGGATTTACTATAAAATGCTGAAAGTTCATGGGATTTATTTTAATTTTCCCTAAAAAAATCATATAAAGGGCACTATGTAAAAATCGCTCAGTGTATATTTAACAATAATACTGGCTAGGCTATTCCAAATTACTCTGAAACTGCTAGAGAGAAAAGTTTCACAATTTTTTGATCAACTATCAATTTCCCCAAAATTTAAAAAGAAAGGACCCTACACATAAAAGATTTTCTTTTCTTCTGTTCGTGAGAGTGTAATCATCAATCTGCAAAATTTATAGTGGGGCACCCAAAAAAAAATTCTTCTTCTTTCACGATTTCTTATATGCAGAGAGCTTTCTATAAAACATTTTTACCTTTTGTGATATTATATATTTCATAATTTACAAGATTCTACAAAACTTTATATTAGGAAAACCCACTTAGGCTTTAGAGATTTCACAAAACTTCCATCTAAGCTAAGGAGTTTTTCCCCAGAAATTTACCTAGATTGTTTTCAGATAACTAATCGGCAATTTATCCATCTAAAATGGCAATTAAGTGGTGCTAAGTGCTATTAGATGAGTCAAGGGGCGTTGGTTGCTACTGAACGCACAGATAAAAGAGTTATTTTGCAATTAAACCCATGTTTTACTGTATAAATTAAATTTAGGTAAAAGAATTGCTCCCTAAAATTGTTTTGGGTCCTCTAATTAATTTTCTCCCCCTAAAAGTTGATTGTGTTTTAAGTCCAGTAAAAAGAGTACGAGTAACACTGTTCTTTCTCAAACAAATGAAAAGAAAAAATAAAGGTTGAGCTTGATGGAAAAGTGCTAGTCTTAAAAGCTAAGCTCAGGCAATTAATCATCAATAAATCAAATAAATGAAAAGAAAAAATAAGGGGGAAAAAAGGCATTGGATAAAGTGTTGGATTAGATGCTACTTTTGCAACTTTGTTGCTATTTTTACGGGATTAATTATATTTCGTACGAGTAATCCTGGAGTATGTGCATCTACGCCGGTGATCATAAGATTTACTTATTCAAATTACATTGGATGATTAGAGTCGGACAACAAGTTAATACAGTTGATATTTGTTAGGATTAAAATTAGGATTGAGATTAGGATTCGAGCTAGGGTTATAGCAAATATTAATGACTAAGAATTAGAGTTAGAGTTAACAACCGTTGGGTTGAGAAGGAATTATTGGAGGCAAGTTAACCATTGCAATCATTTAGGAGCTAAAATTGATAATACCTAGAATTTAGGGTATTAAAATAGGATCATCATTAACTCATTGAGCATGAGAGAGAGACTTGAGAAAAGCGAGAGAATTAAGTGGGGTACGCTTGGCCTCACGCTCTTACGCCTCTCTCTATCTTTCTCTCGCTTAGCAAGAACCTCAGGACTCAGGAGCGCTCCTTAACAAATTTCTATTAAAAAATCATTATTTTATTGCAATAACTAAGCTATCAAATTGGCATTACCTTGTATCAATAGTATTTTTTTTCACTTACGATGTTGTGGTATTAATATCAAAATTCATACCAATTTGATTATTTTTTCTACTACTAAATATAATAACTTAGTTATTTTTCCTACATAAAATAATATCAAATTGACACCAAATATTGATATTAATACCATAATATCGCAAGGGAAAGGAAAAACAAAACCATATTGATAATATGATCCCACCAAAAATAACAATCCCATAATTCAGCCTTATAGCAACTATATAGAAACCTTTTTCCGAGTGGAATTCTTATCAGAACGACAGAGCCACATGAAATGTGGCCTGATCCAAAACTTGTAGGGGACATTAAAATATCTAAACTGACCCGTGCAAGATATATGCATGGCTCATGATGTGGACGGTGTAGGACGTTCTGAAAGGATTCACCTCCCTTCTTTCAAAATAAAATAAAATAAAATAAAAATGAAATAAAAATAACGACAATTTTTTTTTAACCTATGTAACAAAGTAACACCAAGGGACAAAAAGAGCGCAAATGCATGGGCGGAGGAATGGCAACGGCCACTGAGATGCTCCACTAAGTTACAATCTTGTGGTCTTCCTTAGAATTACTTGCAGGCTAAGTGACATAGTTAAGCCATCAATATGCGCCAAAAAAAAAAAAAAAAAAAGGAGAAAATTATAACCACGTCTATATCCAACAACTTTTCTCAAGAGAAAATGCCCCATTCTGTTTCAGCTTTTGACCCTGATCTCTTGATGAAGGGACCATAGAAAGCTCACAATCTTTTGCTACTTGCATTATGTGCTCAGAAATAACCACATCATGTTGCCAAACTATGGTGGGTTTGTTTTAAATTAATAAGGTACACGAGTAAATAGGAAAAGTAAGTTAATAATTGTCCCAAATGATGATATGTATGTAGTTGCTAAATGATCTAAAACTCTAAGGTTTTGAGAAATAATCTCCAGATGATTAAGGCGTGATTGAAGGAGAATACTTTCATATGCTAACTAACTCCTAATCATAGAGAATGAGAACAAGATCTCCGATGACTAAAACGAAACAATGTGTTACCATTCTTTCTCAATCGGGCTGTGTTCTTAACTTATAGTGTTGGAAATTGCTTTGGGCTTAAGGCCCATAGTGTTGGCGATGGGGCAAAAAAATAAAAGGACCAAAAAGAATGGTTAGCGCACGCCCGGTGGGACTCGAACCCACAATCGCCTGATTAGAAGTCAGACGCCTTATCCATTAGGCCACGGGCGCTTCATACTGAGAATAGTAGCAATGAACTTCCTATTTTATGAAAATGTTAATGCAACTACAAACTCTATGGTTGAAATGAAAGAAACTTTTTTGAAAGGAAAAAAATATTGTAGGTTCTTTAAAAAAAAAAAAAGTTCAAACGCGTGAAACACCTCAACATTATACAAGTTTCTTAACATTTGGCAAGCAAACATGCACAGAGATTAGGCATCATTTGGCTCTGTAGTTCTTCAAATCTTGATACCCGGGCACGTTCTACGTAATTTCCCGGTAAAGAAAAGCAAAAGGGAAAAAAATAATAATAATGGAGCTAAGTGTAATTCACAGGTGTTCCATCTTACTTTGTGCTCCATCTCTAAGTTGCAGGTATCAATGGCCAACAATGAAAATCTTACTTATCTACAAACATCAAGAATGAACTCTAGGGTGCCACTAAGGACTTAAGGTAATAATTTCACATAATTAGTCATATGCACATAGTTTTCGTGATGAGAGCAAAAGTGCATGCTACAGTCTTTAACATACTCAACAGACAGTATTTCAAGGGATCTCCAACCATTGCGCAACAATTAGCAGCTCTCTTAATAAGAAATATGTTCTGCACTCAACACAAGATTCAATATAACCATGACTGAGAAGAGACGCTGCTTACAGCGAAAACAAGTCAATAGGAATCAAAGAAGAATCACAACAGGTAACAATCCTAAGGAATTCAGTGACTTTCAAATCAATGAATTAAGAAACACCAAAATGTCCAGGATGGTTCATCACATTATTTAGTACAACAAAACACCAGAGTTATGAACAGGAAGAAGATACAACAAAGAATACCGGAAATTTTTTGAAGAGAGTGAAAACACACAAAACAGACTCAGGAACATGTTATACTGCACAACTCATCCATCCTTTCCTTCGAGATATTGTCGAAGGGAAATGTCCGGAACTTGTCACCAAACAAGCACGTTAATGTCAGCCTCCCATCGCTTACCATAGCCTGCAAAATTTCAAAGTAGCAACACTAACATCATACATCAAAACATTTGCTCAAGAACAAGATAAATCATGGAAAGAACCAAGTTAAGGTGGGATATGCCACAAAAATAGAGGCTGATCCTCTGTGAAGACAAACATTTATCTATATTTCTTGTGGGTATTGTGAAGCCATCTAAGGTCCCTCGACATAGAAGCTAATAGCCAAGGAACAGGTATATCTATGTATATCAGCGTCATGTGGTATCGGATTCTGAAATTCACAGTATCAAATGAATCTTACTTCACTGATCAACATGAGGCTTCAAGCAAGACAGCACAAAGATAAAAGTGAGGAGTGTGATTCATGACCTGTTGCTGACATGAAACTGCCCCTTCTATTTGTGCTCTCTTGCCTGAAGCCTCATGTATATGCGCACCCATAAAGTTTCAGAAACAAATTTTCTGTCTGCAAGTAGAAGATAGATGCAGCACACTCTTTTTAAAATAAGCATAATGCCGTGCAAGGAAATCATTCAAGAACAAGAAGAGTTTTTTAGGACATGACACACCAAAGGCGTATTTCATTCATGGAACCACCAATCTAAATGGCACAAAAAAAAAAGGAAGAAGAAGAACACTACTATCACCCTGAGCCTAGGTTGATTTTCCTATAACTGAACAATATGATAAAAGTAAAATGCTAGATCAGGAATAACAACAACAATTATAGACTGCATCTAAACGATTATAACCCCGAAACTCAACTCCTGCCACAGCTACCCAATTTCTATTAGATAGACTGTTCAACAGCCAAAGGAAGATTAATGCAAGCAGATGGCTGTTGACTTATGATGCATCCTAAATGCATAATCTTTCTGTTTCATAGCCAATATCATTGTGTCAAAACTTTAGATAGAGTTTTAAACAATGCAGTATAGCATGTTTCACAGCTAACAGTCTACTGAACTAAAGTTGCATGGAGCTATTTAAACAAAGGCCATGATACCTCACAAGCTGGTGCCTTTTCATTACAGCTCCACTTTTCGGTTGGAATACAGTTTATGTACTTGCACCACGAACAATAGTTATTTGCGTTTATTCCCCAGATTACTGCCACTAAACCTCCTGCAAGACTGTACCAAAGGAAAAGAAAATAAGACTTAATCCAACGACACAAGAGTGTGTGCCTTCAAAAAGGCCAAACTCAGATATTAGGAAAAGTATGTAGTGCAAACTGACATTATAACGAACATGAGAAGAGCAATTATCCTCAGCATTGGCTTGTCTAGCTTCTGCTTCAGCTTCACAGATTTATTCAAGTCATAATCAAATAAACCCTTCTTCCTTTCCATGATTGACAGCTGAGGGTTGAAAAGGACTACAACACCAAGCAGAATTCCGGACAAAAAACCTCCAATGCTTGAAAAGTTATCAGCAAGTGGTAGTAAGCCAATACAGAAGTTGATGACAGCAACAAGTCCTAGCATTGCCAATGCTGAAAACTGCAAGGAAAAGAAGAAAAAAATAAGCAGAGACGGAAAGGGGTATCAGAAAAGACTGCAAACTACCAGAAGACAGAAACCTTAGCAACATATGTCTTCCAATTCTGAATCAGTCCAGCTAACATAGCTCCAAGCAGCCCAAATAAAGCACCAGAAGATCCAACAGCAGGATTGCGCTCGATAAAGACCGCAGATGTCACACTACCCATAAGAGCAGAGAGTAGGTAAATTATTGCAGCCCTCACTGCCAGAGAATCCAAACAAAGGGGTTGGAAAAATTGCAGCAATGAAGAATTTAATCTCTAGAGATGCATTCTAAGCTGATTGCTTCAACACTGAAATTGGGGCATTAATACTCCAGTTTAGATTTTCATCTTCAGTTCAATTTTAAAAAAGCTAACTTATGCAGTAATGAGTATTTGCAGGATGAATTAAGTTTGAGGAATACTGAGTCCCCATAAATGAAATTTGCTACAAATTTCAGAACTGAATTGTTGTAAGAACTTACACGGACCAAATTCCTGCTCCAAGTGATGGCCTACAATGATTATACTGGAGAGGTTCAGTACCAACTGAATAACACCAGCATGCAACCATGGAGATGTCGCCAGGGGCCAAAGCTTAACTGGCAAGGTCCGTTGAAGGGCTCCCATTTTAACCAACCTGTGTGAATTAAAACAAACATGTTAAAGGCCATAAATCTTCGGCTTGTTCACTAAACTAATCTAAATAACTTCAGGATTGGTGGGCATTATTAGTATGGAAAAGACTGCTACAATTTATTTTTTATTTTTATTTTTATTTTGCCTACCAATCGTAGGATCAGTTAGTGGCCGTGAAAGCATATCATTACATCAGTAAATACCATAAATTCTAAAAGACATCACTAGCCATAATAACAAACTGTAGATAGCACAAAATTTATAAAAGAAGAGTATAAGATGCTGATCTAACAATATTCTGCAAATAAGTTATCACTTCAGCAAATTAACTGGCAGTCATATCCATGACCCAAACTGATAACTAATATTTGACAGAGTAGCAAATTTTCTCCATATCAACAACAAAATAAAGCATCCATGGTTTACCTTATGTGACAAATTGAGCAGTAAGGTGTAAAATCATCAAAGTTCATTACATAAAATGAACGAAACAGGGTACCTGATCGAGTATTCTATTTCTCATTTATGGGGTCTTTACATTTATACACAGTGAGACTGTTAGTATAGCAATCATCAAACAGAAGTGTTTGTGAGCACAAGACGTGTATTGGGGATGATTGGCCTGGCCCACTTCCAAATTTTTTCCTCATCTCAAAGTCCTATTTGCAACTGCTTATAAATATCATGCCGTATTTACAACGTTCTACATGTATATGGCATACCTTTAAATGTAAAACCCTCTAGATACAAATAATATATTTTCTAACAACATGCTTTCACAAATAATTATATGAGTACATACCTCACAGCTTAGGAAATATACAAGATTTGTATCAATCGACAATTGATCCTATAAAAAAATCGCTTTTATTCCAAAAAAATCATCACAATGCAAACCAAATTCAAAGAGAAAATGAATAACATCTAAAACATAAACCAAGATCGGATCACCCAAATTACTGGAAAAGTCAAAGGAAAGAGAGATTACGTCGACGCCGAGGGCCCAACAAGCGGGTTCTCGTAAATCGGCTGGAACGAGAACCTCCCGAGCGGCCGGAATAAGCACTGCCCTCCGCCGCCGCCGCCGGAGTTCCCAGGGCAATCATTAACTATCATGCTAGCAACAAAAGCAACGAGGCTGACAACAATGAAGAGAGAAATAACCCACGTGTGCTCGGATCGCCGGCGAGCGAAGAAAGGAACCCGATGATCCTCGTACTCCTCGTTGAGATCGGGGAGATCCATTAGATCGATGCGGAGTTGGTGGTGGTGGTGGTCGGTGGTGATGGCGGGCGAGAGACTGGGGCTGCAGACTGGGGTTTCGATTGAAGAGAGCTCCTCTTCGTCCGCCATTGGAGAATTAGGGTTAGGGTTGGCGATTTGGGGGTTTGATTCTTGAATTAGGGTTTTGTTTCTTGATCCGGGGGGTTTTTGGGGATTTTTTTTTCAATTGGCGGGAGAAAGTGCTTAAAGAGGAGGACGATGGAGGGGGGGTTGTTTGGACCGGTTTGTGTCCGCTTCGGTTTAGTTAGATGAACCAGCGACTTATTTTCTTAGGGGGTAGATAGGAGCGGGCATGGGCCGGTTCGAATAGCAGGCCGAACAAGCCTTGGGTCAAGACCTGGCGCTGCCCAACGTAGGTCGGGCCCAACCCAACTCGTGACATACCGGGCGGTGGGTTGGGTTGGGTTTCGCTCTAAACCCCCAAACAAAGAAGTAGGCCCCGACCACATCTGACTCGGCCCATGTCCAACCTTGACCGCCTTAGTTGATGGCTATATTTTGATATAGTTTAAGTAGTAATTCAATTGAAAATTACAACCTCCAGGTATTTGACTTATAATGTCAGTAGTAGTAGAGATCTTTTAAGCTCTATTCAGTATTTTGATGAATATTTACAGTCGTTATGATTTACTTAAAGCACTCATATTATTGTGAATCTTTTATTCTTTGAGATAATTCCATCACCAATTATAAATTTATTGGGTTTTGTTGGTACCCTAACGAGATTTTTGTTTAATCTCTATATGAAAATCAATGGGTGCCACATCACATGCGAATTTAAGACCGAAAGACGATCTCAACCGACCTTCTCTAAGTATCTCTCACTCGGAGCTGCAGTATCTCGGCCGACTGCTACAGTGCCATCTGCTACAGTACCGGCCGACACGAAGGCGTCGTTGGTCGTCCTGCTACAGTAGGCCGCCCCCTTGCTACAGTATCTCGGCCGCCTGCTATAGTACCATCTGCTACAGTACCGGCCGACACGAAGGGCGTCGTTGGGCGTCCTGCTACAGTAGGCCGCCTCCTTCCTACAGTATCTCGGCCGACTGCTACAGTACCATCTGCTACAGTACCGGCCGACACGAAAGTCGTCGTTGGGCGTCCTGCTACAGTAGGCCGCCCTCCTTGCTACAGTACTCGGCCAACTGCTGCAGTGTTGTCTGCTACAGTGCCGCCGACACGAAGGGCGTCGTTGGTCGTCTCGCTACAGTAGGCCGACTCTTTGCTACAGTACCTCGGCGGACTGCTACAGCACCATCTGCTACAGTACCGGCCGCCTCGAAAGGCGTTGTTTGTCGTCCCGCTACAGTAGGCCGACTCCTCTGCTACAGTACCTCGGCCGACTGCTGCAGTACCGACCGACTCGAAAGCCGTTGTTTGCCGTCCCGCTACAGTACTGCTGCTACAGTACCGGCCGACTCGAAAAGGTTGTTGTTTTCCCCCCGCTACAGTGCCCCCGACTCCTCTGCTACAGTTTCTCGCCAGCTGCTGCAGTACTGCTGCTACAGTACCGGTCGACTCGAAAGGCGTTGTTTGCCGCCCGCTATAGCAGGCCGGCTCCTCTGCTACAGTGGCCGACTCCCTTGCTACAGTGCCGACTGCTACAGTACTTCCTGCTGTGGTGGTTAGCCTTGAGCCCAGCGCCAACAACAAGTCAACATCACAATTAATTGCGCTGTGCTAGCCACATGGCTTTGTTACCACTC
>JBAKGM010000002.1:6010497-6037423 GCA_037177215.1 Asparagus racemosus | reverse complement strand
AGCACTGTTGAGAGGAAGAGTAAGATATCTCACTTAGCTGAGATATTTTACTTTCTATTCTTGTTTCCTTTGTGAGATGAAATATAACTCAGCAGCTTCTCTCAGGAGATAACGCTTCCGCGGCGTGTGGGCGTGATCTCTGCGCCCAACACATTCCAAATAAAACACTAAAATGAACCATCACTAAAGCAGGAGGCTGTGCTAGCGATGCGCGATACGCCATGCATTAGGATAGTAACGAGTGTCATTTACTTTATGCTTTTCATTCTATGGTTTATCATTCATACTTTCAAACCGTGGTAACCATATCTTCGTGATGCTACATGCATCCGGAGTGCTCATCAGTGTCTATTGCATACCCCGAAACCCCTACTTCCTATCATCATATTCATACCGCCTATTAGTCTTCTGATTTTGTGTGTAGAGTTTGAGCAAGATACATCTGTCTACAATCACTTACATTCGCAGGAGCAGGCCGAGGAGCAGTAAGCGTTGTCATCAGCTTTTCTTATGTTAGTTATCTTCACATTTCGGACTTGTGATTTCAGTGTTGTCTCCGTGTTTTGAGGGATTAGGGTGTGAATTTTCACTCTTAGGAGATATTTATTTTGGGGCTGTTTGGTTATCGTCTTTCATGTCCTTGTTGTTGTATATGTGTATTTGTGCTGTACTGTGGAAATGCGTATAGCGGGTCAACAATGTAGAGTAGGACTTGGGGTACATATTGCCGTCCTAGTCATTTACCCTAGCGTATATATTGGGGGTAGAGACATGACAATAAAATGCATACTTAATGTAACTTTGAGGTTGTAAGGAAAAGCATGCCATAATAGAATAATTAAGTGCATCCCTGAACCAAATTTACTTAAATATAGACTATGAGGGAGGACAAGGGACTTGATCAATTAGAAAAAGAAAAATGGAGAACCACCAAAAGTACGGATTAGTTAAAAAGGGTATGAATTTCTACATAATGATACCCTCTTGTATGGTGTAATTACCAACATCCAGAACAACATTAGCCAGTCATAAGATTTTGGGTGATATTTAAATAAGAGTCAATAATCTCTGAGTTATCAGTGTAAATACGCGGACCCCTGAGCCATCGTGTGATTACACATTTCACAGGGGTGTCAGAATGTGAAAAAAAAAAAATAAAAAATCCAACATCCAACAAGAACTTCATGCCAACATATAAACAACTTTAGTCTACCATCAGCTTTAGGTCTTGTCGAAATAACAAGCAATAATATCAAGTTAATTGTGTAGATACATAGACTTCAGGGTCACCACTCACCCGTATTATTACACTACATCATAAGGTGTTGGAATGTCAAATAACCAAAAAAACGATGAATCTCAACTATCTTCCCTCTCGCATATATCATTTCATTTAATCATAGATGAGATTCATAGCTTATATCTAGCATCCTTAATTGTCTGAAAGTTGGAGGGGATTTTTTTGGTTTTCCCTTTCTACCCTAACCTATTACCTTTTCTACAATTTCTACCCTAACCTACTAGCCTCATCAGCTTTCATTGTTAATCTTTGTCTTCAGATTTCACGTAAGATCGCATAAAATCTTGTGCATGTTTGCTTGCATTGTTCCCATTTTATGTCAACATGTGTTTACACGAAATGCATCCAAGGAGTAAATCTCCTATTCGATGTCACGCAATACTAATTATATGATGTACTGTTAGAATTAATAAAAAACTATAATTTTCGATCCTCACCATAACTTCGGAGTTTTTGTGTAATGGTTAGAGGGATTTCTGTAAGATGGTATCAGAGCAACCCATGTTCAAATCCCACCGGCCACAAATTTTAAGCGGATTTTCTAAAATTTGACGCCGCTGCGTGAGTCCAGATTTTAGCCCATAGAAAAAGGCGTTCAGCCTACGATGTCTTATTCTCTCCGATTTCTCTATGCTAAACTAAGTGTTATCATGTCGAGTCTTATTTCAGCGTTGAAATCAGCCTGACTTTCAACACTTGCGCTTATTAGGCGCGGGGCTTAGTTGCCAGTTGTAACATATAACCACACGCCCAAACTCTCCCACCACCACCCAATCCCACCTCGCAAACTATCCAAAACCTAAGCGATCCCTCAAAAGGAGATAAGCCCTCCACAAATAACCCTCCACGTTCTCACCACGCATCATCCACTCAAACCTCATCCCTTTCCCTCCTTTTATATCCCGCCTACCTATACCGCACTCCTTAGCTACCTCACTCTCCATAACCTCCTCCTTGAATCCTCCTCCTCCTCTGAACACCACCGCCGACAACAATGGCCTCCCTCTCCGCCCCTACAACCCTAAGCACCCCCTTCATCAACACCTCCCTCTCCTCCCACCGCCCCGCCGCCGTCTCCTTCAACCTCAACCTCGGCCGAGGCAAGGTCACCGCCATGGCGACCTACAAGGTCAAGCTCATAACCCCCGACGGGCCAGTGGAGGTGGACTGCCCCGACGACGAGTACATCCTCGACGTGGCGGAGGAGGCGGGAATCGAGCTCCCGTACTCGTGCAGGGCGGGGTCGTGCTCCTCCTGCGCCGGAAAGGTGGTGGAGGGGAAGGTGGACCAGAGTGATGTGAGTTTCCTGGATGATGATCAGATGGACGCTGGGTGGGTCTTGACTTGCTATGCTTACCCGCGAAGCGATCTGGTGATCGAGACTCACAAGGAGGAGGAGCTGGCCTAAGATTGGCCGATGAATCTATATGTTGTTGTTATGTTTATCTTTTAATTTTTGTTACATTGTTCGAGGTTGAATCTTGTTGACTTTGATTTGAAGATGTATGGCAACGTAAATTAGTTAAGGCTGAGTTGTTATGTTATGGCTTCTTATATTATTATTGGTAGAGTAAGAGTAAGAGCAGTGGAGAAACCATGGCGTCTGACTAAGACCGTTAATTGTTTAGTGGATGGTTATGATTGCTTCTGAAATTGAACACTTACGTTCCGCCTGTTGCGCTCATTCTCAGTTTTCACTCACTCCAGATGAGTCATAACTAACAACGAAACAAATTGATGTCATGTGGTTGTAGCCGATGAATCTATATCTTCTACGCTTATAAACTGTACGGGTTGATATGATCAGAAGTGTAAAATTTGTAGTGACAAATAGCATTAGTACAATAGATCCGCCCGAAGGGAGCACTAGCGGGTGGCCAATGCGACTAATTCCACAGTCTGAGATGGGCTGTTCACTCTCAAATCTACGATGGGCTATTTTATATCTCACAACACCCCGTCTGCGAAATGTTTATCAAAATACTTACACGACGTGCGACATGCACAGCCGATACCTTAAAGGAAGTAAAGGTCTTTTAAGTACCGAAAAACAAATGTCCCTAGATTCAGCTCACCAGAAAAGTACTGACTAACAGAGGCTGCGTCGCTCATGCGCGATGATAATGAGAAAAATAGATTGAATAAGATGTTATTGGGTCCTCAGTACAGTCAACAATCCATTTCGTAGAGGGACGAGCCACAAAACTCCTCAATTTGATCCAAAAAAAGAGAAAAAAGCTAAAACTTGATCCAAAAAAAAGAGGGAAAAAAAAAAGCTAAAACAGTGGTGCTCAATGTGATTTTCTACAAGAACTAGACGTACTACAAGTATAGCAAACATCTGTGCTAAAATAATGTGCTAAGAAGGATTGTTTACCTAGCCTACAAAAAATTGGAAAGCTATGGCAAAGGTAAATACCCTCGATCCAATTTCAATAGGCTTCATATATACTGTCAAAAGGCTGATCTCTCTATTTCCAGCGCAATTTCTTTCTGCAAGATGCACTTTTCTTAGTCACATTTGATGTTCCTGTAAATCCTTCTTACGAACAAGGTGGCCCCGAGATAACCAATAGCACCTGCAGGGAAATTTTTTTTTGAAGTAATAATTATTGTTCAATAACTATAACACCTGTGCTAAAATATGTCACAATAGAGAAGAATACTCACCACAAAACATTCCTAAACCTAGACAGAACATCAGAGTGTAGCCAAAATAGAAGCTAGTCTGGAAGAAACCAGACATCTTGGTCTTGACAAAGTAATAATAGATAGAGTAGAGGTAAACATAGATGGAAGTTGATGCAGCACAGAAGAAAGAGGTCCACTGCCAATGGTAGTTCTCGGCATTAAGTAAGAAGTATGTGCCGACAATTGTGACACATATGGTGACAATTATGAGGATCACGAAAACCAATAGCATGAAACCGTAGACGTAGTACACCTGCAAAGCATGGCCGCGTGTCAAATTTAGGTAACCACATGAGAGTTTCATAGCCAAGAAGCACCAACCAAATAAAAGATGTGACATTTCAAAGAGTGAAAGGGTTAATTGCAGATAGACCCCTGTACTGTCGTCCCATTGTAGATGGACTCCGTGTAAGTCTATTGTAGCAGATAGACTCTCTTGAGTAAAATTTTCTTGAATCTTTTACCCCCATAGAGAAAATTCAAAGTTGTTTTTGACAAATAGACCTTATGAGGTAAAAGTGTCAAGACCATCTATGTTTACCTCTATGGGGTTCTATTTGCAATTCGGCAACATCACAAGGGGTCGACCCGTAATTAACCCATAGTAAACTGAGGCCAGTGTGTCCCTCCACTCTATTAGTTGGGATGTGTGTAGTGGACTTGGCACACATCCAAACCATCACAATTCAGATTATCAACATATCTTGACCTAATTGATAGTTTGGATGTGTGCTATATCAGCTATACCAGCCAAGAGCATGAGAGACATACTAGACCCCATTTACTCAAATCAAATCCTAAAGAGCTTCATGTAATATACTTCCCCCGAGGAATAGCAAGAGAAAGAATTAAGATAAGGTTGAAAATTTCCAAAACGGAGATATTGGCTCTTGTATGATTACCTTGTAATTCCAAAATGAAGTGAAGACAAAGTACATCTCGATGAATATGCTGCCAAATGGAAGCAAGCCTCCCATGAGTGAGACCACAGAGGGTGTTAGATACCATTTCTTCTCTGGGATAGGACGAGGAATGGTCTTCACACGGCATGGGTTATTTGGAGCACCACTCCAATTCCTGCCCACAACAGTGCCTAGAAGTGCAAGGGGAAAAGAGATGAAAGCCCAAAGAATGAACACTACCACCATTGTCCCGAAAGGAATAGCTGCGAGCGACCCATAGAAAATAGCAACTGTGTTGAGTACGAAACCAATTGCAAAGCATAGAAATGGGAACAGAGATGCTGAGAGGATCATCGACTTTATCCAGCTTTTCCCTGTTAGTGTAAACCTTTGAATCTTTAGCGAGGATAAACATCTTGCAGTAGCAATTTGAACATAATAACTAAATATTGCAATTAATAATAGGACAAGGGGCGACTAGTGAAGATGTATACCGCCATGCCGCGAGTAAAGACCACCACTTACATAGCCTGAAACGAACGAAGTAAGAGCATAGCACACTATGAAAGTTGTTATAATAGCTCCTCGCCTGGCCACAAGAAGTACGCGGGTCAATAGAGAACCAGATATAATGGGACACATGAGCAAATATCTCTTGCAGAAATTTTTCCAGTCATGACGATAAAAAGAAGTATCTGCCATCTGGTCCAGCAAATTGACAGTTACAAAATAAAATGTGCATTGTATTAGCTGGTATGTGGGGGTGGTACATCTACCAGCTGGTTAACCTAAGTAATCCGTGTCACATCTTGAAAATGAAAGAACTTGAGAATCAGAAGCTATAAAGTAGACAGTTCAGTGTCAAAGCTAAAGGAGTTGAACCTATCTTTTTCTTTTTCTTTTTCTTTCTTTCCTTTTTTTAGGATCAGATAGAGCTAATACAATGGTAGCCATCATCTCGGCTATAAACCAATAGGGAAACTAATCACTCATCATTTCAGAGTTGAACCTTATCTTCAGCCCACAAAACAGATTCATCACACATTCTTTCTCTGGCAAGAGATTCAGGGGCAAGTAAAAGAAGTATAACCTATCTTTAACCACCAAACAGTTTTCTTTCATCAAGAAGTTCTCTATGGCAAGAGACTCAGTGGCAAGTTAAAGGGAGGCAAGAGATTCAGTGGCGGTCTCTTCCTCCCAATAGGTATACGTCACGATAACTCATGACAAGTTAAAGGATGCTAACCACAAACCAGGCATAATAAAGAGCTACAATCTGCATCCTCTCACAAAGAAGAGTTACCAGCCTTTCCAAGCAGAAAGAAGGGACATAAACTGTGCCTCACAGATAAAATTTCTTCATCTTCATAGTAGTTATTTCCAAAAACAAATATGCAAAAGTGCTCGCTGAATATGTAAAATGCTCTAAAAAAATCATAGTGGAATTACTATCAGTGTCAGTCTTCAAGATGTGACTAATGCAATAAATGCAGGGAAGAGGAGGGTGTGGATAAGAAGGAAGCATACCCGATGTATAATGTCCCAAATATTGCCAAAAGGATAACTATGAGAGTAAGCAGTGCCAGCTGAGCACCAGTACCAACAAGAGAACAAAGAAGAACCAAGTTGTGAGGTGGCCGGAAGACATCACCATGGACAAGTTTCCATCCAGATTCTTCACTCACATCTCTTTCCTGGTAAATTACAATCACATACCACTAAGCATAATGTATAACAATATAAAAAAAGAATAATCGTTCTTTCTTTCTTTTTTTGGTCATAAAAATAAAGTAATCACCAGAGACTCCAGATCATCATCTTCACGAGCATATTTTGCATAATCATTTCGAAGAGTTCGCATCAATATCATGGATACCAAGCCAGTCAGGAAAATAACCATCATAAAAGAATTGAAAACTGAAAACCAATGAATCTGTAAAAACAAAAGAATAAAAGAAAGGAGAACATTCAACCGCCGCGATTACTTCATTTAAGTAAAAAACTAAAAATATGAGAGTAAAGATGTTGGTAGGGCATGAAAAAACCTGGTGTTCAAAAAAAGGGTAGTCTAAGTAAACATCAAAACGATGTGCAAATGTGACATTTGTTGCTGACCATTTGACTGAATATGTCATTTCTATTGGTTTCCCAGTTTCCAGTAGCTTTGGAGATTCTTGAGTAAGATTGACATGAATAATCTGCTTACAGAAGAAAATTTAAGACCTAATAATGACAGGTATAAGTTAGTGCTGATGCCAGTAAGTTGTGGAATATTAATACCTGATTACCATTATACTGTACAAGAATTTTCTTGTGTGTGAAAAGATAATGTTTATTTTCATCATTTTTATCCTTTTCTCCCACATAGCCTGGTAAAAGCACACATGCAACAGCCAATTGTGAGTAGCATAAAACTCTTAAGTTATAAAAGAGAAAGAAAAAATCAAGAACGAGAGAAAGAAATAGTAGATCACAAACAAATACATACCCCATAAAGGCAAATCATCTGCAAGGTCACAAGAAGAAGAGATAACAAAGAGTTAGCACTAGACTTCATGGAAATGATAAATGATATAAAGTAAGTCTACATGAACAAAAAAACATAAGCAAATGGTATCACATAAAAGAAAAAAGCAGCAAATTTTACAACATACCCATGAAGAGTTCAAACCAATATGAGTTATCTATTGCATCTGTAAACTGCTTCAACTTTGCGTCGTCAAGTTCAAGGGTACAAATGGCGCCCTTGTCAACATCTCCTGATATATTTCAATAAATACAAAAACAATTTATTTATGAGGTAGCATGCAATCAACCATGTGTCAAAGAACAAAATACCAAAAGACACTGCATACTTTGAAATTTTATGTCGATCTGGCTGTCAATAAGTTCATTACCACCCAAAACCTCCCCAAGTCCACCCCACTTATGTGTAGGATGCTCAGATGGTTTGCAGAATGGAAGATTATAATAATTGTACATTTCTTGAGGATTGTGATAAGGGCCAACTTTATTTACCCAGAGAGTTATAGGATCACCAGCTTGATACTGCATACAGAATTCATTACTGCTGTTAGATTAAACCAGATAATTTTTTCCATAAAGATACCTTTAGGCGCAGGCTGAAAGAAATCCGAGCATACAGTACTTTCATCTTTCTTATTAAACAGATAATCCAAAAAAAAAAAAGATGATAAAAAGCATATCAGAAATTGAAGAAAGAAGAAACGAAACCTATGAAACTAACGTTGTAAACACAAGAAAATAAGGTGACAACTAACTTGAGAGAAAAAACACAAAGAACATTGTGTAGTCAGGGATAAAGCCGAATTCAAATTAATTCCAAAGAGAATCCTGTGAGGTGAACAATAAATTTATGAGAAAAAAGCAAGTGTGTGGCAGCACGAGACCACCACGTGCCCAAGTTGTACTGTATATTTGGCAGTAGCCACCAGAACAGGGAATCAGGAAGGATGGAAGTGAGATGAAAGGAAAAGAGGACAAAGAAACATACCTCTGCAGTCAAATTTGGAGCGGGATTAAGGTTTAACTTGGGTCAGATCAGATCCAACTCAAAACTAATAAGACCCCCTGACCTAATTTATAACCAAATAAACCTTAAACTTCCTCTCCTGACCAGTAAAGAAAGCAACCACACTATATCGGTAGCACTAGCAGCCGCAACTTTGGGCTACAGCAGTGTTGGAATCTTTGGAACAACCAAAAAGCTTAATACAAAAATATATTGAAGTCTTGGGATCATATTAAATGATAAAAATCTTATTCAAAATAGCTTAAATGGTCATGTTTTGATTCATTTAGAACGCAAATCCTAAAGTATATTTAGTTTTGCTTAAATGACATTAATCTAAAATAGTTAGATGAATTACTACAGAACTATTTGAAAAGTACTCGGTCAAGTTTGAGTCCCTAGCTATTAGGCAACCATGTAGGAAAATCAGAGACAAATCCAGAATTTTTATCTAATGGGGGCACATATACAACATATAGATAGCTTACGTAATATAAATTCTACCAAGAAGATATCGAGTACTGTTTGAAAAGTACTCAGTCAACTTTAAGTCCCTAGCTATTAGGAAACCATGTAGGAAAATCAGGGACGAATCCAGAATTTTTATCTAATGGGGGCACATGTACAACATATAGATAACTTACGTAATATAAATTCTACCAAGAAGAAAACTTACTTATGCAATAATCGGACGATAGATATACAGATCTGGATTTGAGCAGTTTTTTGTTAGAAATCCAACCCAATAAGTTTGAGGATACTGAATAAAAATTAGTTAAGTTGGGGGACACCTAATAAAATTTTGTGGGTGCACCTGCTAAATTCCTACTCAACTTCTAAAAGTATGTAAAACTGTATGGGGCAAGTGCCCCCAAACAATCGCATGTAGATCTGTCCTTGATGAAAATAATAATAGGATAGCAGTAGAAGAATTTTTTTTTCCAATAAGGAAACAGCAATACGCCTATAAAAAAAAGATATGGGCAGCATAGGAGAAGAGGTTTGTATAACTGTTGGACTGATCCATTCTTTCCTAAAATGGACAGCAGGATACTCCTTCAACCAGCAAGAAGTGAAAATGACTAGCACAACCTCATAAGATGTCGTATTCACACTTTCAACTCAATCATCTCAAAGTCTTCTGAAAGTCCCATGCAGATGAGTCCTCTTCAAAATTTCTCAAGCATGCTTGACCTAGAAAGGAACTCTTATTCTTATCTCTTTGTGAAAATCATATAACTCATGGATATCAACATGTTAGTTGCTAGATAAAGCAAGCACATATAAGAAAGATATTGAATACAAAATGCAACACATGCACTTGTTTATCACATTCTGGCTGTGAATAAAGCTATGATGTACGATGTAAAAATGTGAATATTTATATAAAAGCGCCAACCAGGTTTCGGATGTGAAAATCTCCATTTGTGGTTACTTCAATATTATCATCTTCAAGGTTACATATTATGATATAGGCCGGTTTGTCATGGTTCAGATATGAAATTTCCAGTATCAGCAGCATCAAGGTCAGGTACTAAAATAAAAAACCTTGGAAAGACTAAAAAGAGAAGTCAAGAAAGGTGCCAGAGCCAATGTGCAAACACTAGTTGGCCTAAAGAAACAACAACAAAGCTTATATGCCAAATCTTTGACACTAGTTACATGAAAATCTGCCTTTGTTTAGCGTTAAAAGCACAAAATCTTGGAGTGCTCCACATGTGGGGATGAATAAGTTTAAAGCTCATTAAACGGCATCATGTGCATCTGGAAAATGAATTTTATAACCCTAACGAGAGATCTAGAATAAGCCTGAAAAAGGTTAAACTAGTGGTTTCCAGACCTTTTCTTTAAGCCTTTCTTTTCCTGCATTGCTCCCTACCCACAACGCACCTTTAGGCTTATATATGGATTAAAAAGATTTGGCAGGATTCCAGAATATGGATATCATTAGTCAAAATCTATCGCCAAAATAAACTATTTGCCCATATTAGGTGGAACTTGTCATAGGAAATAAAAGCTGAGCCATAGCCAAACATGCTGTTAGACTGGACAATGAAGTTAAATTACGGATGGCTTGCCGCCTAAACGAGCAATTTTTTTCTCACTTAACCCCTTAGTCAGCCACTATACTTTTTTGAAACTTATTCTGAAATGTCACTTGTGGCTCAAATGTTTCAACATATAAAACTGCCTACAGGGAGTTAATACACATCTTTTACCAGAAAAGTATCCTCAATGATAATTATCAAGAAGTTTATGGCATCATATAATAGTTCTATTAGTTCACTAGAATGCTCACAAGGCCTGAACTAGTAATTGCATACATATGCTCCCAGGTTCTAACATATATTTCTAGATCTCATATGATGTGTTAATTATTCATGGATTCGTTGAAGCACATGGTTCATACTACAAATTGAACTGAAAGCTCAAAAAGTGTCTCAGCAACATCCTAGAATTTATCCTTATTCTGGATAACACTGCCAGATTTCCATAGCTTAAGTGCTGTTCATGCACTGCAATTTTAAGTGCAGCATATGTAGAATGCAGGAAATGTTGCATACAACATTTTGCTGAAGGAGATTAACCTCAATTCATCATTTGGATATCTACATATTCATTGCGGTAAATGTTACATTTACATTTTGTTGTAGGAAATTAATTTCTATTGCAATCAAAGTAATTGTTTCTCAACGTATATAAAAAGATCGACATTTTTTGAATTCGAATCCACTAATTTGTTAGTGTGGCGTTAGTTTTTATTATTTTTAGTTAATGCACGAACTTGTAGCATTTATTGAGACCAAATTGGCTGTATCAAATGCTGAAGTATTTTTCTACAAAATGGAAATCCAAATACCATTTATCTTCTAGCAAGCCTATCGGAAATAGAAATTTGATTGCAACATTAGTTGTTGCATGTCTATTTCCTATCAACCAAACAACCCCTTAAGATTCAAAGTGAGAGAAGGTTGAAAAAAATACAACTGTTCAAATGTTCACATTTAGTGGCACCAGAGCAAGTTTTTGTAACTGGACATACAGTCATGCCTCTATTTAGCAAACAAATGAATGCAGAAAAAAGTTTATTTTTGCAGATATTAAGCTAAACCAATGATTTTTCTTGAAATCCCTAATATAAACTAAGAAAACAGATCTAAACACAGCTAAAAAGATGAAAAAAAAATCCTATTTTTGAATAAAACAAGACGTAAGACGATCTAGTGAAGAACATCGGCATCCCTAAAGGTCAGATCTGTGAAAAGAAACGCAAACAACCACTGGCACAACGAAGGATCTTAAACTCTCTGCAAGATTTCGAGGGATGAAACTATAGAATCAGAAATCTAGGGTTAGGGATCGAAACTTTTAGGCGAATCAGAGGGTTACCTTGTGATCGGACTCCGAGGCGGAGGCCGATGCGGCGACGAGGAGGAGGACGACGAAGAATCGAGAAAAACAATGCATCGTTGATTGAATTGGGCGAAAATGCCCTAGCTCGAATTTTCGCCTCTTTTTACTTTTTTTTTTAAATTTATTTTTTTGGACTCGATCGAGGGAAAGAACGAAGGAGAGAGGAGCAAGAGGAAGAAAACTTCTCGGACTCACTTCTATTCAATATTTTACGATTATATACGATAAAAAAGAAAAAGAAAAAAAAAAAGTAAGTTACAGTTTTTTCTATTGGTCCCTTACATCTTCAATGATTTGCTAGTAGTCCATCAAATCACTGAAATTGCTAATAGGTCCCTCAAGTCATGAGGATCATTGTACTCTGGACCATCAATTAGTTTTTCAATTAAATTTGTAAATAGTTGGGCTACTTGTTAACCCCACGAGGTCAATTACTAAATCACCCCACAATGATCACTTTTTAGCCAGAGAGATCATTGAGGAAGATGGAAAAATGGGTTAGAGAGCTCTTTTGTTGCTAGATAAGATGAAAGATGTGGTTTGGATTTTTAGTTTGTGAGTTTTGAGTTTAAACTCGTTACAAAATGAACACTTCAAACATAACTCAAGGTTATGACTGAAACTTTCAGCAGTTTTAATTATTTGAGGGCCTTATACGGAATTATGGAAGATGAGAGGACTGCATATAAAACCGAAACTAAGAGCGGGTACGTGCGGATGCGATCGCGAAGTAGTTATCTCCAAAAACGAATTAGATGATACTTGACAAAATCTTAGAAAGTAATAACAGAATACAATTGTACCTTATCCTCATTGAAAATATGAAATATTTGATTATTTAGTGCAGAGATATGGAAATACTGAATATGAATTGACAGAATTGCCATCTCATCTAAAAAAAAATAACCTATTGAAAAATGATACTAATGAACTTCGTGTGTTGCCATGTGATTAGTATGATAAACTTCACCGTGATAGCTCATAACTTGGAGTATAAAAATGAATCATCAGCTCATGCTCACTACTTGGGAGTATAAAAATAAGGGTTAATGGCATGTAGACCTCCAGGTAGCAGTATAGTTGTCCCAAACTTGTTAGCTCTCAAATTTTATTTTTGCAAATATACCCCTTTGTGTGTTTTTTTTCTCTTTTAACTCTCATGGGTGACTTGTTAAAAAATAAATTGCTCTTTCTCTGAGAGTAAAAATTTATCTACAAATATAACACAAGCGGAGCAGTAAATTCAAACGACAAAACTATAGGGGATATGTCCGCAATTAACCGCAAAAATAACTAAGAGCGCAACAACAGTTGGGAGCTAAAACTGACAACTGAAAGTTTACACTGCAATCACAAGTTGAAAGGCATCAAATGCCTCCTTAGCTTTGTTAGGAGCCAAGGAATCTCAGTGCGGTCTCAGGCCTTCTTCGTGTTGTCAACCCGACATCAATAAGAAACCTCACGACCTCATTATTCCTCACATATAAACTTTCCAAAATGAAAATAGTAATACCGTCATTTTGAGCAACAGGAGCTAGTCCATATTGATTCTACATTATTATATACACACATTTTGGAGCGATGAAGTTTACAGAAGGCGATTAGCTGAAAAAGGCAGCTACGTTTACAACACACTTAAAGAACCATCTTAAAAACTAGCTTTATAGAAACAGTCTCCTTCAGTGAGATGCTGGGCCAAGTAACAATTGGCTGTAGAAATAGCAAGAATCAACGCCTCATCTCACTAAGATAATACTTCCTCTGATCTATGAAAGCTGAGTAGGCATCTAGGACCTCTCCACTTTCTGCTGAGCATCCAAACATGATCCGATGAATGGGAAAGTCAATGGCCTCCATGTCGATAAAGAAGTAAAGACCGGTATATTGCAGCCAGATGGAGGAAAACAAGTAGCAGTATGAGGAAATCATCCAGTAAACCCACCAGCCCAAGAACTCCTATAAAAAAAATAAAAAAAGAGAACATTTTCAGTTGGGACTAACATACACCAGGCATTTAAATTTCATTTAACCCCCTGAACTGCACCCACCCCCCCCCCAAAAAAAACCAAACAAAAAAACCCCCAAAGCCGCGCCTGACGTGAACTTCAAAGTTCGTATAACATACCCATAGACGTTGCTCCCTGTTAATAGTAATCACCAAAATACCCATTCCCCAAAATGAGAAAAGGATAAAGGGGTAATTTTTATCAAACTGAGGATTATTCTTGTCCTTTGCTATCACATGCTTGGCACATGACCCGTCAAAGTTCACGGTGTTACTTGGTGGCCACGGGGTTAAATGGAATAAACCAAATGCGGGGGGGTTATGTGCAAAATCCCAAGGGGATTAAGTGAAATTTAAACTAATTTAGATTACTAAATAATATGGAATAGAATGACCTTCTGGAAGAATGTCCACTGGGCTCAAGACGTAGACTCCACTGAGTGCCATCTGCACATACAAGGATAAATCAGTTGTAAAAGAGAAAAATAGCAAAGACATGAGTGATCGCATTATGAATATATAAAAAGACTGCATGTTATAGAGTTATTATGATTTCTCATGGGCAGGGAAAAAGGACTGTAGGTGATTTGATCATTGACGTGTTAGATGCTAGCACATGAACACCAGCAGAACAAAAAGGATATGGTGACTGCTTCACAAACAGCAGCACCAATGACCAAGAAGGATCTACTCAGCCTGAAATTTTGTGATAAAGAAATTTTAAAATGACTGTGCTAAATGAAGGAGACGACTCATGAAATCAGCCCAAAAATATTTTGTTATAATTTATTTCGCTGATGGTGGTGGTGCTAGAGATTTCAAAATATAAAATATAAATAGTTACGGGAGGTGATAATACCAATGCCTCCAAAAAAGAAATAAGGGTGATAATATAATGATAATAAAAACATAGAAGAAACAGATCATTCTCTCAATTAATGCTCCCACTTGAGTTGTGACTACTCTGCTGAACAAACCAGACGTAGTCTTAGACAGATTTATTTGATTGCTAATCCATTAAGCGCCTGCATGATTACAAATGTATTTATTAGAGTTAATTAGAGCACAAGCAGTATTAGTATAGTAGGAAAGTAACAGAAATTTTCTATTCCTACTTGCTCTATACGTGCTCTATGACATATAACTAAAACCAACTATCCTTCTCAGGTTATTAAGTCAATTTTCCCAAAAACAATAGCATTAGATAGGATTTATACTAATATGATGACTCCCAACCCCTCAGGCAACTGCAGACAAAGGACAGCACAAAATCTTAACCTCTGGATATTCTAGCCAATTATCTCATGTGTCACACTGTCAATGGATCTTACAACAAACAATCCATTTCTTTGTCGTTGTTAAAAAGGAACAGACTCAGAAAGGGTCTATCGACAGCCAATCTTTATTTCTTTGCTGTTATTAAAAAGGAAGAGACTCGGAATTCAAGATGCCTCACAGTTCCTTGTTTTCTTAACATCGGACCGCACCATTATTCATGTTTAGGTTTCTCATCAGATTCCAATCCCACAAGACCTGCTGAAGACAAGAGGCTGTTTGGTTGTTTTCCTAAAAATATTGGAACAATATTTCAAGGTAAAAAAAGGGTAAATGACATAAAAATACCATAAAGTTTCCATTATGCAGCAGATAAATGCCACAAGTTGTATTTTATAGCATAAAAATACCACAAGTTGTCGAAAAGTAGCACATTGCTACCATCCCGTTTAAAACTCACTAATTGCGTTATAAATGGATAGACGAAATTATCATTGGTATAATTACAATGGTATGTACACCCAATCCCTCCATTTTTTTTAACCTTATCTCTTTAGAATTTTAACTGTGCCCTACTTTTGAGAAACTTGATCTCGTTGGGGGGGGGGGTGGCTGAACGTGGAGAGGAAGAGGGATTGCGCCAAAATTTGGATCTTGGAGAAGGGATCTCGTTAGGGCTTGGACTTTCATCCCTAATTAGGTAATTCCTCATTCAAGAATTGGTTTACAGTGAGGAAATTGCTCCACAATAACACACGCTTGTCTCCTCCTCAGCTCCATCATAACTCGAACTCGAACATGAACTTGAAACTCTGGACATTGAATTCATGCTTGCCTCCAACGACTTGGGGACGCCGGTGACGAAATGAGGAAGATCAACATAAATTTTTGGGGATTTAGGGCTCCAACTGGGGGAGAACAGGAGAGATTTGGGGGGTTTTGTGTTTAAAATGAATGTAAACAATTAAATATAGAGGGTTAGATAATAGAGTAAATATTGCAATCATTAGAGTTAAATGCTATTCAAAATTGTCATGTGACAATCACATGGGCATATTCTGTGAAATATTCCATTAATATGTTAACAAATGGTAGCAATGTGCTACTTCTCGACAACTTGTGGTATTTTTATGCTACAAAATACAATTTGTAGCATTTATCTGCTGCATAATGAAAACTTTATGGTATTTATATGCCATTTACCCGTACATTGCAATTTATGGTTATCTCTCCTTAGGCAAATGAGAGGAATTGATTCTTCTTTTTTTCCCCTTCTTGAGTCTGTCATGAAATGGGTAATTTGGGAAAACATCACTTAAGAAAAGACTTCTTCATCATTATCGTATATATTTATTGTTAAAAATTCCCCATCAAATCATTACCCATTTTATGTATATTTTAATGTTAAGACCACTTTTTCAACCCATTTCCAAGCTTAAAGGTTGGAAATGGATTTCCCTACTTTATGGAAACTATGGGTGGTTTTAGGATATTAATTTCCTACTTTTTTGGCTCAACCAAACAATGGAAATAAAGGAAGGAAATATTTTTCTTGGGGGGATGGACTTTTATGCTCCAACAAAACAGACAGACACCAAATAGAAAACAAACAGCCCCAAATGGAAAAAGCAAAAACCTACATTTATGTGTAGTACTTGTTGACATGCCACAATGTACGTTTGGAATCATTAATTTCTACTTTTACCCCATAATTTCAATTTCTTCATGAAGAGTCGTGATTCCACATTTCAGAATCTGATAATAAGAATTTCAATATTAATATAATTTCATCTTAGAGATTTCTAGTGATAATTTCAACTGAGACCACAGGTAACACCACTAGAAAGAAACAAAGAATGAGTTGAGTCCTATTATAATTTTGGGAACTGCTCAGACCAAACTTCAATATGAAAATAATCTAATCTAACTCTATTCTAAAAGTACGCCTTATGTTAACACTTTTTTCCCATAATACCCTCCAATATGTATGTACAATTATATAAATACGTTTATTTTGTAATGGTTATCCATGTAATTTTGTGTCTATCGATGACACATACATACATATTAAATATATATTAGATGATTAGCACACATCCATACATGTGTTAAACACATAAATAGGTTCGTTGAGAAGCTAAAAAGATGGGTGAAGTTATTTGAAGGAAGATTAAATGATCAAGTAAATACGTTAATTAAACTCCAAAAATTCTCCTTATAGTCAAAATTGTTAACCCGACCTATAGAGAGCTTTTCACCTTCATACACCATCCTAATTTTGCATTTAACGGTTCAAAACAAATTAATGTCTGCAATGAATTCATGTTTCACTGCCTCATCTCCCGCATAGAGCCTCTCAACTCCGTTACAATTCTTTTTTACATTATTAACCTAACCTTCCGTATAATGGAATCTGCTCTAAACTGTTTGGGATCCTCCATACTTCTAATGCCTCCAACTCTTTTTTGTTCGATTTGGATTTAGCTAGTCTTTTTCCCGAGGACCCAACGAGAAGAAGAAAGGAAAGAAGAAGAGCATCTTCTTCTTCTCATCTTCCACCACAATCATCTAATTTGCTTCTTTTTGCAACATTGCGATGGGTACGAAATGTGACTATATATACTGGCTACAGGTGGCTCTCCAAACATTGATGGAATTGATCCAATATCTTACTGGTTGTTACGTACTTTTATCATCTTATTATCTTAAACATTTAGAAGCTAAGTCTTTCCTGCGAAATTTCTGCTATTGGTAAAGTAATATTTTATATATTTTATCTATGATTTTGCAGATGCTAGCTCCAATTATGCATTGCAGATTCCTACATTATAACGGGAGATTATCCGATAGTTGTCAAGAGGGGTGAGTATGAAATTGCATATGACCCGTCCTGTTCTCCCATCACCATCAGAAGGGGTGATCAGTTCCTCCACTTTTGCTGCAGTTGTAGTCAGAAGAGAAATTTTAGGTGAGGTAAAAATATCTGGATTGAGAATATAACTATTATCAACCTTAGATTCAATCACAAAAGCTAAGTTGCATTTCTTTCTTGATTTAATTTATTTTTTTGGTTGCTTTCTTCACGTCGCCGAATTGTTTGAGGAAATTCCTAAAAGAAGTTTGGAATTGTTTTAGATAAATTATTAGTGGACATTAAAATAATTAGAAATTCGAATTAATTGACTTATCAATTTTAAGGTTTTGATATATTTATATGATGAATTACTACTTAAAACATGCAAATGTTAAAGAAACAAAGAAGATAACAGAATAACAATAATAATTTTCATTAAATAAATTTTTTTGTTGCTTTAATAATTCTATGCAAAAGATAGCACAATGTTTTAAATAAGGTAAAATATCTATTAGTTTAAGACTTGAAGGAAAATATTATATCTTTAGAAGAAGGCTTAATTGCGATAGACCCCTATAGTATCACCCAGTTGTGAATAGATCCCCTAAGTGAATTTTTTTTCACTCTTAAAATCATTAAAAAAGTTTTAAGGAAGCAAATAGACCCTCTATAGTTCTATTGGTGAGAATAAATGCCTAATTGCTGATTTTTTTAACTTTTAAAAGAGATGAAAAAGTTCAATAAGGGAGTGTATTCGAACTTGGACCAATACTACATTGGATCTATTCACAGGAATAGAACTACAGGGGGTCTATTCGCAATTGGGTGATACTGCAGGAGGTCTATTCGCAATTAACCCTTATAATAAATCTATTTAAAATTAAATCTTAAATGGTATTGAAAGTACATATAGATGTAAATTAAAATGAAGATGAGTTCCTACTTCAAAAATATGCAACCTCTAATTCTTTTTTCTGCATTTATGAGGAAGAACAAACAATATAGCAATTGTTGGATATAGAAAGGGAACCAAAATGAGTGCATGCACATGCATTTCACATCTTTTCTAAATTAAAATACATTTCTTTGTTGTAGGGCATAAGAAGAGGCCGAGATGAATGACTAAATCACAGCTCAATGAGATCTATACTCCAACAGCTCTGGCGAATTAAGAGGGGATGGACATCTCGGTTCCATACTGTCTATTTGACTAACGAATGATCCTGCATAGGGTTGCCTTGATTAATTGAAGAAAAACCAATTTTATATGCCTAAATGCAACACACGTGCTCTATACCAGCATGTTAAAACATATCTAGAAGGCTTGATTATGAATCAAAAAAAAATTAACACTTTAACCAAATGTCAGTAACACAACCAAGAAGACCTTGACTCTTACCCCACATGAACATATAGAAGTACAAAGAAAAATCCAGAGTGAACTGGGAAGAACATAAATCAACAAACTGTCAATCATATGACCCAGGGTATAACTGTTCAGGTAAACCATCAAACTAAGTGGGCTACTAATCATATAAGTGAATACCCACCATACAATTCTTTGAAGTTTGCAAACACAGATTCAATGAAGGAAAAGCCCACGGGAAATAATAATATGCAAAAAACTTGAAGTGCATTTGAAATACTTACTGCAAATATCATCCGCGCCCTAAAAACAAGTGGAAGGGATCTTTGGGGATCCATAAATTCTCTTATCATCCTTCGAATGAAAAAAGGAAGGTCCCGCAACCTCTGTGAAAGAGATAGGAAGCATTGTCAATAAATGTTTAAACACAAACAACAGCTTTCTCCTCAACAATAAAAACCTTCAAGGAAATGACAGGGAAGTAGCTAAAAAGACCATCAGGATATAATGTCCACCAACATGAAGAAAAACCAAAACATAAAACAAAATGTAGAACTCGTTGATATTGTAAGTCATGGGATACCTCGGCGATGAGAAATATCCTTGACCAAGATCCTTGATCTATAACAATAGAGTTAAATGTTAAAACTTCATAAATGTCTAAACTGTGTTTTATCACTAGAAGTCTAAAAGTAAGCCATATAAGTGGATAATTGTAGTTTGGCGAAAAGAAGACTTCGAGACACGGAAATCCTGATAAGTGTCTCAGTCTCCTGATGCATATTAGGCGGAGGACTAAGACTATGACCTTTTTGCATGGGAAATAAATGAGAAGTTAGGGATCTATAAGATTGTTTTCGATTTTCACCAATGATCACAAAAGCTCAAAAGCTAAGGAGAACTAAGGTGGCATTATCATTGTAATAAGCTAATACCCACTGGGCTACTTTTGTCATCTCGACAACATAGGAGTTGTTGTCTTGCATATCTGGATGCATATCCTTAATGACATTCTCTTTACACCTAGACCTAAATGGGAGTTGAATTCCTGCTGCACGTCAAGTGAAGGCATAATTATTGATATCCATGGTGTAGCCTAAACATTGTTTACTTAAATTAGGCTTATAGTTTATCTTGAAGGCAACCTATACGTGAGAATGCTTATCACTTTTACTCATAATGCTTATTACTTTTACTCATAATCCTTTGTATTGGAAAATGCTTCGTTAAATTCCTATTACTGAAATGAAGGATTCACCCACCGCTTTAGCTCCGAAAAAAGAAGCACGATGATGCTCCGTAAGAAGTTAATAAGATATTTCATGCTAACTTTCTGGCCAAGAAAGTCATGATATGCTAGAGGCTTAGCATAAATTCTGAAAGGCCATTTGGCGGGTAGAAAACTCTACCTTATATACACCATAAACTCATGCAACAAGGGAGACTTCACAGTTCTTGAAGACTAACAACCTTATTGGTATAGTTGAGATGAAAATCCCTTGATTTTATTCAGGGTGAAAAGTCTTTGGGTAACACTTCTTTTCCTAGGTGACAATATCTACGATTTTCATCCAAATGCTTGTTTTGTGAGTAAAAGTTAGGATCTTCATCATGTCGCCGTCCTTTCAATAGCATATTAAAAAGATTACCATACCAAGAATAAAAAATAATTTAGAATAAATTATAAAAAAATTTAAATTAAAATAGTATTTTACTTCTAATATTTTTATACAATTTTTAGTCAGATGAATGGTTAATAATTAAATAAATTGGTAAAACAAAGCAATGAAATGGTAGTTGTGTTAAAGCTAAAAAAGATTATGAAAATGGTACATGCTACCAGTATCTTGTCACTAAGGTCTAAAGTATCTGATATATATTGGTCATTTCAAATTTTATTTTATGCTAATCCCAATATAATTAATACTATTGATATTGACCAATAACAAGAAACAGGTCGATATTGGCTACAAAATGACTTATACAGGAGATTTGATATCTGAAGTATTAAAAGTCGATTTGGCAGTGATATATTGAAACAAAATGGTAGTTAATTTGATTTTTCCAATATACTGGAAATTTTAATTTGAAACTGGAATGGCTGAAAGTCCCTACATGGAATGGATGAAGTATTTCAGCATGTCCTAGACTTTATGGTTCTGCCTCCCTCAAAACTAAAGCATGCTAGTGCTTGAACTCAAACCATGTTATCCACCACTATAAAGCTTGGTTGTCCTAGAAAAACTATTAGTCAACCAGATAAATCTCATATTGGCGATTTTTCTTGTACACCAATGCAAACAAACACATACAAAGAATCATACTGTAATAAGAATAAAATTGGACAAAACATTTAGCACAAGTTATAACATGGGCAGATGGGTATCTGGTAATGAGGAGAAAAGATAACATATATGGAAAAACTGTTGCATAAAACTGAATGCAGAAAGATGGTCACTGTGCTTGAAATTTACCCTTTCCATAAGGGGAAGCCCAGAACACGAAACTCCCGCTATGCACAGGGTCCAGGAAGGGGTCCAAGCACTTTGGGACTATTGAAGGTGACGCTTTTCATCTAACCTAGTTACTTAAGAAAGTTTTCCGTGTGTTCTAGAGTTCATGGTGCGAAATTGCTCCCTCAAAACTAAAGCATGTTAGTACTCAAACTTAACCCCATTATCTGATAAAACACCTTAGTTTTTCCTAGAAAAACTATTACACAACCAGGTAAACCTTCTTATAGAAGATTATTCCTAATATACTAATAATACAAATGGACATATGGGACGCAATTATAAGAAACGTTTAAAACAAGACACAAAATGTGCAGATGGCTACTTCAAGAAATTTACCTGCACAAGACTTCTCGAGCCTCCGCCAAACAAACGGTTGTACTTCTCTATGTTCTCCAGTACCCGACTAGCTTCTGGTTCATGGCGTTGAAGCTGTGCAGCTTCTGCAGGTACCAATAAAGTAATAAACCGGCGACAAATGGGGCACTTGCAAGGCTGAAGTGCAGACCCATGATGCCACACTCTCAGTATACAATGCCCTGAGAAATACCCATCAATCAACTTAAGACAAGACCGTAAATAATTTAGGGTAAATTACACTAAACCCCCAAGAACTTTCATCAGCATTTTGCAGTAAACCGCCAGCAACTTCTAAAATCACACTAAACCCTAATACCCATTGGAATTGCAGAAAACATCCAATAAGTTTTCGCATCCCATGACCACATCAGTCCATTTTCAAGATCCAATGGATTTTTTTTCTCATCCCATGACCACATCAGTCCATATTCAAGATCTAAATGTGTCGCCAACACAATATGTAGACTGACGCCATCACAGGGGGTCATCTGCAAAATACAAAATTAACAAAATTGACGATTTTTCGAGGCAACAACCGACATTCTCCTGTTCCTGTCCTCAAATTTATTGACTAATTTGCTAAATTCTGTATTCTCGAATTTTTACCGGAGAAGATCTATATGAATCCGATCCTTATCAAGAATTCCCCCAATTTTGCATCGCGACCCAAAAAAAAAAACTTAAATTATAATTGAATAGAGAGGGAAACAAAGAATTAGGGTTTCGAAAAGGAAACCGAAAGAAATTACCGCAGAACCAATGGGAGCAGTTGGCTTGGCAAGGGAGGCTGAAGACGTCGTGGCAAACGGAGCACACGTCGTTCTCCGGCGGCGACTCCATTGATTCTCTCTCTCTCCCCCCTCTCTTTCTTCTCTATGGCTTTCTCTCTCCTCTCTCTCTCTCTCTCTCTCTAGCGTTGCCTTCGTTGGTATCAGACTACGGCCATTGATGAGGGGGGAAACCTCGAAGAACGATGATGAGGTGGCACTCCGCGGCGTGCCTCCCTTTGAACGACGCGTTTCCATTTGTTTGAGGTTTTTTGCACATTGCCCCTTATATATAAAGTAATGTAACTTTGCCCCCGAATCTTCCACATTATTTTTTTTGACCGATCGATTTTGAATAACACTAATAAGGTTAACTTATGTGAGTAGTGAATTATGGATGGTGAAAATTTAGAGGTAAAAAAAATCAGGGTGAAAGAATTGGGGCAAATAAGCGAACATATTCATTGTAGGAAGTAAACTTTGTAATATGGTATATGATGAGGGTATATATGCAAAACTCGTTTGTTTTTTTTAATGATGATGTCATCAGAATGCAGATCCGCCGCCCTTGGTCACGCGAAAGGGATGCGTTTAAATTATTTGAGTGCTGGCGAAGATCAACACACTAATTAAATCTTTATCTTAAATAGTTGTAATTAATTCCACATTTTGACTCTTCCACGTGTATATCTGTAATGGTGATGAGTACTTAATTCTATCAGAATTCTCCTCATGCGAGCAATGAGTTCTAACAATTAAGAGGGCAATGTATTTTCTAAATTGTCCCTATTTTACCCGTGAAAGGTTGAGATTAAGTTCTCGTATATGATTGGTTCTGACAGAATCAGAACTCACCAATTATGATTCATTTTAAATATTTAAATAACATCATACGCTCTATAAACTAAATGCATTTTTATTTTTAACTCAAAAAAAAAAAAAAAAACTACACGTTCATTTTTATGTGAGTATCGATGAACTCTCATACTTGCTCAATTATTTTTGTTTAATAATAACATGTTTTGTGCCCGTACTCGTACGAATTCTTTTAATTTATTTGGTCTATATATGTTGATTTATACAATCTTTGAATATATTAAGCTATTTCTAAGATCACCGAGTATATAAGGGAGATAATTGATTATATTTCTTTATACACTATAAGTTACAGATCATCTATCTATCTATTAATTAATGAGTAATTACACTAAACCCCTATTGTTATGGTCATAACCACTAATAAGTGATTACAAAGAAAAACAGAGCATTAACTTAAATGGACACATCCGCTTACCAACTGAGGGCAGCACAGACCCCCGCGACCAGCTTGCAAAACGACCTACGCTCACCGCCCACCCCATAACATATCGGACGACCGCCCCCACAGCCGACGCAAGAGGCAGCGTGGGTCAAACCGTCGATCCCTTACCAGACCCTCAGCTCACGAGCCCCCAGTCGTCCACTTAGACAAGAAAGAGCGACCAGTCGCCGCCCTCTAATCACTCGATCCATGGACGACGCGAAAGGCGGTGATGGTTGTCCACTCGATCAACCATTCGCCCTAGCGATACTTGGACGACGTGAAAGGCGGTGATGGTCGTGCACTCGATCAACCATTCGCCCTAGCGATCCTTGGACGACCCGAAAGGCGGTGATGGTCTTCCACCTAACCAACCATTCGCCCTAGTGATCATTGGACGACGCGAAAGGCGGTGATGGTCGTCCACCCAACCAACCATTCGCCCTAGCAATCATTGGACGAAGCGAAAGGTGGTGATAGTCGTCTACTTTATCAAATTACTCTAAGCGACTCGAGAAGCGATCCAAGTCGACCACTCGGCCTGGACTCCCCTCGTCGCTCGTGGTCCCCCTACCTAGACGACAGATATCTGAAGTCTACGCGCCGACAATCCATCACTATCGCATTAAATGTGCTGACAGCCCCCTTTACTCCTCCATCCCTCACGGTATTTAAGGTATCTCGGACCCATGCTACTGCAGACGCCGCCAATCTCATCCCATTAATGGCGAATAGACAACGCCAACTCTCTGTCTGCTCACAGTTTGACATTTGTAAAAGCATGCTACTGTGACAGGGATATGCTACTGTGGCCGGCGCATACAGGAGCTGGCCCAATCGTCTCCCGGCACGTGGAGGAGAGGGCAGACTCAGCAGCTGTCTCTTGAAAGACAAGAATGCCCTCCGAACCCTAGGTATAAATAGCAATAAGAACAGGAAACCAGGGGGTGATCTCATCTCAGTGAATTCTACTTCCACATTCTTCTTCTTCCGTTACTGACTTGACCGTCGGAGGGACCACCGGAGATCCCAACTCTGCCATTTACACAAATACTCTCTCGTAGGCTAACCCCCTGACCAGAGCAACGTCACCGGGCATTAGGAGAGAAGGCGGACTCTGCTCTCTTAAAAGCTAAACTCATATCAAGGTTAGTGACTGTTCGATTGCATACATCAACACCTATGAACTTTTAGTGTTTTGTAGTAAACCCCCAAGAATTGCAAGAACTTTGAAAAAACACATTAAACTTCCAATAACTTTCAAAATCACACTAATCCCCCAATAACTTTTGCAGAAAACCCCTAAAATTAACACTAATACATTTGACGGGGCATGTGCAATCCACATGATATAAAAAGACCAAAATACCCCTTAAATTATTAAAAACCCCTTTTATGACCTTTTAATATTTTCAGCCCTAAAACTAGAAATCACTAGTTTTTTGTCATTCAATTTCCTCTTGCTTGCATCTAGGTTGGGGTTCTGAACCCTAATTATTTTTTCATTTGTTACTTTGCTAAAATTGTCCTTCAAAATGCCTTTTTGTGTTGTCTTTTGTTCTAATTTATCGGGGTTATCTATAAAATACAAAAACTTATTGGGGTTTTCTGCAATTCTAACAGTTATTGGTGTTTAGTGTGATTTTGAAAGCCATTGGGGTTTACTACAAAACGTTGAAAGTTCAAGGGGGTTTAGTTTAACTTATACATTAATTACTATATAATACCATAGAAATCTTATCCATAAATGAGAACTTAAATTTAAAAGGAAATGAAAAATTCTTGAATCTTTTTTAGTAGAAAATGTAGAAAAAGAAACCAAAATTAGAATTTATATTGTAATTGATTTACTACTTTATATGCATGATAAAATAGAAAATAAACTCATCATATACTAATTCTAATTTACTATTAAAATAACATATGACACACGGCATTGTTTCGTGCATTTATATAACGTTATTTTGTGCATCTAGTTAGCCAATTTTGCATTATATATACAGAAGGATAAAATTCTAATTTAATATTAAAATAATATATAAACCCGTGATATTGTTTTGTGCACTTATAAGGTGTTGTTTTGTGCCTTTAAGAGTAGTTCATCAATTTCTCATTATATATAAAGGAGGGATATTTATCCATAATAAATACAAGTATTTTGTCTATGCTCACACGGATGCATCTCACATGTTGTTCCCCTCAAGTTTGAGCATATTATAAATAATCTCATTCTACTTTGAAAATTAGAGAAACCCTCCTCAATTATGGGGTGTCTCAGAAACCCTCCCTTATCTTTCACACTTTTCTCACCTAACCCCCTAACGTTATTTCAAAATGCAAATAACTAAAACATCATTTTAAAAATCAATTCATTCAGTTACAAAAAAAAAAAAAAAACCCATCGGTAAAAAAGATCTTGGTTAACTTACAATTTTCCCCCCTCTTTCCACTCTCTTTCTCTAATCCTAAAAAAATCCGAGTAAACTTTTTTAGAATTGAAGTGTATTTTTGTCTCTTTTCAATCACCTACTTGTCACGTGACATGCTAGAGTTCATTGGGGTTTCTCGAATTTCAGACTTGAGGGGGGGGGGGGGGGGGGGGTTATCTCCACCATTTTCCAACCCCAAGGGGTTTCTCCAACCAAAA
>JBAKGM010000002.1:5939019-5954568 GCA_037177215.1 Asparagus racemosus | reverse complement strand
TTTTGAGAAGGAGAAAATGATAGAGAAAATATTTTGAGGAGCAGGAAAGTGGAGAGAATGTAATAGAGGGGAGAAGAAGAGGATGAAGGAGATGATGGTGAGAGAGAGAAAGAGAGATGGGTAGGGGGAGAGAGAGATAGATAGATGGGGGGAGGGAGGTTGAGAGAAAAGAGGAATTGTTATAATATTTTAAAATTTGGAGGGTAAATATGTAAGTGTGAGAGATATGAGGGGTATATATGAAAAACTTCATAAGTTTTTTGCACAAATCAAAATTCCGGTGACCGGAGTAGATTTAAGTGGTTAACTGTGTCAATTTATAGGTGTTATTGTCGTCGGCGTCACTTTTTAGGCATTATTAGTAAGAGTGTGTCACTTTATATGCTAAATTAGTATTTTGGCCATTTTATTAACTTAACTATAAAATCTATGGGTTAAACTCATTATTGGGATAAGACTCGTGGGATCAGATTTCCTTCTAATTAAAAACCTAATGGGAACGCACAACAAATTTTAGCTTGTTTTTAACAACATTTTTGACGGTTTTAGTGGAATATGAAGACTTCGTTGCCCCTAATAGAATAATTAAATAAAATGTAACTGTAAACTCATTTTACCATTTTAACTATCATATTGTTTGGCCTAGTATTAGAGGAGAAAATATCTTCTAGAAGCTCACAACTTTTATTTTTATTTATTTATTTTTATGATGAAGATAGTGTATAACAGCGTTTTGAAAACTTGTGCAAGTCAATAATGTTTCTTTATTTTTATTTTTTTTATTTCTTACTATTATTTATTTATTTGTTTATTTATTTTGCCTGTAAACATGGCAAAAGAGTATCGTAATAAAATATTTTTTGTTCTCAAAAGTCTAAAAGCAAGAAAGACAATGAAACATCAAGAGTATTTGAATGAAATTAAATAGCCAGTCTACTAGGAGAGGTATAATTTTGACTAAGCACTACAACTAGCAAATCAAAATTAATACCTTGGTTTATTGTGAAGTTGAAAGTGATTGATAACTAATTCACCCTAATAATAGGACCATCGTGCTTAATCTGATTCTGTCCTTGTCATCTCCAAGCGAGCTGAAAGTGATGGAGGGTATTAGTTATTTTATTTTTAATTTTCTTCGCTTAATCACCAAGCTCTTCTTTTAGTAATACAAATATTTATATTGACAGTATATATTCAATTGCATATGAATCATCGATGTTAATAAACCTCCTCGGCAATAGATTAAGATTAGATAAAAACTAAAAGAGGACTATAAGGACTTATGTAAGTTTTTACCATTTTGGGCTGATCGAAGTTAATCGAAAGTGATATGTGAGGTCCTATGCAAATAATGCAATTTGGATAAACGTAAAACTAGTTGGCTCTTTGTATTATTATTTTCTTGAGTTTGATTGCAGTCCAAAAGAGCACCATAAGTAACATCTCCCTCAACCTTTCTTCCCCCCTCAAATTTTTATCTTCGAGGTAAGCTAAAATTATGATCTTGGTCACACCAAGTAAAAAAATGCAACTTTCACCCACAAAATGTGAAAGAAACTTTGTGGTTATTTGTATATTTATGTTCCTCATGTCCAAGGATTTTATAACATGTAAAAATCATATTTATGGAGTAGGAATTGCTTAATTTTCTTCTTCACTGAAAATCTTCCTTGAGGATTCCTGCTGATTACGACATTGGGTTGGCCTAATCAAAGGCCCGAGTAACAGGCCCAAGCTTCTAATGATGGGAAAACAAGTTGGAACTTAAATGGATGCATGGGGATTTAATTTTTATTATATATTGAATTTTCATTAGAAAATTTGATGGAAAAAAAAAATCATAGATAAGCTAGTCAATTTCCACAACAATATTGGCTATAGAAACACCATCTCCCCCATCATTTGTAAGCACTGTTCCTTTTTTGATATAAGCAAAGAGTGGGAAAGGAGAAAGTTATATGCATCTTAGCATAGATTTTAAAGTTGATGACGGCAATAATATTAATTTCCATTAATATTGTTTATCGATTGTATTAATTCAGAATTAATTGCGGGACATATGTCATGTTCTGCTTTCTTCTTATATTTTCTATAAAGCAATCCTCTATGAAGTGCCACGGGGGATTGGGCAAATGGCCGCATTGCTCCTTGCAAACTGACTCAACAAAGCTTTTGGCTCCAACGAATACGTGGCATGCGTCAGCTCCCACCTTGGGCAGCATAATCTCAAGCGCACAATTTTAATTTGTTTACTAATTAGACAACAATCAATAAGATAGATGTTGGTGTACATGTAATTTTTTCCCCCCTATTTAAATCATCAATTTTCTTTTCATTGCCAACTTAGAAAAACAAGCTTTCAGTTATCACCGTGATTAGAATTAATTTACTGTGAGTGACGAGGAAATTGTTGGATGCAGTGAAAAGATAGCCGTAGCAATGAATAATCTTATAAGTTAGATGGTCACAGTGAAATTTGATTTCGCATACATTTTCAATTTTAACCTGTTCATGCACTCCCTTAGAATACTCATGATTGTGCCCAAATACGTTTCCTTTTACTCTATATATGGTGCATTGACATTGACTACCAAATACATTTCCTTCTTAAATCTTAACATTTCAATCTATTTGCTGATAGACTAATTATATCCAAAACCGATTAATAAGGGTTTGTTTGATCCTCCCGCTTTCTTCTTCATTTTTTGTACAACTTCAAATTACGTGTCCATTCTTTTCACCTCAAGTAGAATTTTCACTAGTCGCGAAAAGTTTGTAACTAAATAAGCACGAGGGAAAAAGAACATTATTTTCGTTCTATGGGCACATTTAAAAAACACCACTTTGTTCTCCCTTGATACAAACAAAACGCTGAGATATGATCATACATTCATAAGAATGAGATATGGTCATACATTCATAAGAATAAAAGTGATTTTGATGCTTAATTACATACATGAACAAAGTCAATAAAGTTTCATGAAGATTATTATGATATAATACTTGCAAAATGTCAAGAAAAGAGGTGATCGTACATGGATACGATTTCATGGCACAAAATAATAAAAAAAATACAGATATCATGCAAAATTTAGGCACAAGCTCAAACTACAGTTTTAAAACCATAATCCTCCCATAACTAAACACCACCAATTCCAAAATATATTGCGTAACAGGCACACCAACATCTACCAAAATTGCTTCTTTCAGAATTAAACCCCTAAAAGTTCCAATCCTGGCAAAATCATAATACTCAATATAAAAAAACAACGATCCCAACTTTCTCAAAATTAAACAACTCATATCGTCGACCACCAAGCGTGATGATGATGCAAGCTCTCCAAACACCGCCGACAGAGTGCCTGGTATACACACAACCCTCGATCAAAAGTCCTTGAAGATTATGGAAGATCTAGGGCGCAAAACTCACACGTACTGCCTCTCGAAACTGAAGCAATTGGCTGGAGATTGAGATTGAGAGTTCAAGGCGATGGTTTGGGCCGTCAATAGGCTGAAGATGAGGGAGGGAGGGAGGATAGGCCGCCAGAAACAAGGGGGTGGAATCGGAGGCGAGGCGTTGGCTAGAAGCAGCTATCGACTAGTGCTAGGGTTGAGAGAGAGAGAGAGAGAGAGAGAGAGAGAGGAGATGAAGGGAAACAAGATTTTTTGAAGAGAAAGAGATCGACGAGATGAAGGGAATCAGATTTGATGAGGGTCAGGGTAGGATTTGAAATCCGTGATATTGAGCTTCAAAATCCAACTCTACAAAATCATCTGATCTAAAATCCACGCCCAATTTGAAAACTAAACAAAAGCTCTGGATTTGAGCTACCTGGGATTTCAAACAGGCCCAAACCAAGTTCCCAAACGTACCGAAGACTATTTTCGGCAGTTCAACTAAAAAGAAACTTGATGACCATGCCTAGCATAAAATAAGTGAAAACATGAATACTTCAAGGTAGAGAGAACCAACCCTCAAATATTTCAACTGTTCAAAAATAAACCATAACAGCATCAAATAAAGAAATTCAACAACTGGATAAGTTATATGGCCAGGACTAAGTACACCAAATAAAGGGATAACGAGGCTAAGCTGTCATAGAAGTCGCAACAAAATTTGAGTAAAACATAAAAACTGATCCAAGCGAAACTTTGATGGGTAAAAGCATATCACCGTTGCTCAACGGTTGGCCTTGGCAACTCGTTCAATCTCGTCCTTCTTCTTGATAGCATAACTGTCATAAAACCACAAAACATCAATTGGTAGATAAAGGTGGCGTATTCGCAACAATTACTCAATATTAGTGTTTATATATATAATTTACAGGGTTAATGGCAGAGAAACCCCCTATACTATGAGCGTGCCACTTAAATCTCGAAACTATTTTTTCGCACTTAACATTTGAACAACATATTTCCTCATTTAGTTGAGATGACACGTAGGAACACGTGGGAATCAAATTGCCTCGAGGGGTTAACGAATAAAGTGCCCTCTAAACTGAGGGCGAAAAAATAATGACTCGTGTTTTGGGGGTGAAAATACTAACAGAATGGTAGAATATTCGTACCTGTTGGAAGAACCCTTGGCAGCATTGATGAGCTCATCTGCAAGGCATTCAGCAATTGTCTTGATGTTTCTGAACGCACTCTCTCTTGCTCCAGTGGTAAGAAGGTAAATAGCCTGGTTCACCCTCCTCAATGGGGAGATATCAACAGCTTGACGTCTCACCACACCAGCTGATCCAATTCTGGTAGCATCTTCTCTTGGTCCACTAAAAGAGTAAAGTAAAAAATAAATTTACTCGAGGTTTTTTAATAGAATTTGGAAAAAACCAGATATTCCAGGTTTAAGTGTTTATCTTTTTATCTAATAGATACTGTAGGAACATATGGATATGAAGCTAAGGATACAGGCAGATCAAGTTTTTACACCCTGTTAGCTTCTGTACAGTCAATGAAATTACTAGTAATATATTGCATTGTCTAGCAAAAACATACGAGTAAATTGATAAACCTAAACATTGACCATAATGCAAACGATGCAACGTTTGCATAAAAGAACATCAACTTTTTGTGCTATTTACTTATGATGATAGTTAAAATGTTATTAAAAAACAAGACATTAACGAGAATATTCCAGGCTATAAAGAATCCAAACATGATCTGTTCCATGTATAAAATGCCAAAATAGCAAATGCAGTAAGATAAAGATATCATTTACTATTTTCTTAAACATAAACTAGCCTGCAGCATCATGTAGAACCATTACCTTTCTTAATTCAAATTTAGCGCTAGAAGCATGTTTGATGAATCTAGGTACACACTAATCTATGTTGTATAAGTACGGGTACCGTTACCGGTACGAGACATAGCAAATTTGTAAAAGGTAGGGTACGGTGACACGGCTATATAATTATTTATATGCACATATATTACGTATTGGAATTAATAATTTATATGTAAACAAGGATGAGAATTTAAAATTCCTATAACATTTTTATGTTTCTTTTATTATGTTGATTATAAATGGGAAAATCACTAGTTTTTGAACTAGGCATCCAAACGGCCCTTCAAAATCATAATTCGGAACCTATGTCCAACGAGTTTCAAGAAGTGGATGTGAAGTGTAGGATATATGTCCCAAAGAGTGGATGTGAAGTGTAGAAAATATGTCCAAAAAATGTATGACCAGCGTTTGAACTTAAAACATGTACCATGTACATGCCCGAATAAATATATGCATATATGCAAGGAGTGCCCAAGGAATATGGGTACGGGTACGTGTCGGGTATGGCTTCAGATTAGAAGTACCCAAGTAACATCGATATTAATATTAGACGTGTGCTACTTTCTTAATGCACGAAAAAATTACACCAGAGAAAGCATGTCTCTCGTTCTTTTCTCTAGTCTAATTGGAAAAAGGATGATGAATAATAATTCAGATCATGTTTGGTTTTCTGAAAATGTTTGGTTTTCTGAAATGAATCTTGCAACTAGGATGCAAAAATGTCCCAAATGGAAATAAAGATTACATTTATAATATGCTGCAGTGGAAGAAATGATAACATGAAAGATTCTCATTCATGTGCTTATTAGAAATCTGCTATTTTGTCAAACTAAGAAATGAGAGACTTAGCTAGCCCTTGGCAACAGAAATGGCCTAATAGTAAATCAGATGAAAGAGCAGATCCGGCATTTGCAAATCGTACAAGGCAATGGCTCCATGGTAAATTCATGCATAAACAGCACAATAAGAGGAAAATATCATGACCAACAATGGAAAGCAAATATCTATAAACCCAATGATACTTCAGAGAAAATAGGTTTTCCAGGATTGTAATATCCAATTTAGTCATGATCATCCAACTTCTAAAGCACAAAATTAAGTCTGCTTTTAGTTTTACGGTTTTACCTCAACAATGAATGCCCATCAGTAGGGAAAATATTTGAGTTTATAATTAAAGCTAATTAATAGGATTACTAAATTAGATATCATCAAAATAGAAATAGCAAAAGAGTAACGCACAATTACGATTAAAAGGCCTTCTCACAGGGTGAAGACCATCCTAATGCATTTCCCATAGTTACTCAAGATTGCTGAAGTTAAGAGTTTCCCATCTCTTTGAGTAAAGTTGTTATTTAACCTGGTACTGTAAATAAAACTTATGGCTTCAATGGTAAAATAACAAGAATTATTCCCTACCTATTAATAACAGCATCCACGATCACTTGAATGGGGTTAAGGTCGGTAAGGAGATGAATTAGCTCCATTGCATGCTTGACGATGCGAACTGCCTTCAGCTTCTTGCCATTGTTGCGACCGTGCATCATCAGAGAGTTAGTCAATCTCTCTACAATAGGGCATTGGGCCTTCCGGAACCTCTTCACAGAATACCGTCCAGCAGTATGTGGTAGATATGTGGCGTGCTTCTCAGCCCTGACAGCAACATAATCTGCCAGAGATATGTCACTCACCTATAACCAAATTTAAAGTTCATCAAAAACTTCGCCAATGATTAACGACAGTTCTATCATAATATGTCAGTGACAAGTCACAAATAATGATACCTAACAAGACATATCATCTGCATAAAATAGTAAGTAACAAATACCAAATAGTAAATTGTTGATACTAACTAGTAACTATTAACATAGATAATTAAGTAACAAAGTTTGAACTTCAAGGTTCAAATTGTGGCATTTTCTCAAAATGATGGAGACAATTAGGTACCTACAATAAAAAAAGCAAATAATCAACCAAGAAAAAAATTCAAAAACAAAAACAAAAACAAACTTCAGTTTGCAGGCACCTCTCACGCTCTCAAATTTTCATTAAAAAAAAAAGAAAAAAAAAGGCAGACACCATATGCACCTTGTCGTACAGGCCTTATGCCTGAGGCGCCAAGAAGTGCTCACCTTAGTAACCTTCATCACATGGCGATATGCGAGGGACTAATGTACGAATCTGCCAACCTAAGTGCCTGAGGCGCTAAGGCGTGATGCTTTTAAACACTTGTCGTGGTACCCTTTTTTTTTAGCAAAGTTCGCTACATAAAAATCGCATAAATAGCCTCTGCTTAACTACCTAAATCACTGGCAACTTAATTAATCCAGCTCGAGACACTTGTAATTTAAATTACCGCTATGGCGTGATGCTTTTAACACATTGTCGTGGTACCACATGTTTTAGTAAAGTTCGCTACATAAAAAATCGCCTAAATAGCCTCTGCTTAACAACCGAAATCACTAGTAACTTAATTAATCTAGCTCGAGACACTTGTAACTTAGATTACCGCTTGATGAGATCATTAAATAAAGGCAAAGCACTATGTACAACAGCAAAAAACTTCTCTAAACTCATTTGAACCAAAATGAAGAAAAAGGTGGCACTCAATATAACGCAAACTTAACAACCATTGCATCAACGTACAAAGAAAAAAAATCAATAACTCAATTATCTTGTACGTAATACTATATATCTTGAAAAACTGCTTTCGAGCGATAAATAGTTAGGAATTATAAAGATATGATATAAGTTCAAATGCACATCAGTTTTGTTCCAAGAAGTAAAAAAATTTGCATTCATACTGGAGTCAACATCATACTAATATAAATATAAAAAATGAGCATAGTACTATTCAATAAAAAACAAGTAGTAACCATTTTACATGGGACTGAATTTTAGCTAACATCAGTAGATCTAGAAGTGAAGGCAATCACATCATTAGATCTAGAAAGTGACATAAAACAAACGGTTAACTTTTAAGATGCTTATAATTACACAGCACACTCAAAGAGCAAAACAATTTACCACCAGAGTCATTCTCCAGTAACCTAGCTCACCCTGACACTTCTTCTAGGCTCTCGTATCCGTGTCCGTATCCATGTTCGTGTCTGTGTCCGACACTCCTTGGACACTTCTTCAATATAAACATACATTTTCAGACGTATACTCAATTATATTAGACATGCTTTAGTTCAAAATACTTGTGATACACTTCTTGAATGTATATCGTACGCTTCACCTCAAATTATGCAACTCATTGGACTCGGGACAGGTTTGTTTTAGCACATACCTAGTTCATAAGTATGATTTTGAAGGGTCATTTAAGCACCTAGTTAAAAAATGAGTAGTTTTCCAATTTATAATTTACTTGGTAAAAGAAACATAAAATAGTATAAGGATTTTACTTCTCATAACATGTGAATGAAAAACAATATCGGTCTCATGTAGATTATTAATTTTAATGCGTATGTATATAGCCGCGTTCCCATATCCTAATTTTCACAGCTTGTCGTGTCCCATGTCTGCACCCGTGTCTCATGTAGATTACAATCTACTCGGTTGAAGAAACATAAAATGGTATAAGGATTTTAGTTCTCATAACATGTGAATGAAAAACAATATCGGTCTCATGTAGATTATTAATTTTAATATGTATGTATATAGCCACGTCCCCGTATCCTAACTTTTACAGTTTTGTGGTGCCCCGTATCCACACCCGTGTCCATGTCTGCACCGCTCCCGCATCTGTGTAACATGGCCAGTAACTCTCAGCTTCCCCACTACTTTTATTATCACAGATTTGTTTGATAAAGTGTTCAGAATGGCTTCCTGATGCACTCCAGCACCTTAGCCTTCCATGACTGGGAACAAATAGCCCAACAACACAACATTCACAGAGCTTACAAGCTAAACAACCCAAAGAATAGATTAAAACCCAAAAGAGTACCCCTTACAGTCATCAAGTGATTACAAAGGAAAGACAAATCTTAGCTACTACGTAGAGAATGCAACTAGACCTATAATATTGGATCATCTTAACAAAGAAACTATTCACTACAAGACAAATGTACTCATTACAAGACTCCACAGAACCAAGAAGCAGAACAAAACCCTCACAAAATACCCATTACAGTCATCAACCAAGCTATTAAAAACGAAAGAAAAATCCATTGACATTAAACAGAGAACGCAACTAGATAAAACTGCAGCCCAAAAAATAATTGCTAAGCATATGTAAACAGGATACCATTAAAAAAATAAACTAATAGCTACAATTAACTACAAAATACAACTATATGGTAAAATCTACGGTAAATTTACAGTTATTCACACGCTTTCACTAACGGTAACTATAGGTCAATCAAAAAGAGAGAATTTTTAATATAAAAGAGAGAGAGAGGAAAAGGATTTTGGTTAACGAACATTGACATCGTCGAAGGTCCAGCGGTTGAAGAGCTTGACTTCAATCGCCGCTGTCTCAGTCGCCACCGCCGCCATTGAAGATCGGAGCTCCGAGGAGAGAAAGGGAGGAGAGAGACGGTCTCGGGTTCTAGGGTTAGGGTTCTTTTTAGAATGGCGGCTGGTCTAGGTTTTTGTATGAGGTAAGTGAGGTTTGGGTCGGGCTGCGCTGATGTGCATTTTTGGGGCCTGGTATGGCCCATATAAGGTCCAAATAATGCTCTTTTTTCAGTAACGGGCATTTTCCACCTATATTTGGCCCCTTATATATTTTTCATATTTATAAGAAAATATACCTCTCCAGTTCCCATTAGTTATTTCAAATTAATCTATGTTGTTTTCTAACGTTTAAGTTCATAGCAATATTATATCAGTTGACTTAACTTTTTGTCATGAATTTCCGGTTATACCATTCTGTTTTATGTAATTACATATATTCTAGTACTTCTTACATTTTTCAATTACGATTTATTGCTTGAGAAAATTTGGAAGCATTCAAATTAAGACTTTATGTATTGTTACTAATATTGTTAAATAATTTATAATTATGAATTTAAACGATATCTAAAGAATCAAAAGTTTTTATTTAAAAAAACTAACTCTTCAATCAATAACTTCAAATCCCTAAAGAACATAGCGCTTATCATAAGAACCGACAAATCTTAAATTTAAATAACAATAATTTGAATTCATTACTCTAGATAATTATAAATATATACATCACACTACTTCATTCAATCACATTTTCTACATATTAAATTAAGGCCATGGTGTTGTTAGCCTTGATACAGATACACACGCGATAAAACAAAGTTCTCCCTTTAATGGATATTGTGAATTTTATCCAATTTATGTATTAACTGAAAACAAAATTACGAGCACAGCTAATTTCTGGGTTTGCAAGAGAAATGCAAAAATATCTCATATAAAGTTTGTTAAAAGTTGGATCTCTCACTATCACACAACAGTATCATTGAGCTTAACTAATGCGTTCAAATGTAACTTAGTCCAAGACATTTAATATGCGCTAAATAAACGTCAATCATTTGATACATTCGATGCACATTTAATGTCATAAATCATTTGATACCTTTCCATTCAGCTAGCAAGGCACTCTAGCTCAGATGTGTGAACAAAAACTAGAAAAGAAATTCCACTTAACTACAAGTACAGGAATCAAAGGAATAACGAAGGCTAAGATGCCATAGGAGTCCCAAGAAAAATTGATACAAATCTGAAAATAGAGCCGCCTCATGATTCAACAAAATTTGAGAACAAATGAAAGAAATTGTAGGGGACTGAAGTGCAAAAGTGATCCTCGCTTAACTGTTGGCCTCTGTAACTTGTGCCATCTCAACCTTCTTCTACATAGCAGCACTGTCATAAAGACTATACGAGAAAAGCTTGACACATTTTACATGCAAAAGTTGGTCAATTTCCACATAACTTAAAAGGGCTTTCCCCCTAGTATTTGTTTCTTAAATCTTTCACATTTTGTAATTAGTCCCTAAAATCATTGAAATTGATATCATGTTTTCCAGTTCTCATAAGTTGTTTCAAATTAGTCCTTCCAATCAAGAGTAGAAGCAGTAGTTAGATTCCAATCAACAGTAGAAGCAGCGGTTAGAGGGACTGATTTGAAACAACTTATGAAATCGAGAGCATAATAACAATTTCAACTATCTGGGGGACTCATTTGAGATAATAAAGAATGAGGGACCTGATGGTGCTTTTCACTACGTGGGACTAGTTTTGAAACTATGAAAGATTTAAGAGACTCCTTATGTTTGACCGTTTTGAGATAACCCCTTAACCATTTTTATAGGTACAAAACGCACTTAAATTTGGGGGTTTTCACATAACGCTCTTAAAGATTATTCAATTTAATTTTCCAGAGTAATCCCATGAAATCTAACGTGTCACGTGCAAAGTATGCGACTGAAAAATAGACACTTGTCGCGTGACATATTAGACTTCATGACGCTACTTCTGAAAATTAAAGGGAATAATCTCCGACGGGCTTAGCGGAATAGAGCAAGTTCAAGGGGATTTAAAAAACAACCCCTCAAAGTTAGGAGCAGAATCCTAATTGTTAGCGGGGACAACCCTGGAGATTCAGTGGCAGGATCTTTTGCAGATTGAGGGACCTCCTTGAATTGGACAATGGGATACCTCAATTTTGAGTTCTTCTACAAATTTGCCAGATGATTGGCCTTGTTAAAGGAAGGCCACTGAAGCAGATAATTTGATCATGCTAACACCAAGACTTTATTTAACATCGAGTCCAATTTTCTATTTCTTTTTAAAATGGCACATAAGAATTTAACATCAAAGATACTACTATTATTAAAGCTGCGAATTATAGAAATATAACTAAATCAAAATTCCAAAATTACAAAAAAGAAAGGGTTAATTGTAGATATCCTTTCCTACTACCATTGCCACTTACTTATACCGCTTATCAAACTATTTATTAACACTTACATTCCTTGAATCGATCTCTGAATCGGAGAAGCTACTACTTTTCGTTGAGTTAAAATATAAGAGGAAATTATGTGAACATTGAATTACTTTTCTTGGGGATTTAAGTTAAAAACCTCAAATTAGACCTTATTTTGCTTTGCCACATTCAGTTATTGGAGAACCAAAATAAAAAACCTAAAGCTCTCAATTAAGGAAAATAAAAAAAATTTCTACTTGGGCTGAAGCAAAAAATGTTGTTTAAAGTGGCAATATTCTAATAGGAGAATAACGTGGTCTGATGTCAGAGTGCTAATACAAGGGATGTGCTTGCAATTAACCTAAAAGAAAAGGTACTTAAGAAAAAAGATTTAAACTGTTTATTAGAAAGGAAGGAATCATACACTAGATTTCTATCAGCAGAACTCAAATTTTCTTTCACTTGTGCAAGCTAATATTCTAGAATTCCTAAGTTGCCCTTTTTTTAAAAAAATCCAAATCTTGGTTTTACTGTTTGTCTTGTGCAAACCATCTGCTCCAGTGACCTTACTGTAACAAATGCAATGGGGAGGCTTTGCTTCATAGTATTTCTGCAAACTGTCAACAAAAACTTGTGTTAGTGCCAGAGATCTTAATCTTTATCCAAGTTGAGTTTACTTCAAACAAGAGAAAGCACAACTAAGGATATCATTGGTAAATGTATAATTTATGCTTTCGCATCACTATTTTATTGCTCATGGATATACTGTCTCGATCCAACGCTATGCAAACGAGTAATGTTATATATAGAGTTGAGCTAAACTATTATTAATATCCAATATGTAGATACTATCAACTCAATTTTGAAATTCATGATGTAAAATAAAAACTTAAACAGGTGGATGCGATCTACTACACATGAACTATTTATAAATAAAAATTCTAAAGATTTAAGCATCACTAATACGTTTATCACATGTCGTCAAATTTAACGTTTAACAATTTTCATGAAGTTGCCTAATTTTATGATGTAAATGAATAATGGAGGATTTATATGAAAGGATACCATTTATATAGTTGGATTCCATAGATGAAAATTACAAGGTGTTTAATTAGTAGCACGTGAGTTTTAGTCCCACAATGACTAATTGAATGCATTTTAAATGGTTCAAATTAACATACATGCTATCTATGGTATAACAAATGTGTTAGAAATATACGCTTGTGTTGGTATTCTAGCGAGGGGCACGTGCGTGAGGCCACGTGCGTGTGGGCTTGAGCGAGCATGCAAGGTCTATGTGCGTGGTCCGTGCATTTGTTTAGGCGCATACCCTTTTTGCATGTGCTGCTTTTAACCAGCCTGAACGATTCGTACGTTACGAATGTTACAAGGTTTGAATGATAGTTATAGCAGACATTACAATAACTGACATTCAAAGTCTTGTCTAACTCCCAAGCTCACCTGAACCATATATAAAGGGCCTCCTCTGTTCATTTGAAAGACACAAAAAAACAGGAACAAAATTGTTCTCTTGTCTTCCTTTTATAATTTTGTAAGCTGCTAGTATTGAAGATTCCGGCAAAGTGAAGTTGCAGTCGAGGTGTTCAACAGAAAATAGCGCTTCTTTGGACTGCTGTCGTCTCATCCTTGGAAGCATTGTGCAGACCCAACGCCACCGTAGGTGGGGCATAATTTCTTTAAGGTTAGTCCTCTGTTTAGAGGGCGATTCGGCATTTCTGTAAAGTATTTCAGACTCTAAGTTTATCAGTTATGGTATTATTATTAACTTTCTGCTCTATTCTTTTATTTCTATGTTGTTTGTTTTACTTACGTCTGGATCTATTTTTATTCTTGATTTTTCCCAACATTATCCACATTGTGGGGTTGAATAGAGCTTTCCATAGACAAGTGGATCACCTTGATCAAACATCCATATCAAAGTTTATAGATATTCGAAGTTTAGCTAGGCAAACATGCTTGCTTCTGGTCGACATCACTAAATCTCATCTCATCTTTTTACGAGTATTATCCTATTACAGCCCTTTAGCTAGATCAGATCTATACTTGAACTGAATGGATGTGTGACACTCCTTACAAAATCCCGATTTTGGCCGAAAAACAAAATTAGAAAAGCTAAATCTATAAACTAGAATATAGGACTATACCAATAATAAAAAAAGTACGTGAAATCTTACGTATGGATTTTGCGAGCTACACAGAGCTCTAAGATGCAGATCTACTATACCTAACTACAACATGACTGATCACAAAGATGAATCTTGACATAGATTAAAGGGAAAAAGAAGTATACAACATAATATTAAAACTTACTTGGCTACATATCATCTTGAAAACCATAGATTACATGCATAGATCTACGCTTGCATGAATCAGACCTCATCTGCACGTGTTAAAATTAATAAATAGGAGCGACGTAATCAAGGAGTCGTGGTATATAAATAGCCTACAGAAATGAAGGTATATCTCGTCTATTTAAAACTCAGCAGCTCGAGGAATTCTTATCCACATAAGCAAGCAGTAACTAACAGGAGTGAGCACTGGAATAATGATTAATAATTTAAGAGTAAATTACACTAAACCCCAAAAAGACTTTCAACGTTTCGTAAGATAACCCCAATGACTTTAAAAAGTTGCGCTAAGACACCAATATCTTTTGGGTAAATTACACTAAACCCCAATAACGTCAAAATGCCTTCTTACATTGTTTTTCGGTTTAAATTTATGGGTTATCTGCTGAAATGCAAAAACTTAATGAGAATTTTCTACGATTACAAAATTTATTGGGTTTATTTGTAATTTTGGAAGTTTTTGGAGATTTATTGTAAAATGTTGAAAGTTTTTGGGAGTTCAGTATAATTTACCATGGGGTTAATAGTGGGAAGATCCCTTGCACAATCGCCCAATTGCGAATAGAGTCCTAAAGTTCTAGTTCTTCAGATGGACCCCTTGAATAAAATTTCTTTGAATGTATAGCACACTTAGAAAAAGAAAAAATTGTCTGTGACAAATAGAACTCCTGAGGGTGGAAGTGTAAAACAATTTCACTTGGGTCCATTTGCAACAATAGGACTAAAGGGGTCTATCCGCACTTAGCCCTTTACTAATTGTAAAGCACTCCAACATGGCGAGGACTTGAAATAGATATATCATTCATTTATATGACATTCTGTTGAGTGATATTTTTCTTTCATGATAGTAGATTTGATGACATCTTTAAACATCTTTTTCAATTCGAACTCAAATACCTCTGAAAACAATACTTAAATAGTATTATGAGATGAGGGAGGCCTTTGGCCTCCCCCTCATTATCCCTCCATTTACACCCATTATGGTGAGTCCTTTG
>JBAKGM010000002.1:5910413-5937244 GCA_037177215.1 Asparagus racemosus | reverse complement strand
ATGACCAAAATATGTGAGACATTATTGGTATCCTGCAGGTGTGAAATAGCCTAGACCCTCTCGGTTGTTTCAGCTCTTACTCTCTCGTCTGTTCTCCGAATGAGTTGATCCAAGATGCGTTAGAAAGCTAGAGAGGATGTCTAAAATTTCTCGGTTGCATCGGTCAATGGTTCGTCGGTCGCGAACCCACCTTCACGAGTCTGGTTCGGGGAATGATAAGCGATTTTCAACGTCTACAATTGTAATTTAAAAATATTAAGGTAGGATAATAACTTTTTATATCTTTACTAATTACTATAGGTAATTAATTTTAAATATAAAAACTAACTCCTAATTATGAATTTCTTATCTCCTAATTTAAAGATATTATAATAGGATAAGAACTTTTTATCTCTTTACTAATTGTCATAGATAATTAAATTTAAAGGTAAAAACCAACTTCTAATCATGAAAATATTTTTACAATAATTTCTTAATTAATTAATTAATTATATTAATAAGAATAGGATAACAATGTAATATGTAAAAGGATCAACGGTATTTTTGTCTATGAAAACTTTTTCCCAAACTCATACTTCAAACTCTTATCTTTTATCATGATGTTGTAATTTTAAGAATTTCAAAATTTTAAGGGAGTTTTAAAAAATTTTCTAAGTTTGCAGGATACTTTTTGCAAATTTAAATTTATAGATTTTCAGTGTATACTTTGTATCATTGATTTTGTTATTGTGTTTTTTGTAAAGTTAAATTTTTTTAGGGTGTTTTTTATAATTATCAAACCCTTATCTTTTAACATGACATTGTAATTTAAAAAAATAAGGTAGATTAATAACTTTTAATATATTCATTAATTACTATAGATAATTAAATTTAAAGATAAAAACTAACTTCTAATTATCAATTCTTTATCTCCTAATTTAAAGATATTAGGATAGGATAACATATCTCTTTACTAATTATCATAGATAATTCAATTTAAAGATAAAAACTAACTTCTAATTATGAATTTCTTATCTTTTATCAACTAAACAGTTTCACATACATATGATATATATTTAAATATTTTTACACATAATTTATCATTTAATTAAATATTTATATTAACTAAAATAGGATAACAATGTAATGTGTAACAGGACTAAGAGTATTTTTGTCCATAGAAATTTTTTCCCAAACTCACATTTTTATAAAGAGTATGATATGATATGATATTTAGTTTAGAATTATAAGAGGGACAACAATGGTTTAAAATAAATATATAGAGAAAAAGCATCAAAAGTGATGTCTGAGATTGAAATGAAAACGAGAATGTTGGGGGGGGGGGGGGGATTGTTTGCATGTAAGTAAAACAGTTTATTTTTTATTTTTTTGCATGCAAGTGATTGCGAAAGTGAAATGCAAGAAAGTCGACAATAAGATTTCATGCAAATTTGGCTTCCCCGACTTCCCCTAAAGAACTAGTGAAGTCATATAAAAAGTGATAAAAATGGTAACCAATTTTAATTAAATAAGTTTAACTATATTTACTAATTAATTTTATTTTGCCACATCATCTTCACACTTTCACCAATAATTTTATTTTTCAAACAAACGTCGTGTTTCACTTGTATACTGACATAAATGTGAAAAACATTTGAAAAAAAAGAAAAAGAAAAAAAGAAAAAGGAAAAAAAGCACTTTAAACTCACTTTCAAACCATCAAATACCTCAAAAAGAATATAGCACATTCTGGTTATATACGCCTCAAATCTTTCATATTTGTAGTTCAACCCTCAAATTTTGGTATTTGCAATTTCTCTTAGCTTTATTTTTTGTATACCCCTCCCACATAACAATTTTACTTTTTGATGGGAAAATGCTGCAACATATAGAAAACTAATGTAAATTTTGTATTGCTTTATTAGAAACTAACATTTTGAAGTTGGAGCGGTAGAGAGACCCAATATGTGAGACCCAATATGCGAGTGTTGAGGGCTGACTTCATAAAAACCAAGATATGAAGGATAAGTTTGCAAATATGGAAGATTTGATGAGTACATACGCACTCATGCAAATCACCTTGCCGAGCGTCTCCTCGCTATGATAAGGGCGACCCTTGTTCGTACCAACGGTCTGAATTCAAATTTCCCGCGTTTTCCCTCTTCTCTGAATCCAACCATTTCCCTTTCGCGTCCGACCTCAAACTCCTTCACCATTTCCTCACATCTCCAAGACCCTCAATGGGCCTTCATCAATCTGCTAAAAAATTCATCTAAACCCACTCCGATCCTTTCGGAGGTCGCAAGTCTCCATTGTAGAGCCATCAAATATTGTCTCGTCGTACATGGGCAAGTGGGCACTATCCTTCTGAGTCTCTATGCTAAGTGTGGTTATTTGGATCTTGCACACAAGTTGTTTGATGAAATGACTGAGAGAGATGCTCGCTCATGGACGATTCTAGTCTCGGGCTACTCTCGAATTGGTAGATACGAAGTGGGTCTGAGCCTATTTGCTTCGATGATACATGAGGGAGATTTGCCCAATTGCTTCACTCTTTCTACTGTTCTCAAGTCTTGTATAAACATGGGTGATCTTAATATGGGTAAGGGAATTCATGGATGGATATTGAGGAATGGCATTGAGATGGATGTTGTGTTGGAGAATACGATAGTTGATTTCTATGTGAAATGCGGCGACTTTCGATGTGCGGTGAAAGTATTTGAGATGATGACCGAGAGAGATGCTATCTCGTGGAATGTTCTGATTGGTGCTTATTTAGAGATTGGAGATGTGAATGGTGCAATGGAGTTATTTAGAGATTCACCTTTTCGGGATGTTTCGAGTTGGAACACAATTGTAAATGGGCAAATGAAAATGGGTCTTGATTTGGTGGCTTTAGAACTTCTATATGAGATGGTTGAGATGGGCATTGGGTTCAATAAGTTTACTTTCTCCACGGCTTTGACTTTGGCTGGTAAATTAGTTCTTCTTGAACTAGGGAAACAAATTCATAGCCAAATTTTGAGAAACGGGTACGAAAGTGACGCGTTTATTACAAACTCGTTGTTAGATATGTACTGCAAATGTGGTAAAATTGAGGCTTCCTTGGTTGTTTTCTATAATTCATCTCAGTCTACTGATGGGTTGATTGCAAAAACAATTCAATGGAGTTCCATGATTTCTGGATTTGTTCAAAATGGGAGAATTGAAGAGGCGCTCAAGCTTTTCTCTAAAATGTTACAAAAGGGGTTAAAGGTTGACAAATTTACTCTCACTAGTATCTCTTCTGCTTGCTCAGATGCTGGGATTCTACTACAAGGGCGGCAAATTCATGCATGTATCGAGAAATTAGGATACGGGTTTGATGTTTTCTCAGTGTCAGCAATCACAGATATGTATGCTAAATGTGGAAGCTTGGATGATGCTTGCAAGGCTTTTGATTCTATAGAGTCTCGAAATGTTGTGATTTGGACTTCAATGATAAACTCCTATGCTTCACATGGACATGGGAGGAAAGCGATTCAACTCTTCGAAAGGATGTTAGGGGAGAAAATTATGCCCAATGAGATAACCTTTGTAGGTGTTTTATCTGCTTGTAGCCATTGTGGACAGGTTAAAGAGGGATGCAAGTATTTTAGACTGATGCAAGAAGAATATGGAATTTTTCCCAGCATCGAGCATTTCACTTGTATGGTTGATCTTTTAGGAAGAGCAGGGGAACTTGAAGAAGTAAAAGGCTTCATTTATCAAAACAATATCGAGCATCATGATGTAGTGTGGAAAGCATTATTGGCATCTAGTCGATTTCATAACAATATAGAAATGGCAAAATGGGCTTCTGAACAATTGGTTAGTCTCAAACCAAAAGATGTTGGATCCTATGTTCTCCTCTCTAATATCTACGCAACCAAGAGGATGTTTTTGGAGTCCAACAAATTAAGAAATTTGATGCGGGAGAGAGGAATGAGTAAAGAACCGGGTCAATCTTGGATTGAGTTGAAGAACGAGGTCCATGTGTTCACAGTAGGCGATAAGTCACACCCAGAGTCAGAAGCGATATATTCTTACTTGGAGCATTTAATGGAGAGATTGAAAGAATTGGGGCATAAAGAGAATCAATGCTAAATTTCCACAGCGAGAAGCTGAAATCAGTATGCTCAACAGACTTCAATGTCAAATACTTACCAACAAAGGAGGTATGTACTTGTTTCATTATCTTTCATAATTAAACTAATTAGTATAGAGCCTTATCCATTTAACTTTTAACTAAATATTGTAAGGAAAGCATTCATTTGGAATAAGCAATGATTGGAGCAGTTTCAACTGTCAGCTATAATTAGGTTCTATTTATAATACTTCATATGTATTCGGTTATGTTCTTTTCTGTAAACTGATGATAATTATGGATCAAATTGTATTTATATGACTTGAATAACGACAGAACATACTACCCTTGTAGTTTCATTTTGCAGGTAGACCCCCTGGATTATGTTTTTTTACTCTTTTACCCTCAGATGGACTCACTAATTTCACCAAGGGCAATATTGGTCAAAATTTCACCAAGGGTAAAAGAGTCAAAAAGATTTAACCGAAGGGGTCTATATGCAACAATAAAACTGCAAGGTAATAATTGCAAAACAAGGATACTGCAGGGGTTCTATGTGCAATTAGCCCTTCAATAATTGTTCTTTTATTTTCTTTTTCCTTGTCTCTCAAGTACTTAACCACTTGAGATAGTGGCAATCTTAATCCACACCTAAATAAATAGACCCAAGCTGAAGAAAAAGAGTGTTTCACAAACCTTACTTCAAGTACTTAAACCTTTTTGAACAAATTCACCCCCATCATAGATGAAGCGCTCAGTGACATGGTAGTTGAGATATTGGATGGAGAGCACTTTAGTATGAGTCTGTTGACATTAATACCATTTCACTTATGTATGTCCCTATTAGAGATCATTCCATGTATCTAAGTTTCCTTGGATGCAAAGACAACACACGGTGCTTATTCGGAGTGTCACATTAAAGTTTTACATGCTTCATCCAATGACATAGAGGAAGTAGAAAGAGATCCATCAAAACTTTTATTATTTCTCTGGATGCATCAATCATCAGTAAGTCACACTTACCTTTCTGTCTCTTTTCTGAGAGTGAACCCAACCACCATATATTCCATCAGGGTATGAAGTAATTCAGAACGCTTTGCATGAAATAATTGCATCACTTGGAAATTTTATGAGTTTTTGGTCTTGGTATTGCCCAATGAGTGGAGTATTTGAGTATTACATTTGTGTGGACCTTTCCAATTAAGACCTAATAATGATGTTGTGATTCCTTGTGTTTTACTCTTGGGGTCAATTTCAAGATCCCAATCTGGGTGTAGTTGGAAAACCATTAGAAGACAAGGAAATAAAGGATGGGGCTTAACTTAACATGGTGTCTTGATGATCAAGGGAGATTATGGAATAGGGAAAACTATCCTATGGACCCTTGTGCAAAATAGATCATGTCCACTGGATAATTGGTATACAAAAGGGATGAGAACCTTTAAATCAGTGCACTAGCCCTCGAATCGCCATGTTTTACACTGATTCACGGGTAGACTGTCATTGGTGCATCAACAATCTAGTGGACAGGGACAATTGAACAGCTTCTCAGCGAAATAGAGGAGATAGTACCCATTGGATGGGGTCCAGTGGAGATGTGGTGTTTCAAGGGTTGAGAGCCCATGAATCAAGCAAACAGAAGAAATTTGGCGGATAAATGCATTAATCCAAGAGTTTGTCTTTTTTTTTTTTGGCACACTGCGTCAATACATCTATTTGTCAAAAAACAATTCTCTTTCTGTAAAGGTAAAAGGGCCAAAAAATAAAAATAAAAAAAATCACTCAATGTATCTATCTCTGCAACAATAAACTACAAGGGTCTATCCACAATTAACCCTTTTAGATATTGAGAGTTAGGTCCACTGTTCACAAGATGAAGAGGCTAAGGTCACAAGAGAGAAGGTTCCCAGAACACTACAAAAAAAAAAAAAAAAACTTGGTGGGGGCTAAGATTGGCCTACAAATTGGACTTGCAATCAGCTAAAAGGTGGGTACCAACCAAGTAACCAACCAATTCAACCCACCTCCCTAATTCTATCCCCTTAACCACCCCCCTCTCCTCCTCTAATCCTCACACACGCACACACACACTCTCTCTCTCACCAAACTTGGGGGTAAACCCTCCTATATGTGGAAAATCATTTTTACTTGCAAACAAAGCCATCACCACCCAATATAACAAATCCACTCACACTCAATCCCTTTTCCTATGCTCATAACCACCCCTAGGGCCATTTTTTCATGAAGCAATGAAGGATAGAATGGAAAAGTTCGCTTCCTTCCCCTTCTCCGTTGGCTGCGTTTCTCACTCAAGCGTCGACGTTGTCCAGAACCACCCGAAGAAATCGCACAGCGAATTGAGTCCTACACCAACAAGTAAGCCAATTTTCTCATCTCTTCATTGTTCTAGCCTTATAGGATTGTGTTAGTGATATTTGCCGTAGGACACAATTACATAGTTTTCCAACGCGAACAAATTTCTGTAGTTTTGCTAATATACTTATAACTCTAATACTCAATGAAGGCCAAATCCAAGCAAATGGGAGGGTGAGGGGTTCATTCCTCCCTCTTCCAAAGCCAAACATCTCTGCGGGGCTTCAGAAAGTGATCAAGGGCTTCAAGAACTTATCCTATCTCTTCCAATTCTACAAAGAGCATGACGACGACGACGACGAAGAGATCGAGATGGAGATTGGATTCCCTACCGATGTTCAGCACGTGGCTCATATCGGCTGGGATGGCCTTAACAATGTGAACACCAACATGAAGAGCTGGAATACCTTCAATAAAGGCCCAGAGTTATTGTCTCTGCCAACAATGTCCCTAAAGCAGTTTGAGCTTGCAATGGGTTCACAAGCTAATAATGGTCCCCATTGAGCTGAGCTCTGAATGAAGAAGATTTGGTTCCATTATTTTTCTGTCAGTTTTCTGTAGCCTTTTGTTCTTCCTTGTGTCTTTTTCGGGTGAAGAGTGCATGTGAACTTGTATAGCCTTTCTCTGATTTGGGAATCTTCCTACATTTTTTACTTACAGACTGTTTTTGTAAACACATGATATTTAGCTTGGTGTGTTTGACTGTGAGTGCAAATAATAGTAGGGTTTTTGTTAAGACTTTAGTGCCTCAGATCTTCAATAATTCCATATTAGTTGCTCAAGTCTTTGAAATCGCCCAGATGTCCCTCAAATCCTAAAGGGTCTTGCGGATTGGTCCCTCAGCTGCCGAAATACCCTCATCATATGTTTTACTCCATAACCCCCAAATGCATGTGTTCACGAAAACATAAAGGATATTTTGGTAATCTAGGGGCCAAATTGCAAGACAACTAGGGATTTGAGGGATGTATGAACAATTTGAAGATTTGAGGGACTAGTATCTAAAGACCCCATAAATGTATGGGGCTCACATGAAATTGATAGGATACCCCACCCTAAAATTTTAACCCTCTTTTGGTTTTATAGAGTGTGAACTGAATTGTTGCCTGTGATAGTACACCTCATACTTCGTCCTTGTCCTTAGAGAACAAATTGACATTTTAAAAAAATTTTTCCTTCTTACTTTTATGTCTATAACTTTGTCATTATGCTTGATTCCTTGTTTGATGCATGATTCAGTTTAATATTTGTTATTTTGACGACTGTTACATCATTCTCCCGTGAACAATTAGGGATGCAAATCTTGGGTAAACATATAAATTAATCAAATGTTGTTCAAATTAGGCAGCAGTGGCAAGGAACTTGTCTAGTTTGGATTTGTTTTAGGATAAAATTCTCGAAACTACCATGCTGGGTTTGAATGGAACTAATGTAATCCTTTTTATTAGAGAAAACTATCATTAACTTTTTTTTCACTATACTAACATGTCTGATGACAATTAGAGTAAGTTGTCGCTGGTTGCAAGTGACATATTTTGAATAATTTTGGTCTTATATACTTTATATATCATCTACTTTACCCTTCCTCCTCTTCTATTTTTCATGTTAGTTTATACCTTTTAGTTGCCATTGATGCTATTAGTTACAAATTTCTTTTTTCTTTCTTCTTTTTTTCTCAAGATTTTATAGTAGATTTCTCTATGCAAGAGGGTTTAGCTGAGTTGATAAGTTGCCTATGAGTAGTATACTAAGGGCTCAAGTTCGACTCTCTTTAAGAACACCCACGAGAATTTAATTTCCTGGAATACTGGAGGCCGTGCGTTGGGGGTGCCCTTTAGCCACGTCCCAGGGTTAGATACCCCTGGTCCAAAGGATCGTGGAGAAGTTCCCTCATCAAACCGAAAAAAATAGTAGTTTTCTCTAATTAAAAAGGTTTATGATAGTAATACAAAAAGCCCAAAGTTCTCTTACCCTTTGTTTTTTAAGTAGATTATACCTTCTCTTGTAACTTTGGCTTTTATAGATTGTCTTGAATCCTACTATTAATTGAATATATATGAAGTCTCAACTACTGTTTAGATGACCAGAAGAGCATATGCGCATCTCATAACTAGATGACAAGTTCAGTAGACCTAACAAGATTAAGCTAAATAAAGCATTAATTTGAAGTGGTTTACGAGCTTTTTTCCACCGTACAATGGTTGTTATGTGGAGATAACATTTTCTTTACTTCTGTCTTCCAACTAGACCTACTCTTGTAATTTTGTGCTTTTATACTTCTCTCTGTCCTAAGGTTCAAACTTTGCTGGAAACCTGCCGCTTAGATCGCTATAAAGAATGGAATGACAGTGAAATGCAGGTGGCAAGATATGTCATAATTGTATGACGCGTTTCAAAAGAAGCAATGGTCTGCAGTTTATTTGCACAACTTATTCACGCATTGTGCATTGCACAGAAAAGATCAGGTCACATCTTCTTGAGGTGGTACTAGTATTAAGAGTATGTAAAATCATATTAGCTAGAAATATCTCTCAGCTATAGTTTCTTTTGAAAATTAATTATGAATATTTTTGAGTTAAGTGTGCACGGTGCTTTCTCTTAGCCATGAAAAAGGCTAATGAAAAGTTGTTACATACCTTATCTATTAGAATTGAGATATTAGAAGGAAATTGATGCCAAAAGTAAATTTTCTTTTTTGAAGTAGGGATAGGACAAGATGCCCTATCAAAAGTATATTATACCTCTCAAAACATGGTATATACAAATAATATCTAAGAGTGATTTCAATGGAGACCCCTAAAGGGTAGAGGAACGGACCTTTGTCGTCACTCTACACAACAAGGGGGAATCAAAAGAAAGCACTCATTGATATCAGAGTGGACTATACAAAAGAAGTAAAGTATATGAACAAACTGAAGCTAACAAATACATCAACTAGGCAAAATAAGAGTTTATATCTATCCCGAAAAGACGAATAGATAGAGTTGGCTAAGGATTAGCCGCCACGTCGTTGCTATCCTCGCTGGAAGAAAGTAGCTCTAACATACCCTTCTCTCAGACGATTGCTTTCAGCTTCTGCCCCCTTTTGGTGGTTAGAGAACCTGTCTAGAAAATGAGAAAATGAGCAACCATGGAAACCAACTTACGAGCTTGAGGTACTTCTCCTAAAAAGATCAAGTCGTTACAAGCTCTCCACATGGACCAGCAGATAGAGGGGAAGCAAAAACTCTAAAGTTGCCAAGCCTTAGTGTCAATAGAAACATCAGAGCAGATATTAAAGCATTGGCTTAAGTCTTGAGGCAATGAAAATACTCCCATCTTAGGAAGAAAAAAAAATCTCAAACTTGCTTAGCAAAAGAACAGTGTAAGAAGAGGTGGCAATGAGTCTCCAGATCATGTTGACATAGGGAACAAGTAGGATCGCCAGTCCAACCTTTGATGAGGAGCTTATCCTTAGTATTCAATTTATGCAGGGATAAGAGCCATAGAAAGAACTTGACTTTGCTAGGTAATATACTTTTCCATATGATCGAATAGAATGGGCTACGAGTGCCACCATCCGAAGTAAATGAGTATAAAGACTTGACAGAGAAGACCCCAGAATTCTTTAATGGCCAACACACCTGATCCAACTCCGAGGAAGGACAAAGATTAGAGGGAGACAACATATATTTAAGAGCATCAACTTGTAAACGATCTTGCTCTCCTATCGGTCTTCTGATAATTGGTTTCCAATACCAATTATCACCACTATACATCCCCTAGGACACAATATTTGCATGTTTATAAAATGGAAGATTGTAAGCCCGAGGAAATAGGCTGGCAAGAGAATTCTCACCAATCCATTTGTCCTCCCAAAATCGTATCCTTTGGCCATTAGCCAGACGCTATTTAACCATAGCTGAAAAGGATTGGCTAATAGACAAGACATCCTTCCAAAACTTAGAGTAATTACCTCTATGTGATGTGCTAGAAGGGTCAGAAGGATAAATAGATTGAAGAATTTGACCAACATGATTGTCATTAAAGAGATATTTCCATAGCCACTTAGCAGGAAGAGAAGAATTAAAGTTATCTAGGTTAATGACACCAAGGCCTCCACATGTCTTGGAGGAACATACATTGCCCCATTTAACCAATGCTTTACCATCCACTTTTTTTTCACATCCCCCCAAAAGAAGTTACGTCTAATCTTGTCCATCGCCTTGATGAGCCATTTGTGAATTAAAAAAAAATACATGTAACAAAGGGGGAGGGATGAAAGGACCGAGTTTAGGAGAACTAGACGACTACTAAAGGAGAGATGTTTGCCTTTCCATAAGGAAATTTTCTTATGAAAAGAATCAATAAGCGGCTGCTAGTCCAGCTTGGTGAGTGATCCCTTTTTCAAAGGAAGACCTAGGTATTTGAAGGGTGGGGAGGCAAAGGAGCAGTTAAGAATTTTAGCAAGGTATGGTCCCCGATTGACAATTCTACCACTACATTAAAGGTTGGATTTTGAGAAGTTGATTCCCAAGCCAGAGACCTCTTCAAAGAGATAGAGAAAAGACTTGAGAGTGGAGATATTGTTCTTATCAGCTTTGCAAAAGATCAGAGTGTCATCAGCAAATTGAAGTGATCTAATATTATTCAATTTACCTTTGAGATGAAGTTCAGACAGGCCCCCATAGTTCGCGCTATTGACCAGCATTCTATTAAGGACATCCACCACGAGAATGAAGAGCATAAGGGACAGAGGACACCCTTGTTTAAGGCCTCTATGACAATTAAAAATATTAGTGGGTGTACCATTAACAATGACAGAAGATTTATAGGAGGAAAGAACACTATTAATCTACATGCACCAACGTAGGCCAAAACCCCTAGCTTTGAGGGGGGAGAGAATGAACTCCCAGCTGACACAATCAAATGTTTTCTTAAAGTCAATCTTAATGATGCATGCTTCAATCTTCTTGGAGAAGCAAGAGTGAAGCATTTCATGCCCAAGAACAATCGAGTTCAAAGTAGATTTACCTGCTTGAAAGGCAGATTGGGAACTGTCTATAAGTGACGATAGATACGGACGGACCTAGTCTGTTAGCCAGAATCTTAGTGAAGATTTTGAACAGGCCGTTGAGCAAGCTGATTGGTCTAAAGTCATTGACACTACAAGGGGTATCTGATTTAGGGATGAGGGTAATGAAAGAGAAATTGATATTGTGGAGAGGAGAGGCGTCAACATAAAGATGAGAGAAGAACGCGAAAAGCTCCTCTTTAATAGTCTCCCAAAAGGACTGGAAGAAAAGGATGGAGAATCCATCGGGACTAGAAGCTCTCTCTGAATGGAGACCAAAGACTACTGTCTTGATCTCAAATTTAATATAACTAGAATATGTGAGAATAAAATTTAATATAATAGGAATATGTGAGAATAAAACTACATATAGTTAAATTTCTTATGTTGCATTTGGTTAGATTGAAGAGGATAAAACTACATGTAGTTGAATTTCTTATGTTGCATTTGGTTAGATTGAAGAGGAAACAGGTTCCCAAAGGTTTTTAGGTCAAAGTTTCAATGTAAATAAGCTACTTTTGAATAATTTGACTATGCCATAATGCTTTTCAATCAATCTAAGTTGCTTTCACTTGAGTCACCAACTTGAAGTCAAATTAAAAAACTAATCAGGAAAGAAGAAGAAAGAGTAATAAATATCAAAATAAAATTAAAAGTGTTGCAAGGAATTATCCAACTTGAAGTCAAATTCAGTCGATGGACGAGTACCGATGTGTTAATTTTATTGATAGATTATTTGCTTGCTTTTACGTGCATCATGAAACTTGGAAGTGCTTAGGTGTCGTAGAATTCACGGTTTACTTTGTTCACCACATGTTGTCTGTGATTTCAGAAAATTTAAATTTATTTCCAATATCTATTACATTAATAATATAATTGTATCTATAAATTGTGTTTTTTTCCCATATGTGATCCTAAAGTCATATAATAATCTTTATCATTTGTTATTATTAAGTAATCTTTATTTTTTAAAATACAAGTGTTGGACTGAAAGTTATCCACTTAGTACTATTGATTACGAAAAAAATTAGGTTTCATACAATACAAGTAATTCTAATTTATTTTGCATTTAAATTAAAAAGAAACTTAGTAGTAATAGAAAAAAACATGTATTTAGATTATTTAACAACAATTGTTTAAATTGAGAATGATACTAAACTTAAGAAAGACAACAAATAAAGGACAACTAATAATTAACAACAATAACACCCACAATGCATAAGAATATGTACACAGAAACAAACAAAAAATAGACGGCAAGTCTAGCTAATGTTTTGCACAAGGAAAAATACTAATAAATAGAGAAAAACATAGCAGTAGCAAAAATTAGTGTTGGATCGAAAGTTTCATACAATACAAGTAATTCCAATTTATATAGCATTTAAGTTAAAAAGAAACGTAGCAGTAATAGAGAAAAACGTGTATTTAAATTATTTAACAACAATTGTTTAAATTGAGAATGATACCAAAATTAAGAAAGACAACAAATAAAGGACAACTAATAATTCAACAACAATAACACGAAGAATATGTACAAAGAAATAGAGCAAAAAGTAGACGGCAAGCCTACCTCATGTTTTGCATAGGAAAAAAAAATACTAGTATATAACAGGCATATGAGAAAATAAAACTACATTTAGATTTATGTTTATTTGTTTAGAGATTGCAGAGGAAATGGGTTCAAAAAAAGGCCTCCCGAATTTTCACAACCCAAGACTTTACAAGTATACGACGCAGAGAAATTCTGTTTGAACCCGACAAAGGGGATTGTTCCATGGAACATGTGATGCACTTTACCAGCCAGACAACTGAACAAAATAAGGGCAACTAATGAATTATAATAAGTCAAGTGTTTTTTTTGTTTTTTGTTTTTGATAGTCCTGATATAATTTTAATATAGTAATATGCAACTTGAGGAATGAATATTCAATCTGGGTTAAGATTTCCCGATGAAAATGCCCCTTACCTGAGGGATGAATATTATCGAGCTTACGAGTATTTTCTCATTTGATATGTTTATCACTCTTCCCTTGCCATTTGTTATCGGAAAAATGTGAGTTCGAGCTCTAACTAGTCATCAATAGGACCTCCACCTGACCAAGTAAGCCCAGGCATTACTAATACCAAGCAAACTCCGGATACGCTAATACCATTAATTCTAGAAATATCTGGTAATGTGAGAATGGAATTAAACCTAGGCACTTGCCACCTGAGCTCACCTTATTGACTGATATTGGTTGTATGCTTAATTTATTCCTGTGTTATGAGCATGCAATTTTCTTTGAATTATGCTTTCTAACCTTGCACCGCTAAATTTTTTCCACCAGTTCATGTGAGAACTATATGGTTTTGACTAAAAAGTTGCAAGCAGGGGGTTTAGAATGATTTTAAGAGTTTTCTCTATTAGCAACCGTGCTAACTGCTCTGCCCTTTTCTCTGGGTTGTTGTATTTCTTAATATTCGGTATATTTTCAATCAATTTTCATGCTGCCAGTAATGGAAGTAGATATGACAATTTTCCCTGTATGAACCATGTGGCATGTGCATGTGGAAACTGGATTGATTGAGTAAACTTTGGTATGAAACCTTCACGGTTAATTAGTCATTTTTAGTTTTTATTTAAAAAATACTGCATTCATGGTTGAGATTATCAGGTTCAAGCTTTTCCTTTTAAGATCTTTTACTTTTCATGAATGGTCCTTGAAATTAATTGCATGCGTATCCTAGATGAAAAATTGGCTGTAAAAAGAGAATAATGTCAGTATATGATACCAATATTATCATTTGGTTTTCTGGATCTGGACTATTCAACAATAGCTTGGGTTAATTGATGGCTAAATGGCACTTAAATATCCTATCGTTTCACCATCTTTAAACTTAAATATCTTCAGTTGTAAAAAGTAGTACATAAATACCCTAAGTTGTCCACTGTGAGAAATTGTAAATACCATTAAAACAACATATTAATTATGACAAAGATACCCCTTCATAAAAATGAATGTAAAATAAAAAGATGGAGGGTAGATATAGTAGAAAATATGACAATAAATGGGGTTAATACAATTATTAAAATGTCATGTGCTAATTGCATGGGAATGTTCCTAGGATTATTCACATCTGCAACTAACAAAATGTACTAACATGCCAGTTTTTTACAACTTAAGATATTAAAGTGCTACTTTTTTTACAACTTAGGATATTAAAGTTATACTTTTTACAACTTAGGGTATTTAAGTGTAAATGTGGTGCAACAATAGGGTGTTTAAGTGTAAATGTAGTGAAACAATAGAGTATTTAAGTGCCATTTAGCCATAATTAATATAGACAATGAGGATACTTTGCGCTATAATAATACCTCTTTTGGCATGTTTATGTGTTGTGTGCATACATACATAAACGTGCAGACGTGCGCACATATGTGCGCAAAAATAGCAATGAACTTTTTTCTTTTTCTATATCAATAATTTCATTATTCCTTAACTAAAAAATTAAACATACCTCAAACTTTTAAAATTGCTTCTCCGCCTAAAAAAGTTATTCTTTGGGCCCCCAAATGATTGGAGATCCCTCTAATTACCTTATCTAATTAGACGATTAGTCCTCCCGCATATATAAGGTAAATTGTACTTAAAAGGTGAATTAGCCCAAGCCGTCATCCATTGATGACTTAGGGCCCATAGAGACCATATATAAACATAGATCAACCGAATTATCTCAAATTCCAAAGGCTTAATTACCCTTAAACTCCCCATAGTGTCCCCTACTTAGTTCTTACACACTCTCACTTGTTTTTTGCAGCACGTATATCCCTTGAAGTTTCTAAAACTTACACTTATACTATATAGTCTCACTTGTTATTCATAGCACTTATATACGCTCAAGTGTTTAAAACTTGCACTTATATATATTCACTTGTTTCATAAACACTTACATACCCTAAAGTTATTAATATTTGCATTTAACTATCCTAAAATTTTTAGAACTTGTACTTAAAATACCCTCAGCTATGCAAATTTGAGGGTATTTACGTGCAAGATTTAAAAACTCCAGGATATTTAAGTGCAAGTATTTAAAACTTTAGGAAATATAAATGGTGCCATAAACAAGTGAGGGTATATAAGTGAAAGTTTAAAAAACTTTAGGGTATATAACTGTTGCAAAAAACAAGTGAGGGTATATAAGTGCCGTAGTTAAAACTATATAGTATTTAAGTATAATTAAGCCAATCTCAAGTATCTTCTCAACATAAGCTCAGGCCTGTTACTCACATACAAGTACCATAACCCTGGTAAAACCTCATGAACACTACGAAATATGTAAGTAAGGTTTCCCTTAGATATAGACACTCTGCAGCAGCACAAGAAAAATTAATGAAGGTAAAAGAAGAGTACTATAAACCAACCTCAAAACATCTACATTATAGAAACACTCAATGACTCAAATTTATCCAACGAGCCCCAATTATAAGCAGCAGGAGATGAGAACAAATAGGTGATTTTCAAAACATGCTTCTTCCCCAAATCAAAAAACAATCTGGGAAGCAATCGGGGTGAACAATCCCTAATCGCACATCTTAATTTGTTGGTACCAAACCAAAATGACTGCTTAAACTCAACACACACTATATACTAAAATTACAATGACATCGCAGAAAAAGTAAACTGGATGCTTTTAACCCCAAGAATATTTCCTCAGGAATCGGCATAAATGTTATCTCTTAACAGACGAGTTTTGGGGTTTGGGAGCCACATTCTTGATGTTGATAGATGACACCAATAACACACTGATTTGTGTACGAGACATCAAAACTCTCGATAAACTTGAGGTCTGACATTCTGGCCTTAGCAGCAGCATAACGTACATACTCCTCAAAAATAGAGTTCAAGCACCAATTCTGTAGTTTCCTGAAACAACCAATGAGACATCCTGTTCGGTGCTGCATTCAGAAATAGAAGAGTGGAAATGCTCGAATGTCAAGCGCATGTGTGGTTTATGAAGACATAAGAGGGTAAAAGAACAAAAGGGTTAATTGCAGATACACCCATTGTAGTGTGGTGTAGTCAGTTGTACCCCCTAAATTTTGTTATTAGCACTCACACCCTAAAAACTCAGATGATGCTACTTTTTTGCCCTCAACTTAGATCGCACTTTAATATAATTATTCTTGTTAACTTGATGGCAAAAAGTAACTTATTGTCACATGATTACCACATCACATCTCAACCTAACATTAGAATTTAGAAATAATGTCGCCTTGAGTTCAGGGAGTGTGAGTGCTAACGAAATAGTTTAGTATTCTATGTGCTCGTAGCAGGGGGGTATATTTGCAATTATAACCAAAAACAATTATATGGATATGTACTTCATACCTTTCCCCCATTGCAGTGAACCAGGACAGGATGGTTTCTTATATCTGAGAGAGAAAAAGAATGGGGATGTTAAAAAATTGGTTGGTGACGAGAGCAAGGCTATTTGGCAAAGAGAGTGGAACGGCAAAAGGAATAACATGATATTTAATAAGAAATTTGCTTGATCGAGTATATACCAAGCAAGACTCTCAGAGCCTCCATGATAGTGTCCCCGGGTATGTTCCCATATGGCTCCTGCAGGATGCTGGCACTTTTAAGAGACCTTAACATATATTATTGCAGCAACTAAAAAAGTCTATTTTCATCTCGATATCACACAGTAACAGGCACATCAGAAGTTGCTAGCAGATGAATTCTCTAACATTCCTTGGTGTAGCATACAACTTCAGAGCTATGATTCAACATTTCAAGCTTTTTTTTTAAAAAAAACGTACAAACATTGGAAATGCATGCTGTCATGATCCCGCACTATACCAAAGATCACGATGGACATTTGTTGATTTATCATATCTAACTCTCCAACATAGCATGTAAACTAATGAAGTTCTAGGTGATATGAAAAATGTGTAAAGTAAATTAAAGGGTTTTCCAAGAAACCACCTTTAAACTAGGTTCATTCTATAGAAACCACTTTTGAATTTTAATTAATACATAAACCACCTTCAAAAAGAAATTTTCTGCAATCAACCATCTGCTAGTCAAATTTTCACTAAAAACCCAAAAATACCCTTAAAAACGCACATCCAAGGCACGTGATTTGTTTGCTAACATGACCTAAAAGTTAACTAAGCGAGTCATGTGTGTTGAATGTGAGTTTTTTTTAAAAATATTATTGGGTTTTGAGTGAAAAGTTTGAATGAGAGTTGGTCGATTGCACCAAATTTTCCTTTAAAGATGGTTTTTGTATTAATTAAAATTCAAAAGTTTCCAGATGTCAAGAATGAAGAACAGGTCACACAAACCAAAATGGCTGAAATTTCCATGCCAAAGGACAGAGGAAAAGGAGCAATCAGTATCAATATCTACTGATTTTGGTGATAAGAACTTGTCTTCCTGGATAAAAGGGTAACTTTAAAATGAATCAGTGACGCATCAAAGCTCAGGTTAAACGGTGAAAGTAACCCACTTTGGCAGTGAGCCCCTAATTTCTTTTCCTGAACTAATAGCTCCAATATAAATATTTGGTTTGGAGGCGTGTTTGACTTTCCAAGAAAGTTTCAGTTGAGATTGAAAAGGATATGAGACATGCTTAACGCACCTTCTCGTTCACGGGAACAACATATCCAAGACGCACATGCTATTGAGTAACGACAATTACACAACAAGAGTTAGGCTACTCTTATACAGACGCAAAAAATGCAGGCTCATTCCTTGAGGAATAGAAATAAGAAATCATGAGTTTCTACAGATCTTACATTTTTCTATCTTGTAGTACCGCAATTCTTGTAGTCTAGTTAGCATTTTCCTATATTATTAACAAAACCCAAATCTCTGAAGTGACGGATTGAAATCGACAGGTCAAGCAGCAATGTCAATTGACAATGTAATTACTTCAGTATTAGTCTAAGTTTCAAAGAGAATTGAATTATTATAAATAAAAAAACAAATTGCTTTTGAAATAGCGAAAAAGATCCCCAAAAAAAAAAAAAAAAAAAAAAACACCTCACCTTGCTCCCTTCAATCGGGAACTGAAGCAGCCGGATCCCACGAGATGTCACAAACTCCGCATTCGCCTCCGGGTACGGCTCCGGACACAAATACCTACACCCGAATCCAATAGCCATCATCAAGATCCGAAATCATAACCCCTAGAAGAAACCCACAAAAAAAAAAAAAGGAACTTGGTAATTTCAAAGGATGAAATCCTCACACAATGGATCGAAGATTCAACGCATCAAGAAACGCGAGATTCTCCGCATTGGGTAACCCCGACCTGTAGATCCCCCGATCCACCATTGCGAAGTTCGGCGGCGGGATCAACGACTCTCCGTCGGCTCCCGCCGTTGGCGGGGCTTGATTCTGTTCGCTCAACTCCAGCCTCATCTCTAGATTTAGGGTTAGGGTTAGGGTTTGAGCTAGGGTTTTGTTGCTGGAACTGAAACCCTAAGCCAAGAAAAGGGTGTAGTAATAAAGGGAACACAAGAGGGCAATGGCGGGTCGTGCGTCGTCGCGGACCACGCCTCCTGTTGTTGTTTCCAAGTAGGGTTTATTCAAGTTGGGTTTATTCATTATAAACCCAAACTTTAGTTTTATATCTTTTGAAACCCACAGACTTCCGAAATTACTCTTAAACCGACAATACTCGCCCAAGTTGTTTTAATACCCAACTTTAACAATCCAAAATTGCTACTTATAAACAAACTATGCATCAACTTTGAGCCAGTTCTTGTTAACAGAACAAAAGGGGTCAAATTGTTAATTTTTTGTGCTTCTCTTTATTTTTTTAAGAAGTTGTCAACAATGATGTTTAGTAAAAAAAAAAATTTTATGCTTATTAAAACTGTTTCAGCTTTTAGAAGTAATCTAAGTATAGTTTTAAAAATAGTTTCTATTATAGTTTTTATAACATAAAAACTACAGTTTTGTGTATTGTGATACTTTTCACTTAAAATAATATTTCGGCACAGTTTTAATAATTATCATATCGAATCAACTTTTGATATATGACTGCCAAACAACTATTTTTAGTAGCCTGCATGAGTTGCTTCTATCAATTGATTATAAGAAACTTATATAAGCTCTAGCATTATCAAATTGACCATTAGGGTGTGCCTACTTTTTAACCTGAGTGGATTCTAACCTGATAAAAGAGTTAAACTTATGTTTGATAAAAAAAAATGAATCCCCTCTTAATCAGGTTAAGCTTGGGCTTAATAGGGTTAAAATGGGTTTTGCCAAACACACCCTTATAATCAACATAACTACGAGACATGCATTAGGTTTAACAATCGTTCAGCATCAATATTTGTGCTTGGGAATAGTTGGGCTTGATGGGTTTAAAAATAATTAGTTTGAAACTTTTGGTATATAAGAAAAAGTTGAACTTTTGACGGAGGAATGATGAGTGGATCCCATCCGTTTGGGATCCGAAAAGTGTTAACTGGTTGTTTTGGAATCTGAGTCAGCGCTGATGGTCGTGGCGCCGCGAGAGGACAGCATTTTCCTTCCTTTTGCTTTCCGGGTAAGCTGTTTGTTTTTGAACAGCAAATATCTTTCTTTTACCAGTTAGTGGTTAATTGCACTTTAGTACCTCATAGTTTACTTAACCCCGCACTTATATACATTGTATTTTATATTTTACATTTCGGTATGCTTTTCTTTAAGGGGTTTTGCATATATACCCCTCAAATCTTCAATATTTGCAAACTTACCCCTCAAATCTTGAACATATTTGCAAAATTGCCCCTCAAAACTATAATATTTGATCTTCCTAGTGCTCCAACTTAAGAATTTTGCTTTCTAAACATGCCGGTGTAAAATTTCCATTAGTTTTCCGATAGTTTTGCAACAATTTCCCGTTTAAAAACTAAAATTAGTAAGTGAATGGGGTAGAAAAATCACTGTGAGAGAATGAGGGGGCAATTTTGTAAATACCAAGATGTGGAGCATAAGTTTCCAAATATAGAAAATTGAGGGGTATATATGCAAAAAAAACCCTTTTAAAATTGAATGCTTCTTTCTTGCGTGCTTTTGGAATATTTCTCCAAAATTTCTCAAGTTACTTTCACACGACAAATATATAACATTTAAAAAATTTCTTAGAAAGTTAAAGTATTTGTTAGCCATAAAAGGCTATAAAATATTTAATTAATATAAAATAAAAAGAGATTAAATTTTAGTTCGATGGCTTTCATGTATCTTTTAGGAGCATTTTACTATGATATTTTTTTATCATAAAAGATACTTTTCTATTAATTAATTAATAAACTATAATTCACTAAGTCGAAGTAATATACTTTAATTGCCTTTGGTCACGTACGAAGGGCTATTTTGTTGGAGGCATGTAATTTTCCTTCACACTAGTTCTCCTTCACTCATAGGGAAGGCAATAAACTTGTTCATTTCATTACTAAGTTTGGAGTTGCAAGTAACATGTATTACTATAGGATTCTATTTGTCCCGAGTTTATTGTTTAGAATATTATTGTCGATATAGCTTTTATTGATTCTCATTAATAGAATCTCACTTTCTTTATATTTGATAAATATTCATGGATGTTCAAAAAAATATTCATGTTCAAATCGAATGTTCAAACCGAAATCAAAGAAATTTGGGAAAGGAGATTCGAATTCGAAGGTTATAGATAGATATAAATATATATACTCTGGTATTCAATTAAGATCCCATCTAAAATTTCTAGCACAGAGAATAACTTTACTAATGAGAGTAATCTTTTCTTTAACCTATCAAACAAAAAACTAAAATAAAAAGAGAGGGAAAACTCAAAAGCTAAAAGAAAGCCAATAATAGTAATAATATAACAAAAAACACCAAAGATGAAAGAAGTGAAAGCAAAAATTGGTTTAGCACCCACCATGGTTGGAGAAAGCCGTTTGGTGTTTGGGTGTGGTCCAAGAGAGCGGCAATTAGCATATGGAAACAATAATGTAACAACTTAAATATGACAAAAGAATAATGTAACTAAGTTCTAACATATTTATTTATGTGTGGCTGACGATTGCCGTGAGAGCATGTTGATATGAACCCCTTTTGTTGACCAATGAAAGGACAAACTACACAATACATTGGTACTTCAAAAAGAAACCTTGAATAATTGCATGGCTAGAATCATGTCATCCACTATATTATTATATCTATGTACCTAATAATGTTGTTCACTGTTTTGTGGTCATTGGCTCTCACATGAGTCCGCTTTTTATCCGAACCGACCGCATGAGAGCAGTCGGTTTTGACCTTTGGTTGTACATAGTAGTTGCCCCCAAATGAGTGGTCAGAACCGACAACTCCCATGCGGTTCTAATATGATTGGCAGTCCTCTCACATGCTAGCCTCGATTATAATATTCAATTATCATCAACTATGAGTCTATAAATATTTAAGTAGTAATTGTGTTTTTAATCAATTTATTTCTTATATTGAGTATATACAATTAAAATAAAATTAAAAAAGGCATTCAATATTTTGATATAAAAATTTTATTTGCAATACCAAGTTTGAAGTAGGCAAAAACATTTGATATTTACTACAAAGGTAAATTACATTAAACCCTAAAGAAGTTTTGGTGTTTTGTAGTAGACCACTCATAACTTTCAAAATCACAGTCAACTTTAAAGAAGTTTTGGTGTTTTGTAGTAGACCACTCATAACTTTCAAAACCACAGCCAACTTTCAATAACTTTTGCAACCAACCCCCCCAGATTATCTTTTGGGTAAATTACACTAAAGGCCCCAATAACTTTCAAAATACCTTTTTATGTTTTTTTTCGCTTCTGATTTATTGTGGTTATCAACAAATGTAGAAAGTTATCAGGGATTTACTACAAAGTGCTGAAAGTTCTTTAAGGTTTAGTGTAATTTATCCATACTTAAACTCACAATTTTTGAGGACACACAGGGGAAAAACTATTATGGAGTAACTAGGAGACTCTCTCAATATAATAATAATAATAATAAGGAAAAATTGTGTCAAAGCGCAAAAAATTAAAATTTTATGTGGCTCAACTCCACGTATTATTTCCATTGTGTAGTAGCTCCAAATATAATGGGCTTTGTGATTCACCCCCATTTACACTGCTCGAGAAAAAAACCCAAAAAGATTTCAAAAAATACCTCTTTTTTTTCCTCCCCTCTCTCTCACGGAGACCACAGCCATGGTGAGATTTCTCCTCCCTCTTCCTGCTCCCAACTCAACAACCTCTCTCTAAATCCTTCTCCCCGACCTCTTCCGCCGGTGTCGTTGCTAATTCTTCTGCTCCTCCCTCCTCTCTCCTAACCCTAATCTTAACCCTAATACTCACGGCTGCTTATCCCTCCTCTCCTTCTCTTCTCCTCCTCCCTCCTAATCCTAACATTCCTCCTCTTTCCCTCTTCCTCCTCTCCCCTCTGGCCCCGCCATCTCCCTCTCTCACCTCCCCCTCCGTCACTGCTGACCTCGAGTGCACCCTCTAACCCTGTTGTCTCTCATTCCCACCCTCCTCCTCCTCCGCTACCACCGACCTCAAGCGCATCCTCAACAAGTTCGACTCCAACGATGACGATAAGATTTCCTCCTCTGAGCTCACTGCCATCTTCTTACCCCCTCTCCTCCTCTAGGCCATCATCTCCTCCATTGAACTTCCTCCCCGTCTCCTCACTGTCGCCAACTCCACTGTCAAGCTCCACACCGAGCAAATCAACCTCCTCAAAACCACCTATGACCTCCTCTCCTCTCCCCTCTATCATTTCTCTTAAACAAAGTTTAAGATTGGATTATTTATATTTTTACTTCTTAGTGGTAGATTGAAGCTTGCCTAGTTATTTTTAATTGAAATGGACGAGTGAGATTTAGTTTCTTGGAGTAGTATGTTAAATGTATATATGATATGAGGCAGTTTAGAGATTGCTTGTAAAGTGTTTGATGAAATGCCAAAGAGAGATGTGGTTTTCTAGACTGTGATAGAAACAGGTCAAGTATAAAGAAAATATTACGGAGATCATGTTGTGTAGTTCTATGTACATAGACATCAAAACAAGATAAACATATAATTATATGGGTTGATTGTGAATTATGAAGGACTAGCTGTAAATCTTATCTAACAGATGTTAACTTTACTCGTTAGATGTTAACTTTACTCGTTAGATGTTATGTGTTGGAACTGGGATGCAAACCTAGAGCCGGGGGGGTTGAATAGGATTGCTTATAATTTTTCGATTAACTCAGAATATGCTGCGGAAATAATATACGAAAAAATAAAAGCAAACCAATATAGGAATACATGAGATTTTTATAGTGGTTCGGATCAAAATTCTATGTCCACTCTTCCTTCTCGCAATGGCCTTCTTCACTATGACCGGAGTTCTCCCAAATCACAACCCGATTTAGTAGGCTTTACAGACATGACCTTGAAATCTACCCGAAACCAGTCAACTAACCTAACTCCTCACAATGACCAGAAGAAACTTAGCCCTAGCTAGACACCCTCAATTCACTTGGCTTGAGTATACCAACCCTCAATTATCCTAGCTTGAATACGCTGTCAAACTTACAAGTTTGATATACAAAACTAACCCAAAAAAAGATAAAGCGCAATTAAAATCTTACCATCCTTTTAATAAACCGCCCTTCAAATCAATGATGATGAAGATCCGTGAAATAGCGATTGTTGAATTTGAACGCAAAGGGTTCTTCTCCTCGCTGAAACAATTCTCCAATGCTGAGCGCAATGGGAAGAAGTTGAATGAGACTCAAGGGGATGAATTCTTAAATCAAACTCTCTCACAAACCTTAGTTGTCTTCTCTCTTCTTGTTGTTAATTCTCTTTCTCAATTCTGATTTAAATAGATCTTGAAAATATAGGAAAGAGATCCTCAAATCAGAGTTTTAATAAAAGTCTAAAATTATCAACAAACGACTGAGATTAAATCTTGAAATCTTTCCAAATATGCCAAATCATGTCCAAACCATCGATGGTGAGATACGATCATCGATGGTCTATTGATGATCATTGATGGTTAATTGTAGTCTATCGATTGTGTAAATTCTATTTTTTAGATTTTTACTATCGTTGACTGTAGTCCATCGATGGTCCTTGCGATCATTAATGGTCGATTATAGACCATCAATGGTTTAAATCTAGTTTCTATTTCTCTGATTCTTTCCCGTAGTCTATCGATGATTTGACTTGACCATCGATGATGCCATGTGACCATCAATGGTTCAAAGACTAAAATCAACATTCATGTTGATTTTTACATAGTTTTGAACCACAACTTTTTCGTAACTGTTTATACCTAAAATATATCATCTCACAAACATATCAGTAACAAATGAGAGTTTGTTATTAATTAAACAGGAGATATTGCACGAACAATGTTCTATCCGAAACGTTATAACAATTTCCCCCTTTTGATAATAATAAAACTCAAAATTAGGAATACAGAATGTAAAGCATGATGAGATATATATTCAGATAAAAAATAAACTCATAACTCATGTCTGAAATGTAATGTAAAGTTCCCCCTACAAATATGCATACATGAAAAAAATATAGGTAATCCAGAAACTCCCCCTGAATCTTAGAAACTCCAAAATAATATAAATTTTCTTCCCTTAAAACAAAGTAAAGTTCAAAACTTCTCAAAATGTTAAATTTCTACCTTTTCTCCCCTTTTTTGTTGTTACCAAAAGGAAAAACACACCCAAGATATACAATATACTTGAAACTTTTAAATAAAAATTATCCAAAGGTGAAAGGAAGAGAAATACATTCGGTTCACAAAAAAGGTTTATAGAAAATAGCACGAGAAATACATATATAAAATGAAAACAAATGAATCATGATAATAAGTCATATTAAAATTCACACACAAACTATGAAGATATCAATGAAAAGTTTGTAAAAACAACAATAAAAGTAATTATATTAGTTCATAAAACAAATTCAAATATATCTTTTCTAGTTTGAGTTTTCTTTTGTTACACAACTTAAATTATCTCAACCTTTAGAAAAGGTCCAAAATCTTAATCTATCACCTCGACCTTATAAGAATTTTTAAGAGGAAGAATGATAGTGTTTGGAGGGTGATGTACACCATCTCTAAACATTAAAAATATTTAGCATAGGATGGATACCCTTGAGATATTGCACAATTATATCCACGAATGTGGGTCATTGACCATCTTTTAACGAATACACTCAAATTTTATCGTGGATTTTTAGAGTGTGAGTCTTTGAACATTTTTTTTTTGCGATTACACTCTTTTTGCTTGATATTTTATAGCTCATATGTACTTTGTACATGAATAAAAATTTTAGTGTTATATTCAAGTATAAATTGAGCTCAAAACTATTTGATATATCTAAGAATACTTTATGAACAACATATAAAAACCTTTTTTCTTACTTTTACAAGACTAAACACGATAAGATAATATTAAGGTGTGAAAAGTAATATGAAACAAATCGTGAATCATCATGTTTATCAATCAAAAATGTATAACTATGTGTGCACATATAATATATATATAGATGTGAAAAATATGTGAACCAATATAATTAACTCCTACTTATATACCAACAGATATTGAATATTTCATGTAAAAGTATATACATAGGCATGTTCAAGCATTGTTTATATATTATTTTTTTAAAATGAAAAATAAAATTTTTTTCATAAAAACTAAAAGAAAGAAAGAGAAAATTTATTTTATTTTCAATATATAAAAATAACCAAAACACAAGAAAAATCAAGTAAAAACTAAAAATCAAGAAAACTAAAAATCAATAAAAAATAAAAAAAACTAAAAATATGTACATACAACAGGTTAGTCAACATACTAGATATCAAGATATAATATGCTTAAATCTTGTCTCAACTCAGTGAAATGATTTTCAGGCAAAGATTTTATAAAAATATCAGCAAGTTGGTTAGATATAGAGACAAATTCAATTTGAATATTCTCTTTAACAATATGGTCCCTAACAAAATGATAACGAACATCTATATGTTTTGTGTGTGAGTGATAAACTGGATTATTGCTCAAATCAATAGCACTCTTATTATGACATCTAAGAGTAGTTTTCTTAATGGTAATGTCATAATCCTGAACAGTCAAAGACATCCATAGGGCTTATGAACAGCAACTACCTAATGCAATCTACTCAGTTTCCGTAGATGACAAAGCTATGCAGTTTTATTTCCTACTAGACCAAGATACTACAAATTATCCTAAAAAATGAACAATACCACTAGTGCTTTTCCTATCAGTATGACAACCAGTATAATCACTATT
>JBAKGM010000002.1:5873295-5901453 GCA_037177215.1 Asparagus racemosus | reverse complement strand
ATATATACATGGTTTGTGCTTGGTGGTACCAAGCATATCCGTGTATATATATGTGTGTGTGTGTGTGTTGCAGTGTCCCGTATCCGTAATCGTGTTCGTGTCCATGTCCGCACTCATATCCGTGCTACCTGAATGATCTAACACTTAAAACATATAAACCCGTGAGGAAATGGAGAAGAGAGGTAGGTTCAATTTGTTGTACTGCACTCTTACCCAAAAGTTGCCGGTGCAGAATTGAGAACTTCAGGAGGGACATAAGCCGCTGTTCCCACGAAGGTGCATGCTCTTTCTTCTGGATTAAAAATAAAATAAGCAAATAGGAGATATTAATTAATAATTTCAATCAAACGTCTCAATCAAAAGTAATGTCGTTAATGACCTGTAGAATTTGGGAGAACTGTCATCTGGCACTCCTTTGTTGGCTTTACACTACCAAAATCAGCGATTTTAACATGGCCATCTGAAGTGAGTAGCAAATTCTCTGGCTGGCAACATGAATTATTTAGCACAGAGAATATTTAAAAAGAAAGGAAGAACTTCAAATGCCCATAATATACCTTGATATCTCTATGAATTAATCCTAATCCGTGCAGGTACTCCAAAGCATCAATAACTTCTGCAGCATAAAAGCGAGTCTCTTCCTCAGACAAACGGCCTTTCTACAAGGTGGAGAAGACAAATATCACAACAAGGACATGAAGTATAAAAAATTATGAAGTTTTGGTGTTTAAACAATACCCTAGCAATTTGATCAAAAAGCTCTCCGCCTTCACAGGACTCAAGTGCCATGTCTCCAGAAAACATAAACGACAATTTCAGACAAGTCCAATTGAAGAAAGAAATTTATCCACTATAAAGTCCTACAAATCATAAAGGTTCAGAAAATATGGAGATGAAGTACATGCATTAGATGAGAGCACTTACAAAGGGAGTAGGTATCCTGGAATGTGAAATATAGCCTGATTATTCCAGGATGATCCAACTGATCAAGCACAATCCGCTCTAGTTTTACATAAGCAATTTTATTTTCTTTAGTAATGAACTTCTTGTCCATAATTTTTAAAGCATAGACATTTCCTGAATCTTTCTTCTTTGCTCTTACCACCTGAGGTCAAAGGAATCACCAAGAAAAAGGACACGCCCATTATTTGTGAACTTTAGTTTCTAGATAGGAGCAAAAAAATTTAGATAATATCAACATAGAAACTGAGCATCTTACACAAACATGACAACTATATCATTCAAGAATCAGGGATCAAGTAACAGGAGGAAGATGGTAATAAGAGAAGTTACCACTGAAATCTACAATACATAGGCAGAAATACTGAAGTATGCATAATATATTTTTTCTGTGTATGCATGACATGAGCAATGAAAGAGAAAATGTGCAACGCACTAAAACCAACGGGCACTCTAAGAGAAAATGCCTGGATTTTCTACCAATACATCTTTAAAATGGTCCAAGAGCACGGCTTTGAATAGGGCTGTAAAGAGAGATAAGGAAGATGGGTAACATCGACAATGGACAAGTAGCCAAAAACAGCATATGAGTTTATAACCTCTGTCCATTAATAGTTGTAACTGCAACTTCTCTGCATAAGGTTTCAGATAACTAGCAACCACTGGTATGGTAACAGGAAGACAAAAGAAGCATCTATATATTATAGGTTATTCTTTTTAATTAATCTTTTTAGTTCTATCTACTCAAAAGATTGGCCTTCACGATCTATTATGACAATATGAGAATCCAAGTGTATGGACAGTACATATTATAGGTTATTCTTTTTAATTAACCTTTTTGGTTCTATCTGCTTAAAAGACTGGCCTTCACAATCTAATATGATGAATGTCACCAATGACCTCCTCAGGATACTTTAATTTTACGTGTCATTTAAGCATATATGGTTCTTGTGTCACATATGGAAATATAAATGTGGATGCAACCAGATGTCAGCCAGTGCCCTTCAGTGTTGTCAATTTCTAATTAGTAAAGATGCAAAGTTGTGGTATACAATCATAAATACTTTCAAGTATATTATAAAATATAGAACTCATGTACTCTAGAACATTCTAGAGCGACAAGGCAAAAAGATAATGTCACCTTATACCCAGTAGCGGATTCACATTCAAGCTTGGAGGGCACTTGCACCCCTAAGATCATGAAAATTTGCATTCTAAGCCCCTGTAAACACATAATTTGCCCCTTATTTAAAGATAATTGCACTCCACCTGAAATTTAGTCCGATTAAGTTCATAATTTAACCCATTTGTAAGAATATTGTTTTATAATATTATATTTTGACTAAGAAAGTTTTTCTAGATCTACTATCAATGTATTAAACCCAATAAAAGAAGTTCGCTTGCCTACTTCTATTTGTAGTTATCAATGTTTCCCGAGAAGGCGATCATAGTTTATTTGCCAAGAGTCGCTTATCTGTAATTTCTTTAATATGGAGGCCTATTTAACTAATTACCTATTTTGATATACAGTATAGTGAACGGCTTTAATATTTGTGGGGCATTACAGCATATTTTTGCCAACCTCCAACGTCCACGATATTCAAAGAAATTGGATAATCCTTTCCATTCAATTTTTTATCTCATGTTTTGATAAGATGAATGGTTCAGATTACTAGTCTAAAAGCTCCCAAACGTAGTTAGTCTCAAATAATTATTTTAATACAGTCATATTTAAATTGTTGATCCAATGGTTAAAACATCTCCTGTTTTTAGACTGTGTGTGTGCGCAAGCACGCGCGTGTGCGTGTGCGTGCATGTGACACCTAAATTGATGAGTTTCAGAATGTAATAATTTTCAATTAAGAGAAACTGGGTACAAATGCTATCAATATGATCCATGTTAAAAGTTCTTGGTTAAAATTGGCTCCAGAGAAAGTAGGTCAATGCTCAAAAGCTTTTCCTTACTTTTGCTGAAAGATCTGAGATCCAGGAATGACCTGTCATTTGGTTAATATCCAAAAACATGACACCTATTCTTTGTTCTTAATCACTAAAGAATCCTCCCAAAGAGAGGTATATAAGAGTGAATATCGACTATGTTTCTGCCGTATCCTCTTTTCTTTACCAGAAGTTCCAATGTAATGGCATGCATGCTCAGTGTTTATCTTACTGGATACACAAATTTTAGAGTCAGCGTTTGACGTATATGATTTTAGTAATCCATGAAGCTAAAGAAAGTGTTTAGCTTAAATTCATTGTGCCAAGTGCACTCAGAACTAGCTATCAATGAAGGCTAAGAGAAACACAAAACCACAGACTAAGCCCCAAGCTTAAATTACTAGTTTTCTGATTCCTTGAAGGAAATGAATTACCCAATCTCTCCCTCTTTTGTCTATCTTTCCTGCTCTACTTATATGCAAAAGAACACAAACATCTCAATGAAATGTCTACAACGGATCCAGAAAAAAGCTCTGAAAAATAAAATAAGAAGTAAAGTTTCTCAATCCCCGAACTCCCCATCACTCAAAGTTCCTTGTTATAAATAATTTGCATTATTAGATTTCCAAATTTGCCTAGCAGAAATGAAATACTCTACCACTTCCCTTCCTCTTTTCTATACGATTTGTGCTTTCTTCTGTACAAAAGGACACAACATCTCAAGAGAAATTAAATTTAAAAAAAACAAATTAAACCAAAAAAAGGCCTGAAACATTGCCTTTCTTTATCATCAACTCCGCGTCTAAGTTCTCTCCTTCCCAAATCCCAAATCTCACTGGCAATAGGTATAAAGTTACTTAAGCTTCCACTTATTCATATAAGGCACACATTATAAAATAATATTAGCCCATATAAATGATTTGGTAATTACAAAAACCCCATCAACTAAATTACAAATTTGTTGTATCCTGAGAATTACCGAGTCTAATGAGCTCTTAAGCGCTGGCCAAGTGTCATGATTAACTGACCGAGTCTTATAATCTGAGAGCCCGACCTAGGTGTAAACAACCACCGAGCTCTCTAGCTGTCCAAGTGCGAGACGAAAGATGTCTGCAAGCCGAGACCTGCTAAAAGACTCCGAGTCCAAGACGAAAGGCATCTCTGCTCAGACTTCACTAAAGAACGTCTCGAACAAAGGAATGGTCTATCAGCTCCACCAACATCACTTACATTTAATGCATGGTCAGTCGGCGCCCCTACTTCGCCAGCCAGTCACCATCGCCTTAAATACATGGCCAGAGTCATTATGGCTTCTCGAGCCGGAGTCATAATGACTCCTGGGATGACCCCAGCACTTCAGTCATTCTGTCATTATCACATTAAATGCAAAGCTGACTCATTCAACTGACCGCCGACGCGTGTAAAGTGCAGTCTGACTGGCTGACTACACCAACCGGGTCTAATTACTAATGTGCCCCCACAAATTCTCTATAAATGGTGGATAATCCCACTACACCAAGGTTGGATAAAACTCTAAAACTAGATTATGCATTCTACAAACTTAATTTATCACTGACTTGTACGTCGGCGCAGGCACACCAAGGGAAATCTCCTCCGGCTCTCTAACTGGTGTTAGCTGTGTAGGAATCTGCTTCCTCCTGATTAATCAGTCATCAGAGAAGATTAAGGGACCCTAAACTCCTCCACACATCAATTAACTTTCTGACTTAAACAAAATTACAACAAAATTGCAGCATATAAGACACAAATCGTATATCATTCACTCAATAAGCACCAAAACATCATCCTAAAAAATCAAAATCCCATCTTTTACCAATCAAATGAAAGCAAATACCTTGGAATAAGAACCGACGCCATAAATCCTCCCCAACTCAAAATCATTGATGGTAAACTGCTCCTGAGGCGCTCTGAAGCTAATACTGTTCGACCTCTGAACTTGATCCTGGACCTTGAGCTTGGACTCGAAATCTCTCTCCATTCTCTCTTTCTCTCTCCTCCAACGAAAAACCCAATCGCCATCACGATCTCCTCTCCATCGATCAATCCAATGCAAAGACCAAGTCTTTTTCACGGCCTTCGAAGAACAACGAGGCGGTCAATGGGGGGCCCGAGAGGAATCATCGGATTCCTTCTCGCTTTCTCCCTTCTCAATAAAAAAAATTGCTCTCAGCGAGGAGTTTTCTCTTTTTCTTTATTTCTCTGCCAAAATCTCAGGCTTTGATTCGAAAATGTTGGAATTGGTTAGGGTTTACGTTACGGATTTGTGCTGATTCTGTGACTGAGGATGAAAGGCAACGGAGGAGAGATCTTGGGATTATTAGGATCATGAGAAGTGGGAGCGCATGGATTATGAGGTGTGGGCCCTTTATCTCTCTTTCAATATTAATTTTTTCCCCCCCAAATAAAAACGGAGGCGATTGGATAGATGTGATTTTATGGAAACAAGAATAACATGATGAGTTAGCCAGACTTTATCCAGCTTCATCGTCAATTCTAACATGAAAGAATGTGCAATAAAGGTAAGTTATGATAAGCTTGGGTGAGTAAACTTTGTTTAAGAATAAAAGATAAGGCACATAATAATTGAAACTATTTTTATGAAAAAAAAAAATGAAAATTCTCTCAAAAAGAAAATTAGTATACTCAGAAAAGCATTATTTAAAAAGATCATGGGCATAAAACTTTTTGTCATGTTCTAGGCCTGAGAGCTCATTGATGCGATATAGGTCCTCAAACTCATTGAGTGTAACATGTTGTTCGGCTAGATCCACCCTAAAATATCGCTAGCTATCGTCACATTTTGATAATCATGACTAACGTTATAAACCCTTTTTTTTTTTTTCATGAAATCCAATATCAGGACTAACATTATAAACCCAAAATTTTTTTTTCATGAAATCTAATATCGGGACTAAATTGGGGTATCACACTTTTTACGATTCAAACTAATCGAGCTTACTCTATCCCTGAGACAAATCACAATGACAACTCCTATATTGTTATTCAAGGGAGAATTAGCATTTAGAACTAGCACAAAGAAACTGCATCTTCTTGTACTAACTTTTGCTCAAGAGAATTTGCAAACGGTCATCAATTCATTATGGAAATCATGTTAGTGCTGCTGGCACTTAAAATAGCAACCATCAGCTCAATTCCAAAGAGATATGAACATTGCGAACAGCTTATAAGTAGCAAATAAACAGAATATAATCAAACTCTTCAAATAATTGATCAATTACACCAAAATCCATCTAGACAAAGTCACAGCCCAAAGGAAAAAAAAAAGACTCATCACATTTATTAGTTATTACTATTTCACTAGCCGCTTTATCGACATGCACATAAAACCACCAGCCATTAGAAGAACGACATTAACAATTCATACATACCAACGCTGACACCCAGTTAGCATACAAGATTTAACTTCAACCTGTCATATATCCTTCACTGGAAATTTCTCTATCTATACATAAGCACTTTCCATTATTTTTCTCAACTCTATAACTGAGTTTTAATCGCGCAAAAGAACTGGCGAAGGCTGCTTATAACTTGAACTACTCCCCTTAACTGATGGTAAGATAGAGCTCGAGCTGTCTTTTGAATTTGTGCTGCTATCATTTCCATGTCCAGGTCTTACCCAGATTTTGATGTGGCCTTCTCGAGAAATTGTAAGCACTGATTCTTTGGTAAATGTGAGGCCAGATAGAGGTTCGATGTGAACTCTGTGAGCAACTACAGGAGAGAGTTTGGGGACGTCTCTCATGCTTGGAGATGGTTGAAGGGTGCCTATAGGGATGATATCATCCCAATGTGGAGGACTTCCAGCGCTGAATGTGGGTGATCCACCGGGGGGACATCTCAATGGCATGGCAATTTCGTCCAAATTTAAGTCCCATAAAAGCAACTGAGTGTCCTGAACACAAGAACAAGTACAATAAGTTATTGGGTTAATTGCAGACCCTTGAACTTTGGTTTTCCCATATACACCCAAAATCACAAAAAACCCTGGAAAGGGGAAAAAAAAACCAAAACCCCCCCCCCCCCCCCCCCCCAAAAAAAAAAAAACCCTGCGGCCTTCAAGAGACACTTTTCAGGGAATTTGTGGAAAAGTTAAAAGTTCAGGGGGTTATTTGAGATGTTTGGGGGTTTTAGTGGGAAAAAACAAAGTTCAGAGGGTTTCATGGAAACACTGTAAAGTATTGGGGGGTTTTGTGAAATTTAACCATAAATATTCTGAGCAAAGTTCAGGAGGATGGAAACACCCTAAATTTTAGGGGGTTTTGTCATTTGTGAAATTTAACGATAAGTATTCCAAGCAAAGAAATTGTAAGTGGATGAAATGTCCTATGATCCTATCAAACTGGAGGACTGGGACCAACATTCATTATTACTATGGTCGTTGTTACACACGGGAAGAAAAACAGAAAGATTCATAGAGAATCTAATGGTTCAGCTTTTGAATGAAATCTCGTAATAGAGGTCCCATGCCCAAATGGATAGAGGTCAAGGACTGAAGTTGAGTAGGCAGGTAACTATGAGATTAAATGCTAATGATAAAGTAAATTCTAATCGAACGTATCACATATGTCATAATGCTGCACCATGTCTCCTCAACTGGAGAGATTAGCGCAGAATAATTCATTTAGCTGACCCCAGGAGATTGGATAAAGCATGTGGTCCTGATGATTGTGATTATGGTCTGTGCATGGGTATAATTGTTTATATTTGTGTGTGAGAGACTGATTTAGGTAAAACTTTTACCTGGCCAACAGAACCGAACCGATATATGACATTTTCTCCTGTATCATCAGAACTTGGAGATGACCAATGGGAATCAAAAGCAACTCCACTAACCTGGTGATAAACTAATTAATATTAGCAAAGAAGTGATGCAAAATATATCTCCAGATTTTGCCAAAGAATTAATATCTCCATATTACCCAAGAATTATGCCCCTCGCCCCATGCTACTATTTTCCGGTCCTCCATACTCCAGACTTGAACTAAATCATCTTCACCACCGGTCAGTATGTACCTTCCATCAGAACTGAAATAGTAAATAGAAAGTCAGGCCAAAAATACTGTATATTAGACTTTAGTCCCATGGATTTAATGTGCAATAAATTCATGCTTGACTAAAATTGACATGCAGCTATAGAAGAGAATGGACCGAAATAAATTTTACAGGATTGTGGTTAGAAACAACAATGGGAGAAACTACACATGTAAGGTCCATTTGGCTATGAGGTTTTAAGGTCACGCTTTTTTTTTTCCAGTACATCTCTGATATTTCAAAATGCAAAATGAAAGTTCTAGCTTGGATTAGAAAATTAGATGTCACGAAATTGTGATAAGGTCACTAATTCGTAAAGTTAATATTTTACCTGCCAAACAGATTTTCTGGATTTGAAACATAAATTTCTCAAAGAATTAGTATATTTCATGATATTCATGGTTGTCCAAACATGCCAAACTATACACATTACAAAATTCAGTCTTACTGTATAGTGTAATATCTATTTATTAAAAGATACTATCTCGAGGATATTAAATCAAAAAGTGCCTTTGTCCAAACTTGTTACATGACAGAGTATGATAGCTATACGAGTGTATATAAATACCTTCTACATGGGTGCGCATGCAAGATTAAGTTGGTCGCTCCATGGATAACATGCAATAAAAATATGGTAATATTTAAGAAAACAACTATTTCACCCATTGTAAATTAGAAACAGCGGATATGGTTGCCATTTGTTTCCTAGGTCTTGAGTTTGCATGCTTGTTTGTGTAAGCACATGTGCATGCATCTAGGGGGAGTGAACACATGCATCTAGTAGGATGGTGGTGCGCCGAGGGGGTATAGGGGCTATTTTCCAGCAGGAGATTGTTACAAGGTGAAACCTAAACTCATATATCATCCAATATGGCTGTGGTTATTCACTAATGATTTTTATTCTACTGTCCTTCAAGGCCTCATAAGTTCTTTTGCATTAAAATGTATCTCTCATGATGGAAGGAGAAATATGGAGCTTTTGCATCATATAAAAATAAAATAGGGACATGATGAAAAGGAAGGGGACATAATGAAAAGGAAGGGAACTACCACAGAACTGTTGACACAGAAAGGTCCCTACCAAAGAGATTTTTCAAGAAAAAAAAAATGTTGCAGTTCAACTTTAACAGTAACCAGAAAGTAGTTAGAATCCAAGCCATGTGCGTGTTGAATAAGCCTAATTAGACATGCAAATGGTCAAATAACATGAAGATTAAACATAGATGCCATTACCTCCATGTGCAACAGAGTAAAGCACCATAGTAACTTTTCCCACCACATACTAGTTGCTCCTTCGAGTAGTCAAACACTCTTAAATAACCTGAAAGGGGTCAATAAACGCGAAACAGCATGACATTGCGAGTAACACAAGGACATTTTTTTCGCTTCTTATGAAAGATCTGTATTTCAGATGAATAATTACCATCTCTACCAACAGTTGCCAAATATGTCCCATCTGTCGAGAAAGAAATGTTGTTGATTGTACCCTGGCAAACATGCCACCTAGCAATAGGATTGCTCTGCACATATTTTAAAAAACAACCTTAAGGGATTTTATGGTGTTAAGATACACGTATAAATAAGCATGGGTAGAATAATTCATTAAATGAACAGAAAAAAGCCAAGAATTTGGCTAACAATAATAGGTAATGCCATAATGACTATATCAGGCAATCATACCACCATTACCTCACCTCTCTGCTCAAATACAGCAGTCACTTGAATGTACAGACATAAACTCAGTACTTCAATAAAAAACTAGGTGACCCCTTAAAACCAGTGCAGTAAATTATTAGGATCCCACCACAGAATTAAGCTAAATTGTGACCAACAGCTGATAATTTTCAAAGTACATGGTTAAGATGAATAATGCATAAAAAAGCCACAGATGTACAAAAAAGACCATAAATAGCTTGATACTGAACTCAGGTTAGCTACCATTTGAAGTACTTAACCAAATCACTAATACTATTCAAGCTTCTCCTTTGGTTGCTGATATTGGAGACCCTCAACTACATCATAGTCAACAAGAGTTAGGACCCACGCCATCACATCAGTATACGTAAAAATATGACCTAGGATATTTAAACCCAATAAAGGACTGCAAGGGTTTAAAAATGTTTTGATCATTTAACCATTGTTCTAAAAAGACCTAAAAGATATGCTAAAGCCCCGCTTTCGCTGAAACAAACCAGTGGTCACTTGGTTTTGGCCAAAAGCTATAGTAATAATCCCTAATGCACTTTAAAGACTTGAAGTCTTATACTGACCTGCTTTTAACCCGCTTTCTAATGTGCAAAAGTGGGATCAAAGATTCAGGTCCCATCACCATGTAAAGTAAACTCGATTAAAACCAGTTTTGGTTCCATAAAGGTGTATTTTCCAAGTTACTGTTTTTTCTATCATCTTAATGACAACTGTGCTAAATATGAAAGGATCTTCTGAAGTCAAAACCTTCCACACACTCAAAATGTTAGTTCTTAATTATTTAATTGTTTTATTGTATAATTCTCTCCCATCATTTTGCCAAAATTTCTGAATTCATTATAATATGTTCTCCTCTTGATTTTTGCATTGGTTTTTAATGTTATCTTCACTCTTTAAAGTTGAAAATTGATGAACTCTTTTCCTACCTAAGAATGTTACAGTGAATATGTTTTATTTAACTAACAGAAGTCAGTAGAAAAATTATTGATTATAATAACCTTTATTTATTTATTAAAAAAACAATTTTCATGCTATGATGTTCTTTTCTTTAGTATTCCATGTTCCGGGTATTCATGTACATCTCCTTCATCTTTGTAGTTTCATTTTTTTTATTCTTGTATAATATGTAATTTATTGTATAAATAACTAAAACTTAATAAGTATATTCTGTCACTACTTTCTAGAATTCTCTTCTTCGACATAGATGAGTTATCATTATGTCTTTGAGATATTCAAATATATTGTTTCTTATCGCCTATAAATGTGACCATCAAAAGCTGTATCTTTCTATTTTAGATCTTTTACTCAATGGTTTCTCTATTTCTATTGTTTCTTTTTTCACCCATCTTAAACTTTTCTTGATGTATTTTACCACTAAAGAGTAAAGACCCTAAAGTCTTATGCCATAACTTGCTGCTTTTTGCTTTCACAACATTGGTTTATACGCTTACCAAAGATCTGGATTCACACTTTGTATGCTCCAAATGATATCACCCCCCCCCCCCAAAAAAACCCAAATAAATAAATAAATAAATAAATATCTGGATATCACACTTTGTATGCTTCAAATGATATCACACCCCAAAAACCCAAAAACCCAAATAAATAAATAAATAAATAAATTGTAGAGGTCTCAAATAATTTTTCAGAGCAACTAAACAGCCAGAAGATAAGGCAATAGATTGGCATCACTGATTCATGATGATTTCCAAAATTAAACTTTATGCAGCCATGACTTTTGGTCAAGAGATATGGACGATATGATCTATCAAAAGAAGATCTTCAAAAGATGTACAAGACTGCCATCACCATTGTTCAGTTGATGAACAAGTCATTGCGCAAAATTCAACCATTTCAGTGATACTTTTAGCCTACAAAGTTTCCCTGCATAGATTTAGGTTTTAATTTTAACACTTTCCTTTTAGATTTGATTTATTATATTATAACTCTTTCTTGGCATGTTTGTATAAAGATCTTTATGACTTTTTGTAGGTACCTTTGACATTTATTAAATTACTATTGGGACTTTCCTTTTTCCTCTTTTAATGGATTTCAGAGATTATATATTTAGGCTTCTTCTAGGGTTTGTTGGTGCCAAACTGAGATCTAGCCTGTAATATTACTTCTAGTTGCATTAACCATCCTTTCAATCAGTTCAGGTAGTCATGAAAGAGAGAGAATGATTTTAATGATGAGGATTAATGACAAGTTATAGTGGAGAGTAAGGTTGATGGTAAAGTAGGAATTTTGATGAATATCGACCAAGGATTGATATTCCAACTCCCAACAGCAGTGTTGACACAATTATTGCAAGGTAGATTTTCTTCCTACAGATTACCAGCATATATTCTTCAGTCAGTTTGAGAATTGACAGCAGAAAACTCTATATATATATTCTTCAGTTAGTTTGAGAATTGTCAGCCACTGAGATGTAGAATGGCATGATACCTTACTTGACCGTGCATGGGCAACACTGAACTGAGTGTTATCCTTGACGACAGGAAATGAGCAATCTACAGTTCCATCCTTATTCTGCAAAAGAAGTAGACACTAATTTAAATAAATTAAACCTAATGCAGCAACAGAATGTTAAACATTGTATATCCTGGCGCCTTCCAGACCCACTTTTTCATACACATATATATTTCCATCAGCATGTGCCACAACAAAAGCGCCATCACCTTCTGGCACCCAAGCAACACAAGTGCAACGGCTGCAAAGAACAAAAAGCCTTCTCTAACTAGTTGAAGAATATGAAGTTTGAAATAAGGATTTACTATGAATCTTCCATAAAAATAAGAGAACAAACAGAAGAACAGAAGAGACCATCAAGCTTGCAGTACTAACTAAGCCGTTAAAGATGAAGAAGATCTGATTGAGATCTTAATATGAAAATCTCGTAATAGATAAGAGAAACAATTGGAAACATGAAACACTTGAAACTTCAGCAATAATTGACTCTACATTCTCTTCGTAGTCACGAAACTTTCTAGAGATTGTGACATGGTCTCAAGGTAAAATGTCTACTTTAAGAAAGCCCAATCTGGTTTCGTGTGATCCTGCGCTATCATGCTATCACATTCTTCTCAGAAAAAATCAATAATCTCTTGTATTCGGCAAGTACATAAGATGTATGATGAATATTAATAGAATGAGGCCTAGAACATTTTCACTTGTGATTTCTTTACTGGTTACAAACTAAACATATGAGATCATTTATCCAACTAATAGATACATTATTTTGCCCAAGAAGGATGAACGTGCAAGGAAATAGACAGAAGTAGCTTCCGACTCCAAACTAGCACACGAAGGGAAAGTACCATACGGAAAAAGGACAATTGAGACACTATTGATTATTTTTAGTATTGCATAAATTCATAAAGGATGTTATTTATTATGTATACTAGAGGCTAGAGAGATAAGTTTCATATTGATTGCTCTAGCATATTACCATCAGTAGAAAGCAAATAATAAAAAATACCTGTTATTGATTGTGCCTTCTTTGTTATAATGCTGAGCTCCCACGAGTTTCTTCCCAATATCCTGCAATTGTTGTCTTAATGATACCGAGTAGACTAAAGCATCATGCAAGTTAACCACAGATACTCCAATTAGTATGGTGTCATATAACTAAAAAAAGGGGCATTATCCAACAAAATACCCGCACTTACCATCACCAGAATGCAACCCAATGAGCAAATCATGTCCATCCTTGGCCTCAGCATCAAATGCATGACAAATAGGGTTCGAATGGCTAAAATGAATTGCCTTTATAGGGTCCTATGGAACATTGTAAATCAGACCCTGAGCCCTAGGAGAACTTAACAAGATCAAATATCAGAAGCCAAAACAAGAAAAGAAATGAAACCTTGTCTTGTGAATTTAGGTCACTGATGAAAAGAGTATCCCCAGTATTAAAAATTAAATAAGTCCCTTTGCCATCAAAGTTGGAGATTATACTAGAGGCACTTGATCCAGTGGAACCTCCAAATGACCCTCCAACCCTACTACTACCAGAGACCACCTTGCTCGATCCATTCCCACCAACAAAACTCAGGGCGCGGCTTCCATTACTGGCTCCGAGAAACCGGGCTGCAGCTGACCGTACTCCGCTACTGGAGCTCGGTGTAGTGGGCGTTGTTGGCCGTTGAGTTGCTGGTTTCTCTTTCAAATATGCGACCGTCAGCTGAAGACAAAAAAATGGTGTCTTTTAGAAACTGCATCTGCTTCTTTTTAGCTGAATTTATAATGTCTTCAGTTTCCACCCAATTCAGGCTAAAAGCCTAAAATATAGGTCTTTCAAGAACGAAAAGAGTAAAAGAAACAAAAGGCAAAATAAGAAAGAAGACGTGAAAATAGGAAATTGGAAGTTGTTAAAAGAAAATAAATGAATGAAATCGTAAAATGGATTGTTACACCTTATGCTTCATGGAGAAGGAAATCAGACTCGACTCAGAGTAATAGATTAAAAAATAATGACTACTTATGTTAAAGTTCATTAGAATACTTTCAGATGGTTCAGCATATTTGAAGACGAATATAAATGTTTTTTTTGGGGTGCAAAAAGCAGAAAAAATACTCATAATGGTAGAACGTGATAAGAAAATAGAACTTCTAATAAACTTAAGAAGACAAAAAATACAACTGTATCCAACTTGAAAAAAAGTAGGACCCCATGTTCCTAATTGGAAGTCAAGAAAAATAAGAAAGTACTTATGGGTCTCAGGAACTTAAAGCTAAAGTTCAGGTTTTCAATCAGTCAATGAGAACATAGTAGCAACAAACAGAAAATGCAGGAAAATCCAGAAACACGACTGGTGAAAATTTATGCTGTGCTGGCAAACCATAGCTATAAGCTGAATATGATGAAGTAGGTTGGGGCAATCGGTAATGAGTTCAGCTGAATTTTAAGAAAACATCTTATGCTACATTGGTGGAGAATCTAGTTAGTGATAGCTTATATTAACTGTGAACATCACGAAGTGGGTAGTATTATGATCAGTAATAGGTTTGACTGATTTTTTCTTAGATTACAGCCAACTCAAGCTCAAGTTTGATCTTTCTAATCAAATGCTTAGAATTCAGGGTTGTAAACAGAATGGTCTTAAGTGTAAAGAAGTATGACCATATTTATTATTGTTTTTTCCCCTGCAGATAAGAATGAAAGTTCAAATAATGAACTTGATATCTCACTTAAAAAAGGACCCAATATGATTGGCTTTAAGTTTTATTCAGATACTGCTACTAAGTCTTATGTTCTATATTCTGATGCTATGTATGTACTTTACTTAGTTAACCGCTATTCATCCATTTTCAGTTTTTTATTTCATAAAAATGTATTGTCTACATTTTTATCTACATTTTAAATAGACAAAAGAAATCCAGTGGTAGAAATGCCGTGGCGAACTAAGAATCAAATTTCTAAATTTGCTACGCCCATGTTAAAACCTCATAAAGTCTAGAACAATAGAAAAAGGAAATCTAAAATGCATATTTTAAGTTTCTGAGTTTTATGCCACATGCACAAGTACCTCACACACAATAAAAATAAACTAGACAAAACTAGCAGATGTATTCATGTTAGCGTCAAAAAATTTAACCCAGTTTTATGCCTTTTAAGCGTTACCAATTGAAATAATTAGAAAAAAAAAGCAAGGAAAACATAAGAAAAAAATAATTTAGAAAAACAATACTCTATGTGGGTAGCATGATAAACGTTAACAGAATAGACAACACAGCTACATAATGAACAAGAAATGTATTTGTTCATTTGGTACAATCGGTGACAGAGTCCAATCACAGGGACATGACACCATAACCAGCCCTCAACAGCCACTAAGATTTGATACAAGTGGATTTGAGTTGACATCCAGCTAAAAAACCTTCGCATATCTGAGTTATTTAACACAAATTAAGTTTTACAATGAAAAAATATAATGATAAAAAAGTTCCATAGCAAATTATCATCGGCAAAATATATATACATAGAATGTGAAATTACAAAATCTTTCTGGGACATGGAAGGCTAATTTTCACTAGTATAAAGTTTGAGTTTGATTTTGAAAGCTTTATCCATTTCAAACTCATGTTGAACATGTTGGTTTCAGATGTAGGAATTGTGTCCTAAATGTTCCATGAACCACATTTTCTGCGAGGTTTACCATCTTGGAAAATGGCCACCCAGGTACCGTCTTACAATCAATTGTATTATACATTTAATTTCCTTCTCAATTATGCTAAAGTACCTAAATGTTCTTCTGTCAGTCAACAAACTCTAATTTTTTTTATTCCCAAGCTTCTCTTCAGGTTTCTACTTAAAGCATTATTCATTTCCTAGCCCCATCAAATAGCATCACGTCATTAGTAACAATAATTGCTGCAGAATTATTCCTAAATATTCTGAGAAAGATCATCCATAACTAGGTATAGAGATAAAGACTTAATATTGATCCCAGGTGTAAACCTACAGTGATGAAGAATGACAAGTACTTCCTTCCAATCATTCGTATCACGTTTGTTAATTGATCATATAAATGTTTACTCACATCAATTTAACTGCTAGATTTTTTTCCCCTTAAAATCCACCAAATTATCTGGATAAAAACTCTACAATAAATTTCTTTCTAAATCAAAATAGATATAGATAAATGTATTTCCTTCCTCTATATATATCTGTTAATTGTTTTACTAAACAATCATCTTCCACAGTTGACTTCCCTAGCATAAAATCAAAATAGGTCCTCAGATGATGATTCCTCTCATAGCTTCATGCATGTCTCATAAAGCTCGATCCCATAATAGCTTGAAAAACTTTGCTTATCTCCTTTATCCTTATATATAGACGTCAAACTGCTAATCCTCAGTTTAGCATTTGCTAATTATCCATATAAATAAAACCAACTACCAATGACCAAGTAAATCACAAACTCAGTAATCAAATTAAGATTTCATGATCTGGTTCATTCGCATTTCAGCCATCTTCGGTTCCATTTTAATGAAATAACAGCACAAATCACTGAAAACAATATCTAATGAAAAGGAAACTAAAGAAGAGCTAAATCCGGGGAAAAAAAATTGGTTACATATTCCCTTACTAAATCACTATGAAACTAACTAATTGAGGGATTGGCCCAACTTTCATCCTCTTCATGCCCAAAATTCAAACATTTTCACTAGTGACACAATTACACGGTAAAGCATACTGAGATCAATCCAAGCCCTAGAAATTCGAAAACCCTAGCCCTAATTCTTAGACCCAAGTGAAAGAGATCGACCTGAGACACGGCCTTGCCATGGGAGTAATGGAGAAGGCCAGCAGGATGAGTCTTCTCATACTGAAGCTTGTACCTTCCCTCTGGAGTCTTGAAGTAGGTCTTCAAGCTCGGCGATTGGGAGTTCATGGAGGATGATGGCGGCAGGGACATGATCGGTATTTCGCGATTCTCGGAGGGGTAGAAAGGGTATTGCGGCGATTCTCAAACGATTTCTGGCGATCGCCGGAGATTTTCGATGGAAATTAGGGTTTTTGACATTTGAATTGGGAATTGCGATGAGAGAGAGAGAGAGAGAGAGAGAAGAGAGAGGAAGTGAGGAATGACGCCGAGACCTTTGAAAAAGATTTTAGGAGGAGAACTGTTTCTGCTTTTTTGCATATACGACCTCTTGTGACTACGCATTTTTTATTGGCTAAATATTATAAAAACCACGTTAACTGTGGACAATTCGTAGGACCTTTCACTTCCAAAATATCAGAAACCCCCTTTAAGTTTAGGGGTTATCAGAAAACTCCTTTAAGTTTTCTGGTCAAATCTGAAAGTTAGGGGGAGATTTTGTGATGATCCCCACAATTAAGAGGGGTTTCTGATATTTAGAAAGTAAGGGGGGGTTTTCTGATATTTAGAAAGTGAAGTTTGTTAATATTAGTCGTTTATATTTTAGAATTAGTCCACAAATAATTAAAATTGCTATCAAGTCTCTCATTTTTTAAGTTACCATGAATTTAGTCTCCGAAGTTATTAAAATTGTTACTAGGTCATCATTTTTTTAACTTATTTGTAAAATTGTTCCTCAAATCAAGAGTAGAAGTATATATCAGAGAAAAACTAGTCCCTTACATCTTCAGAATTTCTATTTGGTCCCTATTTCTCACAAGTTGTTTCAAATAAATATCTCTAATTGCCAATTATGCTACTGATTTGCGGGACTAATTTAAAAATAATTTAAGAATTGGTGCACCTAATAGCATTTTTTTAATAATTTGAGTGGCTAATTTAGAATAACTCAAGACTTGGGAACTATTACAATTTCGTTGATAAGGGACTAATTTCAAAATATGAAACATGGGAATGATATCTGGTAAAAAAAACTTTTAAATTCAGATATAGATGGGTTGATACGTTCTACATTACATGGAGAGAACGGTTAGGACCAAATTTTATTTTTTTCAACTTTTAATTTAAAAGTTAAATTCTATCTATAACCTTTGATTATATCCTTTCTTTTTCATTTTTCTTCTTATCTAGACTTTCAATTAGATTTTCAAGTTTCAAAGGTGATAAGCATTGACTAACGCAACTTAGAAAATTGTCTAGTTTGAGAGAATATCCCTAGTAAAAATCCACTGAATACTAATTACTAGTTTAATAATATAGCTGAAAATTGGCTTATGAAGACCTGATTAATATAAATTTTATCCAAATAAAAAAAGTAAAATTTACCGTTTACTCCAAATAAAAAATGCAATGCTGGAGCCTGGAGTTTCCGTGCTATGGATGAAAATTATGAGCTCAGTACTTTTTTTTTATTCAACACAAGTTTCCAAGCACATTTTAGTTCTTTTTCTTTTTCTTTTTTTGTGTTGCAGTGCAATATTTTTAGGATAAACACGTAGTAAATGATACTTTATTAGGGTCCTATACGCAACAAATCTTTAGATTCCTAGGTTTGACTAGAGCGATGGTTTATGCAATTGCGTCTCTCGATGCTTTGTGGTCAGAAACATCAGGGGCATATGCTTTGAGCTGATAGTAAACCTTTTTTTTTTTTTATCAATCTTTTATTCTTAAAGTGAGAGTCAACATTGATTTTATTTCATTGCAGGGAACTAACAGTTTCATCTAAAATTTCAATTTCTTAGACTACTCATTATGTTCAACCATCAAATCATTTACAAGATTGAGCAATGGATTACTATTAGCGGCTGTTTGGTTCGTGGATTGCATCCTGATGCGTGTAAGATATTTTGAAAAATCCATGTTCAAACTCTTATTAGTTTGCAATGAATATTAAAGAATGTTTCCTTGAAAGATAAAATCCAACAAGAGTTTGTTTGGTTGCACATGAATTTTGTTGAGGATGCGTGACGAAAATCACAAACAACCCCTTATAATAAAAAAAATGCAAGTTCCATAGATAAAACTTTAAAATTTTGAATTTCTATATTGAAAATTATTGCAATAACATTTCCATAAAGTTTAAACGTAAAAATAAACATGTTTAAACATGTCCAAGTAAATCATTCCCAAGTGTCAAACTGAAGTTGAGTGAGTGGGCTCAAATTAGCTTTTCTAAAGGGTTTAAAGTTAAAAAAAGGCATGCTTTTACATATTGCCTGTGCAAAGGAAAAAAAAAAAAAGTTAAGTGGGTGGGTCTCATCCGTGAATTTATAGTTTGTCCCTCAATCTTCACTCGCCGTGGGCACCCATAATTGGTCTTTTATAATATATATATATAAGATAGTACAAATGGGTGGAAGTATCCAAAATTGTTTATATTGGGAACTGGTGTATCTTTGTTCTTGCATTACATAAGGGCATAATTTAGGGACTGTCTGGTTTGGTGCAAAAAATGATTTGCAGCAAATGTTGCAACAACAAATGCTACATACATCGCTTGTTGTAAGAAACGATCTTTAAATTCGGTGTTTGGATACCTACAATCATATTGTAGAAAATATTTTTTCAAATGTAAGATTAGTGTTTGGTTGAATAACAATTAGGTAAAAGCTACAAAATTTTGTCATATACAACGAAACTTAGGCGTAGATGGTTTTACTATTTGGATTTGAAAAGATTTTTTTTTTTTTTGTGAAGTGGAATTGTCTTTATTTTTTTTAATTTCCTTTATTTGAATCCTAGAGGTTTTTCTCTCACCAAATTAGTTGTAGCATTTGTTGTAAATTTTTCCAACGAAATGCAGGTCTATGTACTTTTCCTAACTACAAAGTTGTAAACTAAATAATATATTTACAAATTTGATTGTTCTATTTACGTTTGCAACTTCATTTCCATCCAACTAATCGGATCCTTTAGTGAACTGGAGAAGTATAAAAGTCAAAAGTAAAAGCTGCAGCTTTTGCACATAGCAATTACAGTTCGTGCACGTACACAAGTAATGTTTACACGTATACATGTACATAAGATTTATGGTATACAAAAATAAGGGGTAAATAGAAACTTATAGCCACTAACAATATCGCAGAACAAACTGCCAGTCAATTAGCATAGAAAATGTGAGCAAAACACACACATTTTGAATCGCAAATTTACACACAGGACATTTAGAAGCCATTAGAGGCTAGGTAATCTCACAAAAAAACACTTCATTCAAAAATTTTAGGACTCATGAGGCTGTGGGCTAAAAGTGAAACAAACTAAACAAATTATAAAACAGAAATAGCTTTGGCTGAGAAGTCACTCAAAGAGTTCTGAACCATTTATGACAAAGGTGATTATCCCTAAAAAAAAGTATGTTATTATAAGCATATTACTAATTGCATGATCAAAAAAGCATAAGCTCCAGCTTTATATAATTCTGTGGCTCAAATTGGAAGGACCCCATCAATATGCCTTAGTGAACAACCCGACAAAGTTGCATGACAAGAAATTTCCATATTTATGTGGAAAATTAAGATCTCATGGACTCTTTTTTTTTTAAAGTAACTGAAAAATTTCCATTACCACTGAGCGTTAAAAGTACATCATATAAAGCCCAGGCACACCCGAGTGAAAACAACAAAGAAACAAATCCCCTGTACATCAAATACACAGTACTATGATGGGGAATTTTAGTATGCAGTATCCTTGTGAAGACCTCACGCTTGATATCGAACACAATATGCTCAATAGAGGACCCTTTACCGCTAAATATTATGCGGTTCGTTTCCATCCATATCTGGTAGATATAGGGATGGCAATTTATGACCCGACCCGCTGACCCACCCGACCCCAATGTAGATACTCGCTGCTGCAATATATGCTGGAACAACTCTCTTCTTAACTGATCTCCCTCTGAGATGCAAGCAACCCCGATGTAAAATCCGATCCCATGTACTAGGCCAATTATGACCACCATTCCATCGCAGGATCGGAGTCTAAACTGTAGCCGAATATGGGCATTCGAAAAACAAATGGTTAATGTTCTCGCTTTGAGAACAAAAAACAACGATTCGTTATTCTGCAAAATTCTCATCCCCTCCATCCTATCTTGAGTTAGAAATCTCCATCTAGCTGCAAACCGTTCAATAATCCTAGGTTTAGGGATTGAAGATGATTCCACGCTAAAGAATACCATGAAACAGAGTCATCCTCATGATACAGTAAGCCATATACTTAGCAGCTCGATAATTTTTCCAGGAATCTTGAAATATCTCAAGTATGCATCAACAAATCTCTTACCATGGACTTTCTTCCATTGCCAAGAAACGCCACCTTTAACACTCACATGCCAAGTATCAGAATGTTTTAAATAGAATTCATGAACCCATTTTATCCACAGGGATTCCTTTCGACAATGCACAATCCAAATAATTTTTGCAATAGAGGATATATTCCAGCCTTCTGCATGAAAAAAAAAAAAAAGCCCCAGACCTCCTACATGACTACACGCCACCAAAGCTAATTTATGAGAATTACCCCTTCCTCCACCAGAAATACTCCTTACAAGCTTTATCAACATTTTAAAGAACAGATTTAGGAAGCATAAAACTACTCGATCAAAAGACCTGAATGCCAAACAAAACAGATCTTGATTAGATGATTCTCCCAGCATACGATAACCTTCTAGCATACCGACAGTTGCTCTCGTGAAGGATTTTATCCACCATCGGTTGACATTGAGCCATACTCAATCTACCAGCAGACGGGGGCATCCCAAGATATTTAGCAGGGAGTTTTCCTCAGGGAGTTTCTCAACATATACGTTCGAATTTTCATTCTTTGATACAGCAACGGCTCCGGGCATCACGAGTAAACCATAACCAAAGTTTTCCATGGGATAACAATCTCTATAAGGTTTTGACGTGTCTTTATCTTCTTAATTCATTCATTCAGATTATAGACTTAGAGAACTTGGGTATTTAGTTCACTAAACTCAAATTGCATATGATAGATAAAACAGCTTTTGCTATGGATTTTATTCTGAGGCCAGATCTTGTCCATGGACAAATATCATTGCTTATAAAATCTATACAAATCCTTATGGTCCCTGGCCTCCTATTTTAATGGGCTTTGATGATGATAATGACGATAATGACGAAGAAGTTAATGATGAAAGACAGGTCCCATAAGGGTTAGAAAAATGAGGAAGGGGAAAAGCTCTTCTTTCTCTCCTTACAACTTGGTCATGGTCCAAAACCTGGGTCAAGATTGATCCTGGCCTAGTTTTATTCTAATTATATAGGACTTAGGAATAAACCAGAGGGAGGGTGTCCATCAAAGAACCAGTTTACTGGCCAATTTTTCGGCCTAAGGAAAATTGGCCAATACAGGACTAGTTTTTGCCAAACACAATATTTCTCAGAATGAAGTCAGGATCAAACCTGGCTTCAAGTTGTTGCCAAACAGCGCCGACTCACTTAAAAGTAGTCAGCCAAACTATACCATGCTTCTGAGGACAAAATAGGCATGGGATAGACACTGTGCAAAAAAATAACCCTAGAATAATTAATGTGTTTTAACACTTTCTGTCAGCCTACATTGATGCTATTACCTGCAAATAACACATTGGCTGAACCAATGATAATTTCAATATAAATAACCGATCCCATTTAGTGTGAATCAAATAATAACACAAGCCTTACCTGAGAAGTAAGCATAAAACAATAAGTATGAATATGAACACTCTCAGATTTAGTCCCTCTAACCATTAGACCAAAACTCCGAACTTATTGCGAGAATTGAGGGTTATAGTTTTATATAAATGCCCCCACAGGATGAGCGCAGCAGTACCAATTTTTTTAAAATCCACATTAAACTTGTGGTCAGCAAGATTCGAACCTCGGTTGTTCTGATATCATTTTAGATTTAGTCCCTCTAACCATTACACCAAAACTCCGAAGTTATGGTGAGAGTTGAGGATTATAGTTTTATATTATTTCTAACAAACACATTCATGAAAACTAATTACAGTAACAAAATGCAAGATCTAAGCCATGCAATTAACCAGCATGAGGAAAAACATCAAAAAAAGAGAATACATACTGAAGCAAATAGAACAGAATCATCAACTTAAGTTACCTCTAGTCGAAAATTCATTCCCTTATAAATGTTCAAAACTCAAGCACATCACTAACAAAAAGTAATAAATAAAGCGAAAAAACAAAAACAAAACAAAAAACAAACAAAAACAAAAAATAAACAAAAACAAAAAACAAACGAAAAAACAAAAACAAAAAAGCAAAAACAAAAACAAAAACAAAAACAAAAACTCAAGTCACAAACCACGACTAAATTTTTTCCTCGTCTACATCAAGAATGCAAAGTAAGCATTATATAAAAGGCAAATGAATGATAACCTCATTCTTCATCGTAAATAATTTTGTTGATACCCAAGTTTAAACAAATAAAGCAGATTGGTGAAATGAAAATTTGAATTCAAAATTACAGGAAAAGAGGTAACAAAGAAATCCGCCCATCCTAATTACAGTAGCACTTGTTGAGATATAAAGTACATAATTAATTACATGAAATAAACATCAAGACATGAAAAAAATATAGTAGAAGACAAGATAACAGAATAATCAACTGGTCCAAAACTATTCCCTTATGTTATAAATATCCAACGTCTAGCAAAAAGACACATATATAAAGCAAAATATACTCATAAATAAACTCAAAATCTCATGTCACAAACATGACCCAATCTCTTCATCTCCTATATCCAGTAAGCATAAGCAAGCATTGTATAAAAAGGCAAAATAAAACATACTCTCATCTTCATTGTCCCTAATTAACCATAGCCAACTCCGCCATCGCCCTCTCAGCCTCATTCTCCACCGGAGGCACCGGATAATTCCTCGAGAAACAAGCATCACAAAACGTCGACGCCTCATCTCCAAGCAACCTCCTAAGGCTCTCCAACGACAAGAACGAAAGTGAATCACACCCAATTTCTCTTCTAACCCCCTCAACATCCATCCTATTCGAAATCAACTCCTCACTCCTCGGTGTATCAACCCCATAATAACAAGACCCAACAATTGGAGGACTAGCAATCCTCATATGCACCTCTTTTGCCCCTGCATTTTTTATCAACCTCACAATCTTTGATGAAGTAGTCCCTCTCACAATCGAATCGTCAACCACCACAACTTTTTTCCCTTCCAGAACTCCTGGGACTGGAGCAAGCTTCAATTTCACTGCGAGATCTCTCAACTCTTGTGAAGGCTGAATGAACGTTCTACTAACATAATGCGATCGAATTAGGCCCTGTTGAAAAGGAACCCCTGATTTATTCGCATATCCAAGCGCTGCAAAAAACCCAGAATCAGGCACAGGAATCACAACATCAGCATCCTGCACCGGCGACTCCTCAGCGAGCAATTCTCCAAAAGACAACCTAGAGGAGTAAACAGCTCGACCAAATACAATCGAATTCGGCAATGCAAAGTAAATATGCTCAAAGATGCAAGCTTTCCTTTCCCTCTTCGGCATCAAACACATTGAAGTTATCGACAAATCATTAACATCAACTTCAATCACTTCCCCAGGATTCACCTCTCGGACATACACCGCATCAAGCAGGTCGAGCGCGCAAGTCTCCGATGCGAAAACAATCGCCCCATTCGTCCTTCTCCTACCCATCACCAACGGGCGAAACCCGTGCGGGTCCCTAACAGCATAGATCTTATCCTCAGTCAAAACCACAAGCGAGTAAGCCCCATCAACAGCCTCACAAGCCTCAACCAGCCTCGCAATGAAAGGTCTCAACTTTGAATGCGCAATGAGATGCAAAATCACCTCAGTGTCCGACGTCGTGTTAAAAATCGTACCTTTATCCTCGAGGTCCGACCGAAGAGACGAGTAGTTGACGAGGTTGCCGTTGTGGGCGAGCGCCAGCTGACCGAAGCGGTACCCGGCGAGAAATGGTTGGACGTTGGCGATGGAGGAGGCGGCGCCGGCGGTGGAGTAGCGGACGTGGCCGATGGCGGAGGAGCCAGGGAGGGACTCGAGCTTGGGCTTCGTGAAGACTTCGCTGACGAGGCCGAGGCCGGTGACGGATTGGAGGCGGCGGTTGGCGGCGGAGACGATGCCGGCGCCCTCTTGGCCGCGGTGCTGGAGCGCGTGGAGCGCCAGGCAAGCGAGGCTGGCGGCCTCCGGGTCGCCGATGATTCCTACGACGCCGCACTCCTCGCGGGGTTTGTCGCCGCCGCCGTCGACCTCGCCGTCCACGCCGACTTCGGAGAAGTGAGAAGAGAGAGAGTTGGAGAGTAAAGGGAGAGGGCGGCGGCGGTGAGGGAGTACGATAGGTGAGGGTTTGGGGAGAGGGGATTTGAGGTGGAGGAAGTTGGAGGCTAGGGTTTCGGGAGCTAGGGGTTTTTGGCGGGAAGCGAAGGTGGTGGCGGCCGCAGCGGATGCGGCGGAGGAGGCGGCGGCGGCCATCGAGGGTTTGGGCGCCGGCTAGAGAGGGCGAGAGAGGAGAGAGGTTTGATTTAGTCTGCTGAGGGGTTTTGGGTTCTATAAGCGGAAGAGAGAGCGGATGAACCGAACCGTGTTTCAAGGGGTGGGGAGGTTTGATGGATGGAGGGACTTTGCAGATAGGACCCTGAGATTGTTACATTTTTCAAATTTGAATCCATTAAGTCTTTTATATTTTTCAATTAGTCCCTGATAATTAATTCGAGTGAATACTTTCAGAAGAGCTTTAAGAATTGAGGGATCTAGTGCAATATTCTAATGCTGAGGCGCTAAATTTAAACGTGAATTAAGAATTGGGGGATCTAAGGGCAGTTTCAATGATTTGAGGGACTAGTTGGAAAATGTGTAAGATTTAAGGGGCTAGTATCTGTATGCTTCTGGGTATCAAATAAATAAGCGCAACGGTAATTGGAATATAGTTATAAACGTATGTTCGTAAGTTGGATTACTTAAAACTTTACTTGCTTTAATGACTTGTCGGATATGGAAACTCTTAATTACTAAATATATATCTTACTCCTTTATGAATAATTTTTTTATTTTTTATTTTATTTTATTTTATTTTATTTTTGCACATTTCTATATATAGTAATGTAAAAAGACAATACATATTAGTGATAATATTAGTCGCAACAAAAGTTTTTCCAAATATTGCTTTGTATGATTTAATATTGGTATGTATATAGAGTTTTGCACAAGAAAGATACGGGTGCAATTTTATTATATACACTTTTGCCTAACTATGGCCATTCACCAACTGCAGAAGTTGAATCTAGACTTTTTCCCCCATTTTCTTTAGTCTTCACATTAGACCGTAGCTAACTATGATCATAATCGAAAGGTCAAAAATATAAAATTTTGACGTACAAACACCAGCAAATTCGTTTCTCATATTACCTCCTTGATTTTTAAAATCTCACAAAACTTTCCTAAAGTTCTGGGGCTCTTGGAAAACCCCCCGACAACTTTTAGCATGTTACCAAAATAAACCCTAATGACATTAGCCAAGTTTTTTCACATGGGTGGTTAAAACTACGCAAGAGATTATTTTTGTTAGTGAAAAACTATGCTTAAGATCTGTAGGGTTTTTTTAAAAAAAATATTGAAACTTGAACGGAATTTCTGATAAGCACAAAATTTTACGGGGTTTGCGTCATTTCAAAGTTAAAGGCGGTAACCTGAGAAACTCCCAAACTTAAGGGGGATTTTGTAAATGTACCCATTTTCAAACTTAAAACTTGTTGGACCGGTTTTGGTTCGGAAGTGTGAACTAGTTAAAACCCGCACTGGCTTTTTTGGAAATAAACCGAAGTCTGGGGCCCACAGGAGATTGCGGTTGTCATTATCTACTGCCCTTCGTAGCTCCGATGTTCATCTCGACCGTTAATTATCGAATCCTGTCAACGATCTGTAGCTTTCGTGTCTTTAAAGCCCTAGATTTTTATTCTATGTTCTATTTTTTTCCGTATATATCTGATAGCACTCAGATCATGATGTGGGCCCACTTCGAAATCAGTTCACCGCCTCCGTTTACTTTGACTTTTACGTATACGTACTGTATTTTTGAGGCAAGCGCGGGGTTTCTGAACAAATACAATCTTATAAGTACGCCTCTTACACGAATAGGGTATTTGAAATTAGGCCTGTGCCAATTTCGGCTGGAACCGATTAAACCGACCGATTTTCAACAGTTCGATGCTGTTTTATACCTCACATCGGTTTGATTCGGGTTCCAATCTTTTCAATCGGTCATCACCGAACCGATCAAAGTTAACAATATCGCTTCTAACAGATACCCACTACTAAGTGCATCCACTGAATACTCCTCTATTCTCTCTTCGCGGGACCCATTCGAATGCACCTATATGAGCTTCACTACGAAGTTGTGAACAGCTGTTTGCCATGACGAATTGAGAGAGAGAATGAGAAATAACCAATTCTTTTTTGTCCTTTTCTCAAGCACCAAAAAAAATCAAGACAGAGTTATAAAGTCCCCCTCACCTTTCACAATCCACGAGGCAATTAATATCAAACTAAAAGTATATCCCTCATCTCTATCCTTCTCCTGCTTCTTCAGGTCTTCCATTCCAGTCTTGTATTTTCTCTACTGGCAGGAGCTTCTTTGTTATTTTTTAGAGCTTGTCCGCGTGTTGCTGGTGGAGTTTGGGGCTTGTGATAACTGAAATAATCGACCGGACCAAACCGAAATAATTCGGATTGGTTTAGTTCGGTTTTGTTTTTACTTCGTTTCGGTTCGGCTTGGTTAAAAATGACAATTACCGACCGAACCGACCGTTTGCTCAGCCCTATTTGAAATCATAAAAAACTTGCTTCAAAATTTTCCAACCACCATAAAAAACTAGCTTCAAAAATTTTGTAACACCCGTGATTTCGATATGTATTTCTGTATACTCGATGCGTATTTTATCTTAAAATACTTTGATACGTATAAATTCTCTGATACGTATTTTTATATATTAAAATACTACATGGTATTTTACCCGTTCTGTAATACCCGTAATTTTAAATACAAAATTGAGTAAATATTTTGGTGTTTTAAAATATT
>JBAKGM010000002.1:5836457-5851983 GCA_037177215.1 Asparagus racemosus | reverse complement strand
ACGAAATTGGGCGTTTGACAGGTTAATGACAGGTTAAAGCCTCTTTTCCCATCATATAGCCCGTAGCCAAGCGCAGCCTTTGAGCTTTTTGGCTATAAACCTCCCACATATATCCTATTTGCAGATTTATCCCTATATTTTCACGTTGATCTAAATATCCCCAATATTTTCTTTTAGTGAACATTTCACATAACCCTAGAAAAGTTCGGTCTACTTTGAGATTAAAAAGAAAAGCTCCTAAAAAGGTCACGTAACCCCATAGAGTTGTGTCAAATCGGAGGGTTATTTGACAATTTGTGATGTTACTTGAAAAAACTTTTTTTTGGTGTTGTGTGACATTTCAAATAGTCTCTGACGTTGTCTCAAATGAACAAACTTTTAGGAGGTCATGAGAAATTTACCCTACTATTACTTTTAATTGCGACTTGATTTGTCCAGACAAAAATTACTTTTATATTCTCAACAACTAGTCCCGAATCAAATATCCTGTATTTATGATCTATAGAAAATAGATTAAATAACATTTACTAAAAATAAACCAGATAAATATATTTAGTATGCAGTAGATATTCGAAGAAAACTAGTCAAATTCAGATTTGAGGTATAAAATTTAAATTAAGATTCAAACGGTTAGGAGACTAAGATATAAATTAATTCTATCAATTATTCCATTTAGAAAATGGATTAGCTTAGTCTATCAATTGGACAAGAGGTAGGATTCAATTACCCCTTTCCCTATTAGGGAATCAAGTTATAAGTAATCAACTATATTAATTAACTGCTATCTGCAACTTTTATAATTACTGGCTCACTCTGTTTTCCCTCTTCGTCCTATTAGCTCTTGGCCTTCAATGTCCATTGCCATCAAAAGTTAAGGATCAATAGGCGAAGAGTTACCCTTTGATTCTTTGGCCTTCTACGATAAAATGTTGGATTTCTTGAGATCATTAGAGGAAAAACCCAAGCCAAAAGAAATCCAGCAAGAAGAAGAAGGCAGCAGAAGAAAAGGCTGGGGAAGAAAAACTAAGTTTGTTTTCTCTTCATCTTATTCTGATGATAATGAAATTAGTTAAGTATAAGTTTGAGAAAAATTTTCCATAGTTAATATTATGCTTGGCCCTTTCTAGATATTAACACTGTCATAATAAGATTATAATTAATAGAAATATCTTTAATATTTTAACATATTATATTATAATCTTATCCTAATTAATCGAAATATCTTTAATATGACATGACAATCAAATTAAAATATATATGCCAAAATTAAATTCCAGAAAAAATAAAAGGAAAGAAAAGTTCATCGTATCACATCTCTAATCCCTCTTTGATCTTATCACGGACAGCTAAGAAATAGCAAGTATCCAAATTTATTCATATGCTTTATCTTTTCATACAGCCATCTAAAAAGATTAACAATTTGAATATCATTTCTATCTCTCCATTAATCTTTCTATACCTATACATAATAACTCTTATACGGGGTAAACCCTTCAACCGGAGAGGGGAAAAAAAAGGAATTCGCTTCTCCTTTCTCCTTCTTTCTCTATTGGTATTCGTGAGTCGTGACACATAGGCAATCAGAAAAGTCTTCAATCTATGACCCTCGAGACCGTCAGGCAGTCAGAAAACGGCTCTAACATATGGTGCAATAAATTAATTATTTTATCTTCTACGATCAATATAAGCAATTGGTTGAAACAAAAATCCGATGCGCATACAAAACATAACAAAAATAAAAAAATTATGCAAAACGAACAACAAAATGATTGTACAGATGGGTTTGATTATCGACGTTTCTAATTAAATAATCTTAACGAAAGAAGTGAATAAAACAAATTCAAAAGAGGTCGCCTGAGACGAACATGGAAGAAAAATAAGACCCAAAAAAATTTTTTTTTAACACCCCTTGACTTTTGATAGTATACTGACTCTAGAATATAAAAAAATCCAGTCCTCTAGGTTTTAAAACGACCGAGTAAGTTTATAAAATGAAAATTCCAAGAAAAAGGAAACATCCTAAGTTTTGGATAGTAGATTCTAGTCTTATTTTAATTAATTAATAGTAAATTTATTTTATTATTAGAAATTCAAAATATAATGAATAATATGATGATGATAGTAATATGAAAAATACCATTTCTATTAAAATTTCAAAAACCATCAATATGGATAAGAGTGGGTATTCTTCTTGAAGATGGAGTTGACACCTAGATTGCCATCACCAAACAGGAAATGCGGCTTTCCAAACTGATTCTCTTCGGGAATGGAGAACTTCACGTCTGTAACAAGTTTTCTCAGAGTGACAGCATTACCATGATGGATCGTGTCTCTCCACTCTTAGCTAGTTTCCTCATAGAAGAGAGGAACATTGCCCCTGAAGATATGTAGCGTCCATGAATCCTGAGTTTTATTATGACCAAAATGATTGTGCCTGCTAACAAGCGTATCTGGTAGGGGGATTGCATAGAAAAAAGAAAGCAAGTTAGAGGATTTGACTTGAAATTCAACTAAGTGTTGAGTCCTACACAACGAAGCTCACTAGACTTGCTTGAGCGAAGCTTATTCATTAGCAAGATTCGCCCACCACTAAGTTCAAAAAATTAGCTAAGTGTTGCAAGTTTAGGCAAAGCTCCCCCTAATAGTAGCGAACCTCATTTAATCAACATTCGCCCAGAAGCCCAACAGGCTAAAACAGTCAATCTCGCTCAAGTAAAGTTCACCCAGAATTCCAACAGGCTAAAATAGTGAACCTTGCCTAAGGAGCGAAGTTTGCCATGAGAAGCGCCATTGATGATGACCATCAAAGCTTTATCGTTGCCAGCAAAGCCTTGAATCGCGACTGAAAGCGGTCAATTAAACCTCACCCTCGATAGCAAAGCTAACTCGAGTGCTTTGAAGCACTATTTAAGCCCGATTAGCATTACTTAGGTGATCAATAGCCTTGTGATGGCAAAACCGAAGAAGGCAGACTTTTTAAACTTACCTGACGCCATCTCCAACTGTGGCGGCATGGCGGTGGACTTCGGCCGACAAGATCCGCAGATGACCTACTTTTCCTTAATAAGCTGACAATGGGGAGCCATAGAGATGAAATAGTTTGAAAGTGGTTGCAAAAACTTGAAGGTTTTGAGGGTTTAGGGTTTTAGAGGTAAAGTGAAAGAAGAAGAAGATGAATAGTCTATTTATAGACTCTTCAGTGAGTTTCGCCCAGAGATCTAACCCCAAACTTTGCCTAGAGATCTTGACCTGAACTTTGCCCAAAGATTTTGCCCCAAGCTTCACTCAAGAGCGATCTTCGCCTCAAATCAAGGCACAAATATAGAGAATTTAAAATTTCAAAATCATCTGAGAAAGCTTCATCGACTAACACAGCAAGCTTTACCCAAACGCCGAATGAACTTCACCAACCGACTCAGTGAATTATATCCAAGACCTAAAACTGAGCGAACTACGCCCAATTAATAGAAAGGTTCACTTGGAGAATCACATGCAAAGCCCAAGCTTAGCCTTAATGTCACGCCCCACTTCTCAAAAATATACAGAAACGGGATGCGAACAAGCCCGTGACGTATTAGATCGGGGAGTATAAAATGAAAACTCTCCTCCTCAACCTAATACGCCAAGCGTCAAGCATGAATCATAATAAAAACAATCCACAGGTCTCCAAATCACAGTCACGATCAGCAAGAATGTAATAACAAATCTAGAATTACATGATACATATCACCAAGGAAAATATCATCCCAGACAAATAAATAATGGTTTGATACATCCAGATAAATACTAAACTGAATAGTCAAGGAACATCTACTGAACTACAGAAAATATAATAAAGTCTAACATCCGACATCTACTGCATAAATAAAATCTAAGCTTCTGGCAGTTCTTCTACCCCATCAGTGCGACACTCCTGCTGGGAATACCCTGTCTCTGGTACCTCTCCATACTGGACCTGTCCGTCATCTAGATCTGATGTACACCAAGAGAATGGAGTACGTCAGCATGTATAACACACGGTAAGATTACACAACGAGATAACAGTATAATAATAAATGTAAATGCATGTAAGTAATTAGAAACTGTGAATGATCCAGGTATAACAATCCGAATAACTATTCATGTACATCTGGATGATTAATATTTAGTAATCTACAAAACGAGACGTAGTACGTCGAGCGAAATAATCCAAACAAGGAAACCATCATGTATATACCATATATCTCAGATTGTAAATAACTAGATATTAACCCCGAACGATATACTGATGGAACATAAAACTAAAGTAAGCATCAACAAGTGCAACTCGTGTGTCCGTACAAACATGTGGCCTATCTGTTAAATGTCTCTACTTAGAGTTAAAGTCTAGCCATTCTATATCAAGTCTCTGGTCTATATCTCACAAGAGTCAATGTTCATATATTCGGATAACTAACTGCTCATATTCCTCTACGCGCATCTAGTGTTGTGAAACGATCCGGTCAAAGGACTACACGCAATCCGATTCTGGTTTGTCCGGACACAAGTAGGACTCAGGTGATGAAACGACTTCACTGGCCACGTGCGAAACGATTCATTGGCCTAACAAACCAACCCCAAGTGCAAAACAGTTCACTTAGAGTGAGTTTGGAAGATACATCAACAGTCACATCCGATAACATGAACCAAGACTTTCCCAACCCCAGGTCTCAAGTAATTACAAGTTAACGATACGGTCAAACAAATTAAGGGGGTTCACCTCCTAATCATAGTCAACACAACACACATATCACTAAGTCTTGTTCATGACGCACAAGTCCTAAGTCATGAACTACTAATGGTTCTCAACACAATGATAGTGTAAATGTGACCAACTCTATGCAACAACAATAGTATAACAAGTGTATGAAAATATTCGAAAAAAAATAAGAATAATAATTACGAATAGAATGCAATATGTGTGCACAATATCTATGATTAGTTAAATGCACATACGAACTAGAAACACCAACATCACACTACTCAGGAATCCCGAACGTCTCATAAAAATTATTAGTAACAGGAAAACACTTAGTTTAATAACGGCGTAAAAGAAAATTGAAAATAACGTGCATTTCATATATGAAATGTCATGGTTTGTATCACATACACGTTCACTATTAAAATAATCAAAAATAGTCTTCTTCCTAATTAAATTAATCAAAATAATCGTTTTCTCAAAAAACCCTTTTTAAAATTAGGTTTTCATCATGAATACTCTAAAAATAATATTTTTCTTTTTAATAAAATATAATAAAATATTTATTTCCATATTCCTTTAATGTTAATAATAAAATCCCTTTATGGAATAATTCCTTTAAAAATATTATTCCTCCTGATTATTTTGAAATAACACTTGACAAATAGCTTAATAGTTTAGATATTCATCTTACAACAAGTTAATACTTCAAAAATCCTAATAATTCATAAATAATTATAAAAAAAATATAAAATGCGAGTCTGAGCAATAATCTAATTCTCTTAACTAATTTTCCTCACATTTATTTTGAAAATATTACTTCAGCTACATTTTGAAAATATTGTTTTCCAGCTACTTATCTCTTATAAAAGTAATATTTCACATAACCATACTAACAACGTCAAAAATCAACATCATTCAATCCCACACAGTTCTCAATATATCACGATTCATCCGATGCGTATAATAATTTGTAAATAAAATAAAATACAAAAACAAAGGGTACGGGATCTTGCATATAATAATTCTAAATATTCTAAAATACAAATACGAGTCAACGAGTATGGAATCTCTCATATACCAATTCATAAATATTTCTAAAAATATAAAATACGTGTAAAAGGGTACGAGATCTTGCATATAATAATTCTAAATATTCTAGAAATATAAATACGAGTCAAATTTCAGAGGATCTTTCCTACGAGCGAATCAGCTGCGATTCGGGCTACGGCGGCAGAGAACAAACGTCGACGATTAGCAGCTACGAACTACGAACCAGTGGTGGCGACGAAACCTACCTTAACGATGTTCAGCGTCGACCGGCGGTGACAAGAGGCAGCGAACGAACCAGTGGCGAACGAGCGATAACAACGGTGGCGATGAATCACGGCGATGGCAAGCGGCGACGAGCCACGGGCAGGTTCATGGTAGTGCAGGGGAGGAGCGGCGCCGTGAGCAGATGCGGGTCTAGGCATTGGTGCGGGCAGAGGTAGGGCAGCGCTGGGGAGGTGCGGCTCTCGGGGAAGGAGGAGGGCGACACTAGTCATGCGGTCGTGGGTGTTAGCTCGGGTTGGGGCTGGCTAGCGGCGCCGCTGGTTGGGGTTCTTAGCTGGCGGTTGAGGTGGGACTGTGGGTCTAGGCAGAGGAGGAGGCGATGTTGGCTGGGGCGCAGAGGAGGAGAGGGCGGCTATGGGTTGTGGTGGTTGGCAGTGGGTGAGGGTGCTGATGGTTGGCGTTGGTCGTACGGGGAGGCTAGTGCGGGAAGAGAGGGGCGGCCGGAGTTGAGGGAGAGGCGGTGTTGGGTTGCTGGGAACGAGGGAGAAGGAGATTGCTGGGAACGAGAGAGAAGGAGAGTGAGAGGGTGCGGGTGAGTTGAGCACGAGGAGAGAAAGGAAATAAAAAAGGTTTTGTGTTGGCAACGGAAACGAGGAAGGGGAAGAAGAGAAAATGTGGGTTTTTTTTATTGTGTGGCTGTGATGAAAAGAGGTGTATATATATATATATATTAGGGTTAGGGTTAGGGTTAAATACACGTGTAATTGCATGCAGACTAAATACCCTAATACGTATTTGAAAATACAGATCTAATATCATGATAATTTTGTAATAATTAATCTAATAATATTATTAACTAAATATTAATAATCTCTATTATATAATATATAATTAAATATACTATCCAAATAATTAAAATATCATTTAGTATTTTAATACTGGAAAAATACGTATCGAAAAATCACGGTTGTTACAATATACCTCTTCATCTGAATACTAACCATTTGAACCACTTGACTTACTTTGATCTGAATCTAAAAACAATGCTCCTCTTCCCATAAGACACTTGTTCGCTTGTTTGTCATTTTCATTTGACTCATCTTCAGATTCATTTTCATTTGCCAAATCTCAGGATGTAACTTTGAGACTCTTAACCTCTTTCTTCTCTTTTCTATTTAGAGGGCATCAATTCTTATAATGACCTGGTTTCCTGCAATGATAAAAGCTAGGTTCAGTTTCAAAATCACTTGCGGAATTATTGTTTACCTGTTTAATGAATTAATTCCGTCTTTTCTGAAAATATTTTTGTCCATACTTTGATTTCAAAAAAAACTTGAATCCTTTTACTATAAGCACAGATTTTTCATCCTTAACTTCTGAACTCGAGCTTGACTCTATCTTCTTCTTTGATCAAGATTTTTCTTTCTTTGCACTTAAGGCCAACGACTTCTTCTTCAAATCTTTCTCTGAGGCATCTTCTCTCTCTTTCAGTCAGACTTTGTATGTGACAAGATTACCTACAAGATCATCAAGAGAAAGTTTAGAAACATTTTGAAGTTCTTCAATTGCAGTTACCTTTGGTTCCCAATCCCGAGATAAATAATGGAGTATTTTTCTACATAGCTCTTTATTATTGTACTTCTTCCCTAAAGATTTTGATTTATGTACGATGTTGGTAAATCACGTGAACATGTCATGTATGCTCTCTGAGGCCTGCATCTTAAAGTTTTCATATTCGCTCACCAAAATTGCAAGCTTTGCCTCCATTACCTACGAAGTTCCTTCATGGGTGACTTCCAGTGTTCTCCGAATTTCCTGCATAGTAAAACAACTAGAAACACGATTAAATTCTTCAACAATAAGAGAGAAATATAAAGCATTCACGACTTTAGAACTATGAGAATAAATCTATTTATGAGGATTCTACTTATCCTTAGTTAGAACAATCGTAATACCATCTACTCTAATAGTAGGTTCCTCATACCTATGCTCTACACTTTTCTAAACGCCAAAACTAGTGGATAACAGAAAAACTCCCATACGCACTTTTCCGTTTGTGTAGTTGGTGCCATCGAAAAGTGGGGGTTGATTGACGGTATGTTCTTCAGGAAAAACTAAAGTCATGGTAAGTCTTGACATCTCTATCCTAGGTTGTGATACCTAAAGATGAGTAACAAGGCTCTGATACCACTTGGTGGAACTAGAATGCAAGCCTAGAGGGGGAGTGAATAGGATTCCTATAATATTTCGACTAACACAAAATATGCAATGGAAATAAATAAGCCAAGAACTAAAAGCAAACCAAAATAGGAATACACGGGATTTTTATAGTGGTTCGGATCAAAATACTACGTCCACTCTTCCTTCTTGTGATGGGTCTTCTTCATTATGACCAAAGTTCAATTGAATCACAAGCGGCTAAGTAGGCTTTAAAGACTGTACCTAAAATCTACTCGAAATCAGTTGTCTAACCTATCACTTCATAATGACCAGAATAAACCTAGCCCTAGCTAGCCCAATCATTAATTAACCTGGCTTGAGTACGCCAACCATCAATTACCCTAGCTTGTGTATGCCATTAAACTCACAGATTTGAATACAACCAACCCAAAAAAAATAAAAGAATAAAAAGAACAATCTTACAGCCATTTATCAAACCGTTCTTCAAAAAAATAAAGATGAAGATCCGTGAAGAAGCGGCGTATCAATGTAAGCGTGGGGCACTCCTCTTTAAATCAAACTCCGATGAAAAGCTCTCCAAAAAGAAGTTGAACAAGGCTCAGAGGATTAATCAACTCTCTCTCACAAACCCTAGAAAAATATCTCTTCTATTTGTATAATTATCTCTCTCTTGTTGTTGTTCTCCTTTTACTTATGATCTCCAACTCCCTTAAAATAGGCTTTGATAGGATAAGATAGAGATACCCTAATCAGAGTTTAAATAGGAGATCAAAACAATCAACGAATGGCTGAGATTAACTCTTGAAAATAGCCAAAATTCATCATAACCATCAACAGTGGGTCACGACCATCGTTGGGTCATTGATGATCATCGAGGGTGCACTATAGCGAGCGTTGGTGCTGTTCTGATTTGTGGATTTCTTTGATTCTTTCTCATAGCCATTTATAGTGCCTTGTGATCATCGATAGTTCACTGTAAACCATCGATGGTCCTGATTCTAATTTCTATTTTTCTCTAATTGTTTATTGTAGCCATCAATGAGTTGTTGGATCATAGATGGGGCCTCTTGACCATTAATGGTTCAAAGGCTGAAATCAATGTTCCTCTTGATTTTTGCATCATTTTGAACCACAACTTGTTCGTATTTATACTGGAAATATATCATCTCACAAACATATTAGTAGCAAATAAGAATTTGTTATTAATCAAACAAGAGATATTGCACGGACAACGTTCTAACACAGCGGACTCCATTTCTTTGAAGTAAAAGTTCAGCTTGCCATTGGAACATATAAATCATGACTATTGAATGCAGAAGCATTCCACAACAAGATATATGGCCACAGATATAAGATGGCAAAATCCAGACAAAAAGATGACAATGAAAACTTACACTTTATGCTTATAATAATAAATAAAAGACTAAGGATCACACTTGGAGATCATATAACTTGAATACCTAGTAGATTAGTGAAAATATCAGCACGTCGACCTCTTTGATCTTAGGTCCAACACTGAAGAAAATAAACATAGACAAAAAATATAACTCACGGAAAAGCAATGATATAGGAACATTGAGAAAACAATATATCTCACGGAAAAGAAATGCTGAAGAAATAACAACCTTGGAAAAAGAATGCTGCAAAAAACAAAAAAAAAAAACAATTCAAGAAAAAAAAAAAGAAGATTAGAAAGAGAGTAAGGTTATTGTTGTCAAAAAATATTAATACCTCTAAATAATTAATATCTGTATTACAAAAGTGGGGATGAGATGTGATTAATTTGGTCCATTTTAGATATTAAGTAATCCCTATTTTAAAATAATCCTGCCATTTAAAAAAATGAAATTAATTGATAGATCCACACTATTTTAAAATAACACCTTTGACTACCTCAAAAAATAAATATGACCAGAGTCCTTCGTTCCCATTAGTGGATTCCAGCCGCAAGTCTTGCAACCAATCCACACGCTCTGCATTTTTCCACGCACGCTAATCATCGAATTCTACTTAAATAAAAAATAATAATAAATAAATAATAAAAGAAAGAAAGGAAGAAAAAGCGAGGGCCGGCTCATCCCTCATCCTCCTCCTCGTCCTAATCCTATTTGTTTCAATCTCAACCGTCCATTCCTCTGACTCCGCTGCTCTCCGCCGCATAATCTCCCACCTTCGACTTCACTCGCAAGCCGACCAACCGTACCGAACTCTGGGCGTCACGTGCCAATGACGCAGTCTATTCTTGCTGCTCCAGCCTCTTCTCCGATGCCAGCTCGCCATCATCAGGACAGGAACAAGCACAAAGTATGGTCTTGGATCTTAGGATTCATCGAAGGTGCGCTAGCTGGATGCGTTTGCAGCCTTTTGATGGCAATTTTCATCCGCATCATCCTCAACTGCATCCGTGGACCCTGCAGGCGGCGCTACAATCTTCAGTCCTATTATAAAGAACATCGGTGATCTCTCCATCTTGGAGAAGGACGAGCGATCTCCTCTTTAGAGATCATCGGTAGCAAACCCGGTAAGTTGATCGCGATCAAGAAGATCAACAAGACGATTGACAGAGAACCAAGCAAAGAAGAAAGCAAACAGCTCGACAAGGCCATGAAACAGATGAGAGCGGAGATCCAACTGTTGGCCATAGCCGTCACCGTAACTTGCTCCCTCTTTTAGCGCACGTGTCTTGTGCCGATTGCTCTTTCCTCGTCTGCGAGGTCATGAAGAATGGAAGCCTTCACGATGCCATCAAAAGTGTCTCAGAAGCCAGGTTGGCTGAATATCACCAAAGGGATCGCTGCAGGTTTGGCATATCTGCAAATAAATCAGAAACCGCGTATAATCCATCGAGACTTGAAGAAGCCAGCAAATTAACATATTGTTAGACGACGACATGGAGGCAAGAATCACTGCTTTCGGACTGGTAAAGGAGCCATGAAGTTCACGGCCAAAAGCCATATCTATAGCTTCGGAGTGATTCTGGCTGTTCTTGTGATGGGCAAGTTCCGGAATGATGATTTCTTTGTTGAGTTAATCTTGTTGAGTTTTATCTATTTCCTATGCTAAGCTTGTTAGTTTGTTACGAGTTTGTTAGTTTGTTACGTTTCTTTGAGTTAGTGGAGCACGTCTCTAGGAGTCGTAGCGGCAGAAGCGGATCAAATCGGGGATTCCGCGTGTGTGTTATATCTCTTATGTGCATGCATTTAGCAGTTAGTTGAGTTGTTATTTAGTTGAGAAGAAAATATAGAACAAAAATTCCGTTGTGTTCATCTTCTTCCTCGTAAAGAGTGTCTGCTTGTGTGATCCTTCTCCGATTTTCTACCAACACTTGGTATCAGAGCGAGCTGTATGCCCAAGTCATGCTGAAGAAAAGTATTTGGATCAAGAAAACTTTAAAACATTATTTTCTATTCTAAACTAAACATGCAAAATTTTAATTACTTTAATTAAAATTCTAAGTTAGAACTTTAGTGAAGTATACTACTTTAAAAATTATTAACCAAGAGAACAATGGTACCTAAGGTCCTGGACAGCGCTGGATTTTTTTTTTTTTTTGGGGGGGGAGAGGGGGAATCTCACCAAAATTCACCTTCTATTCCATCCTCTAACCACTCAGGAAAAAAAACTCCCAAACAAAGTTTTTATAAAAAATTTCACCTTCCCTTCTATCCTCTAACCCCCATCCAATCACACCATAATAGAAAAGTGCAACATAATTGAATGTAGGATTATCGTTATAAAAACTAATTATTATAAAAGGTTATCTTGAGTATAAAAACTAATTAGGATTAGAGAGTTTGAAGATTCATCAAGCGTAACAATTAAACAAGGGTTAATTTTAGAAAACCCCCCTCAACTATGGCTCTTGTCTTACAAAACCCCCCTCAACTATTTAATCTTCATAAAACCCCCCTCAATTTTAACGGTGTTGTAGCTAACCCCCCTCAATTTTCAAACGTATCATTTAACTCCCCTAGCTTTCATCATTTAACACAATAGCTACAGTAATAAAGGGGGTTAAATGTCATTTTTAAAAGTTGAGGGGGGTTACCTACAACACCCTTAAACTTGAAGGGGGTTTTATAGAGTTTAAATAGTTGAGGGGGGGTTTTGTGAGACAAAGGCCATAGTTGAGGGGGGTTTTCTAAAACTAACCCTATTAATTAACTTCATCAAGTTGGCAAGTGAATTTTTTTAAGCAAGAAAAGAATTTTTTTTAAGGCAAGAAAAGAAGAATAAAGGATAAAATGAAAGAAAAGATGATTACTCGTCGGAATAACCCCCCCCCCCACACCTAAATATTGCATTGTCCTCAAACACACATAAATATCAAAGGCAAAAGCTAAATCATAGAACTCCCTAGATATAAAGTTTAAAAGAAAGCAACATCCAAATAAGAGAGTAATACAAAAAAAATTAAGAAAAAGGAAAGATAAATCCCCCTATAGTGCTTTCTCTCTACTCATCCTCCTCAATGTGTTCATCATCCTCATCACCAACAACTCCTGTACCAATACTAGGACCAGTTTCGTCATCCCATCCTCCTGGGAAATCATTAGTCTGTAGAGGTGTGACAAAGATCTGAAGCTCAGGTTAGGGTCCAGCAGCATCACCATGCACCCTCTGCCATTACTTCATCACAAAGGCCATGGATTCGATGAGATAGTACATCTAGACCTGCATTCTAGTAATCTAGGTCACATGTCTAGCCTGCCCCTCAAGAACTTGTTGAATAGAGTCATCTGTAGTCTGTTGGAGCCGAGTAGGAGCTCTACATGAAAAAAACTAGGTTGATCCTATTCTGATATGCTCCTCTTTGTAGGTTTGGTACCGGGCCAAATTTTGCTAAGGCCCAAACACGTAACAAGTACCTTTCACATATTGGATAAAATGACACTGGGAGAAGACAAGAGTTGGACATGTTTTCTCTTTTTGATTTTGATGTTTACTATCTTACCGAATCAAATATTGATTGTACGTATTTACAAGTCAGTTTAACTAGTGTTTTTACTTTGTTGTATAGATTTTATATATTGATTACACTAATTAAAATTGGCAATAGTCTAGGTGTCCGTATTCGATTTATTGGGGGGCATCTTGCACAAGTTTGCGGTGATGAATTAGAAAAGGCATGCAATTATTGACATCTTTATTATTATTCTGTACAACGCTCAATATGAAACCATGATCTGTGATACTAATTTTGTTTGGCTGTAAACACCATTTAGGGCTCATTGGTTTTCATGGAAGAGGACATAAAGTAGCTGAAGCAAAGAAAAATAATGCTATTTTCGCCATTTCCAAGCCAAAAAATTGCTTATTTTTCTATAAAATCTATTTCTCCTACGTCCAATTTTTTTCCTACGTGGGTCCATGACATTAAATGCGTACCCAAATAATGACAATCATTGGATCATTATAATTTGCAATTTATGTCTAGATCCAACTATTGACACCCTTTAAATGCGCATGTATTGCCATGGATCGTCACCAGCTCTGATTCCTCTACAGCCCAGGTTGTAGAGGAATCCTACAACTGGGCCCCACTAGCTAACTAAGCCCACTTAAATTTTGACAAGTGTCCTTAGGTTTGTTAAGAGCTTTTGACTTTTCACGCTAACTAAAACTCATTTGAGCCGCGGCGGCGTTAGCTTTGCTTCTCCGTTTTCTTTCTTAAATTCTTTTTTTGTAGATTAATTTTTCTTGGAGCTTTGAGCGGTGTACCTCTTTTTCACACGAAACATTCTTAGTCACATGCATCTTTTGGGTTTCTTGGTTGCGGCAAACTATAGAATATGGATACAAACCCTACTAATTCCTATATTCAATTGGAATCCCATCCTTCATCTGATCATGCGAGGTAAATATTTTTATATCATCTATGATTTTCATTAATCACATAGCTCTATTTTGTTTATGATTTTAATTTTTGATATACAATCTATGCAAAAAGAAAGAATAAGAACCGTGTGATGCGAGTTAGACCTCAATAATACTTTTGAATTCTTTTTTTTGTTCATGTTATTTCCTTTTGAAGGTTAAAAATTATATTATCTCTCTAAGTTTAGTCAACAGTAATTTAAAATTAGTTATTATTATTTAGTAAATACATATTATTTTTCAAATTATCACCACAGGCTAATGTCTGAAGATGATTTCTCTGATAGGGATGATCGACATAACCAAGTTGAAAATATTTTTGCTCAATCTTCAGATAATTTATTACAGAGACAAACACCACAGGAAAAAATAATTAACCAAAAAGAGAACCAAAGGTTGGTATGGAAATTGAAAGTGAAAAAGCTGCACATGCTTTCTATAATGATTATGGTCATGAAGTTGGTTTTAGTATCTAGAAAAATCAAGTAAAAAAGTCTAACGACGTTGTAACATTTAGAAAAATATGTTGTGCTAAAGAGGGGTTTCGGCCTAGGGATAAGAGAGACATCAAAGTAGTTCATCATAGGCCAATTACTAGAACAGGTTGCAAAGCATGAAAGCAAATTACATTGCAAGCAAATGGTAAATATGAGGTCATCAACGTCAAATTAAAACATAATCATGATGCAGTAAGTCTTAGAAAAGCACACATGCTTCGATCTTAAAGAAGAGTTACAGAAGCTCAAAAAGCCAAAATGTTTTCAGCAGACATGTCGAGAATTAGATCTAAGTAGCCATTTGATCTACAAGCTATAGACGTTGCAGGACGTGAAAATCTTGGTTATCTTCAGGTGGACTTTAAAAATGTGTTACGTACCACAAGAGAAAAAGAAATGGAGAAAGGTGATGCAACATCTTTATTAGAATATTTTCAAAGAATGCAATTAGAGAATCCAGCTTTCTTTTATGCATTACAAGTTGATGATTGTCAATCACATTTAACAAATATGTTTTGGGCTAATGCAAGATGTGTTATGGACTACAGCAATTTCAGAGATGTGGTTTGTTTTGATGCGATGCGTAAGATTAATAATTATGGACAACCTTTTGCTCCATTCGTTGGGGTAAATCATCATAGGCAAACTGTTATATTTTGGTGCTGCTCTTTTATATGATGAAATTGTTGCTTCATTTCAATGGGCCTTTCTTACTGACTAGTGTGCTGCAATGGCTAAAGCAATAAAGTCCATATTTCCAGAAACACATCATCGTTTATGCATTTGGCACATTTGTCAGAATGCTACAAAAGACCTCAAGAATACATTTGATAGTTCATTAACATTTGCTTCTAAATTTCGCAGTTTCATACACGACCATTTCGAAGAGGAAGAATTTCTTGCAGCTTGGAAGAATCTATTAGAGAAGCATAGTCTCAAAGGTGATCCTTGGTTGAATGACTTGTTCAAACAAAAGGAA
>JBAKGM010000002.1:5813779-5836357 GCA_037177215.1 Asparagus racemosus | reverse complement strand
TCTTGTAGCACGCTTCTCTGCGCGTTTAGCAGCACGATTAGGACGATAGTTTCTCAAATGTAGAGGACGAGCTGCTGATACAGATGCAGAGGCGTCCTCTCCAACTATACAACAACAAAATGTAATTATATAAGTACCGTCTGAATAAAATAATACAAAATGTACTAGCGCGCCCTTTTTCTTGTTATAACGTCTGGTAGTACCAAATTGGAGATCCTGCATGTTGCAAAGCCTTTTGATGCATGTGCTCCATTAATTTCCATGAACTTTTCTAATACAAATTATTTTCACTGTTTCTTCAGCTTGTGTAATTATTTCCACTATTTCTTTGGACCAGTTGGGTGGAGAATTTAGTGAACGTGGAATCCTACACGTCGCGGAGCCTCTTGATGCGCTTGCTCCGTTAAAAAACAAAACTGGAAATGCTTCAGCTTCCATGTTTGTGTTAAATTAGAAAAGGAGGCTCTGGTTCAGGTGACAAAGTTATAAATTTGCTGGATGCTGGGTTCAAGTCTGCTACAGTGTATTTAAATAAAGAAGGCGGTGGTTATTCGAATGGTATTTTCAAAGTAATGATTCATGCTCTTTTTGACTTCTGTCTATCTTTGACCGTCAACTAATACATAAACCACTTTTAACGGGGTTTGTGTTGCAACCAACCACATGGACCCACTTTTTAATTACTCTCACCTAACGCCCATTGAGATTATCTCTCTAATATACGCAACTAATCTTACAACAAAACTGAAAAAAAATCTAATTGAAAAGTGGGTCCAGATCATGATTGGTTACTACACAAAATCTCGACACATATATAAATTTACAATCAAAGATGGTTAGTATAATGACCCTATTTTAAAGTGGTTTCTAGGGGGGAAAACCCTATTTAGTATGTTTAGTGTTCCTTTCAAAGTTCATATAGCACACTTTATGTTTATATTTATGTGATTTGGCTTGTATAAATTTTAAGTTGTGGGAATTATTAATCTGAATGTGCCGACATATTCTTTAGGTTATAATTATGTCTTTGTGTTTGTAGCTCTGACTGCTTTTTGAGTAAGGAAGTGCTCATCTATCGATTTATGCATTTTACCATCAGGCACTTCGTAAACTTTACTAGCTGATCCATAATCCTTATCCACACCTATATTAACTATTTCGAATCATCTTAGGTAGCTTTAGCAAATAGACACAGTGAAGACCTGTACACGACAGGGATGCAAACATGGCATGATCATAAGATATGGTTACTTACTATTTAGAGGACGTGCATTGATCGAATTATATTTATTCGTCCACTTGTGTTTGTTTGTATCCAACAAACGGATACTATCGACCCAAATTTAAAGTTCGAATTCTGAAATTGAAACTCCAAACAGCTGGATGTGATTTACCACACAAGAACTACTTGAAAATAAAATTATAATATTCAAACCATTTTACCTTGCCATGCTAAAGTTGTCATATGATAAACCTAATGACATCGTCAAATCTATCTAAGCAAGTTTGGGTTTGCTCGCGCGAGAGAAAGGACGAAGTATGTGGAGGAGGTGGATGGGCGCTTGGGTCTACTGCTTGCCACACAGAAAGAAAAAAACACCAACAACAAGCTTTTTGAGAATGGGTTTTAGAAACTATAGGGTATTTACGCGAGACCACTTACAAACTAAAGGTATTTATATGCAACATTGGGTAAATAAGAGCGCACCAACGTGCAACATTGGGTAAACAAGAGGGCACCAACATGCTACATTTTGAGACTTCGAGTCATTTATCTGTAACACTAAAATAGTTTGGGGCTATAGGGCATTTAAGTGCAAATTAGCCTATTTGTTTAAATACTTTTTCAGTAACTGCTCAACTAATAAATGTAATAGTAATACTAGTAGGATTTTACATGTTGATACTACTTCTCATACTTGTTTCTCATGCACTTGAAACAAACTTTACTGTTTAACAGTCTTTTGCTTGTCTCTCCTGCAGATATACAAAACACAAACTTGAGCAACATCTTACTTTGTTGAATCTGCTTCATCTACACTTGCATCAAATTTTGTTCTCTTATGCTGTTGTGTACGATTTTATATAACTCTAAAGAAACTTATGATCTTTGATGTGTCTCAATGTCTTGGCGTACAGGTATCGATACCCATTTGACACCCGCAAACGAGTTTCCTATGTTTCAAAAAAAATCAGGAGAAACACTAAGGAAATATGCAGGCCGCACAGATATCGACCTGTGAGTACCATTTTGTGAGTATGATGCATGGGGAGCGGCTATTATTTCTGTCCTTGCTCTGCTTCTTGTTGCTGTGTTCTTATGCATTGAAAGTGAGGAATCAAAGTCATCTAATACACGAGCGATCCGCAAAAAAAATGAGTAGTGGATTGGTTAAAGCTATGCCAAGTGTAACCATCACTTCAGGCTTGAAAGATCAGGTGTAGATCAGTAACTTATTTGGAGATTGTTGCTTTCAGTTTGGTATTAGGTTTTGATTTGTTTAGATATCTTTTCTGATTGGTATGTGAACAAAATCAGGTTGATTTTGTAGTAACTATTTTTGCCTTTTTAGTTGTTCCGGAGTCGGGGTAAACTCCTTTGGTTTTGATTTGCTTTTAAATATCTTCTCCTGTTGACATATTGATAAAAAAAACAGGTTAATTTTCCTTTTTTTTTTCTTGTAATTGTTTTCTGAGTCAGGTGTAAAAAACTTTTGTTGCTACATATAAGATTGTGATCGGTGAGGAGCAGGAATGTATTTTGCATATATTTTTTTCAACTTCGAAGTTTTGGTGTATTGGCAGGGTCTTTTGACATGATATCAGAGCAATCCAGGTTGAAAACTGCAGGGGCCATTTTAAAATATAAATTTATAACCCTCATCGCAACTTCTTCGGTATGGTGGCAGGGTCTTTTGACAATTGCAACGTCGGTGTGCTCTCCATTTCGTATTCTGTCTTCTTCTTCTTCGTCTTGTGTCTTTTATCTTTAGCTTAAATACTATACTACCCAGGACAATGAGATATATGGAAGATGAATATTCACCAGTTTTGGGGGGGAAAAATAAATATGTACTTGGATGCCACTTTGTTTACACAGATTTAAATTGCACGTCGCAAGCGAATTTTCTGGCTTGTAGGATGACTTGACTGTGGCCGAGGATGCTTGAAAGTATTGCTGATAATAGGATAAAGCAGACTGATTATTGGATTTCTTGTAGAATTTGAGCATGAGCAGATTGGATGTATTCTTTTTTTCTCAGTAGCCATTTGATCGAAACTCAAGAAAAGTCAAGTTGCCTTCATTTCTCAGTATTCTTTTTTTCTCAGTTATATTTTGCGTCTTGAATTTCATAACAGATTCTTAAATAAAAGTTGTCTTTGATTCAACCAACAGGAAACGCATGTAGAGGACACAGCCTGCGACGCTACTTGCCCTGTAAAACTGTCACTGTAGTTGCGTTATACTCGGCATGTGCAAATAAAATCTATGCGCCAATTATGATGGAAATGACTTTTGTGATTTGGAATATGATCTTGTATCGAAATAACGTTTTATTTCAGTCTATAGCAAGTACATGAACGCCATGATGAAAGATCAAAATTGGCAATATATAGCAGTAGCACAACCTAAATAAAATGAGCCCCAGACCTGATGATTTGAAATCTCCATAAGTATAGATGAACACAGTACAACTCTATAATGCATCATGCTCATCTTCAAAACCTCTCTCTAACAAAAATTGTTACAAGACAACTCGAACGGATTAATCATATGTTCTTCGAGTACAAAACTGTCTATCACATACTTCACATGTCAAAATGCGATGCATGGTGAATACACATATACCACTGCCCATCAACCCTCTCAAAGACATTCGTCGCAATCTGCTTGCCCCAACTACTACCTTTCGTCTTCACCACTTCCAAACAAGTAACATAACCAAAATCCCCTCTCACATGAACCTCAACATCTTTAAGCTCAATCTGAATAGGGAACTCATAATCAGCCCCCAAAACAAACTCCCAACTACCTATCACCAATTCATAACCAGAAATTCTACTAGCTCCGGGATGAACAACATAAACATTGTCTCCTTTTGCCCAAATAGATTGCATTGCTGCCAGATCTCCATTTCTGAAAGCATGGTAGAAATTAGAATTGGCTGCAAGGACTGAGGTCTTGCTGTCTTCTTGAAGGAGACGGAGACTGTCCCTGAGTTTTGCTGCAAGGGCGTAGTCTTCTTCTTTGATGGCTATCTCTAAGTTGTGTTGTAAAGTTTGCTCGTCTAAGATTAAGCCTTCTGTGCTAGGATGTCCCTCTGCCTCACCGCTTTTGACTTTGGGTATCCATGAGGGGCTTCGGGTTTGGAGTACTGTACTGAAAAGAGGAAATTAGAACAGCTTCTATGAATAAATTTTGACTTGCTCTAGGTCAAGAATATGTGCCAGCAATTCCCTTCTTTGGAAGCATTTCATAACATTGTGAGGAAGGAAAAGAAGGAAATAAATTATTTTTTACTTGTTTACTGAATAGGGCTGTGAGCAAAAATACAGAAAATGGAGGCCATAATTTGTGTCAAATAACTGAGTTATGTTCTACTTGAAGGTTGTATGAGATAAAAAGAAAGAACCGCGTGGCTTTTTCTTCTATCGGTTATCTTCTGTCCGCTAGAAATTAATTCAAACTGTGTAGTAATGCTAACCAGTACAGAGTTGAGAGGATATTTGAACAAACTAGACTCATTAAGTTGGTGGTGAAAAGAAACCAGTCCAACAACATGGTGAGTTCAAAAAGTTCATGCCAGCAATTCATGCATCAACAACAATAAAGCTCAGATTATAGCTTATAAAAACCATGTAACTTTCTTTTATCTGTAAAGAAAGCTATAATGCTCATTACGGATACGTAGAAAATCTATCTGAAGAAAATAAAAACATGACCATAAAAATCAAGTTCTGATTGAAGAAATGTTTGTGGAGAAGTGTTCACAGAAGAGCACCTAAAATTATACTAAAACTAATGAAGTTATTGAAGTATAGGATAAGTCAGATCTAAACAAAAGGATAATTTAGTGTTTAATACAAGTTTTGGTCATATTGATGAGTTTTTAGCATGTTAGATAAGGAAATACTTGGTCTAAATCTAGAAACCAATATGCAATATTTCCAAGAAGGATCTCATGTATGGAAAATATGGAATTTTTGAAAAGCCAGTCTTATTTTGAATAGGTGATGTTGTTCAAGATGCATAAAGAACCTTTGATTTGACTGTTTGACTGTGAGAAAGAAATGTTGATTTAATTTCAATTATTTTCTAGTCCATGTCAAAAGAGTCAATTAAAATAAATTCTAGAATGAGTTCTTTCCGAGTAGAGAAGTTTAAAGTATGATAATTTGAACAAGTTTTGCATTGATTAATTAGGAAGTTTTTAGTTGGTTAAACAGTTCCTGATAATGTCAAGCTCCGACGAGATTTGGCCAGTTACTTATTCAGCTTTTTTTTTTGTTTTTAGTTAGAACGAATTTTATATTTTACTTGAACCTGAGGCCTATACAAATTACAAAATCATATTGTGGGCCATCTTTTTCTAGACTTGCTTTAATAAAGTTTGTCCTTATTTTTTTATTGGTCATGGTTTCAAGATTTCTCACGGATTCCAAACTACATCGTGGTTAAAGGTTTCAACTACAACAATTTCTTCAAACTTTCAACTATGTTAGAGCTATAGATAGGAGTGTCTTGAAATATTTGTCACTGGTCACTGGAGCCTTAACTTTAAAATCATGTGACTATGAGGTACTATTTCTATATTTGTGGGTTACATTGGTTCCCATATTAAGAAGATAAAGCATTTTCTATCGAGTTCAGAAAATTCCATTCACTTCAGAGCAAAGCTGATTGATGGAAAAATCCAATAATTTGGTCAGAAGTAGATTAATAGAGAAAAATCCAATCTCTGGCAACAAGTGGGCCAGTGGAAAATTTCAATCCCTAGGTGAAACAAATTGGAAGTTAGATGAGTTTTATCTTCAATAATAGAAGTCAATTAAAATCCCAGGTTAGCCTCCTTCCCCCACCCCACACCCCACAACCCCTCCCCCCATCTCTTTACCACATTGCTCTTTTACTTTACATTCTGCATATACATTATTGGTAAGGTTATAATACACACAGGGTTTAACTAACTTAGTTACCCGCACCTATAAAAATACATGTTTGGCCATCAATATTACTGACTCAAGCCGTTCATTACGATCCATGCATTCTTAAATTTATGAGGATTCAATATTTCTAACCTACACATCTCGTGACCAACAAACGAACAGTCTATAACAGTCTCAGAAGTACTATTTTGAGTTGCTTGAATAATAGGATAGAAAATTCCAAACCACGTGATTTCCAATCCACTCGGGTTTGATTACGTCGACAAAACAATGAACGGATTGTATTAACAATATAGATGGAGAATGTGTAGTTTTATAGGCGTATGTAACTAAGTTAGTTACACCTGTGAAAATATAAAAATATAATCCTCAACTCTCACCACAACATCGGAGTTTTGGTGTAATGGTCAAAACAACTTTGACACATAGTATCAGAGCAATCCAGTTTAAATCCCACCGGCCACAAAATTAAAGTGGACTTTCTAAAAGCGCTGTGTGAATCCATATTTTGGCCCATAAAAAGGGCGCTCAACTTGCGGGAGCATGTTAAAATGTAAAAATATAATCGTCAACGTGTAATAATTAAAGGGACGATGACAACATTCCTACCCATACGTTACTGCTCTTGTCATTCATCTTAAATTAGCTAAATCGACTACCTTACAGCAGAACTAAAGCTAGAAGCATCATTTCATTAATCCAACTGAAAATTGCGTAGAATGAAAATTGGGCAGTAGCATTGTTAGGTAGCTTTAAAAAAATGATATCCATGTAGCACTGTTAGGCTTAATTGCTCCATATTTTCACACTGAGGACCTGTTAATATCAGGTTAATTCTTCAAAAACACCACTGCCTCCAATAAGACAAGGTTCCTATTTCTCTTAGAAAAAATTAAGTCCAGATTTTAACGTTTTAGTAGAATAAATTTTACTTTTTTCCTCTATAAGACTGCTGATATGCTCAAAACGAGAATTTCCATCTAAACCAGCTACGCCGCCACCAAAATCAACCAATTTTATCAATCTTCATGGGCTCAAGAGCATAATTGGGCCTAAATTCTAAATTCTATGTTCAGATTGAGAAAGAACCAATATACAAACAATAAAGTTAATTGAAATTTCCAGATCAAGAGAAACCCTAAACCTTACATCTCCTTTGAACCGGACGAAAGGAGTTGGAAGTGGCCGCAGAGATCCGGCCGCGGCCCCGAGCGGCGTGTCCAGCGGCGGTGAAGCTCGCCGGAGGAGCAGGTTTAGATCGCCGGAGGAGAGAGGCATCAGATCCAAGTGAAAATTTGGTGGAGAACGCTGCTGACGTCATAGCCGTAGCTGCCGCCATCGCTTCTGAAACTGGGGGTAAATTCGTCGAGCAGCCTCAATGGATGCGCCTTTGGTTTTTGGGTTTTTTTTTATGTTAGTCCCTTACATCTCCAAGAATTGCGTATTACTTCCTCAAATCTTGGAAATTGCATGTTAGTTCCTTACATCTTCAATAATTGTATGTTAGTCCCTCAAATCTTGAAAATTGCATATCACTCCCTCAAATCCTATAAGGTCTTGCAACTCTGTTAGTATTTCAGTTACAGAACCTATTCATTGTTGGGTTAACCACTAATCCAAAATATGCATTCACCAAGCTACCCCTCTTCGATGCTTCAACCCTTCGTAGAGCTCAACTTGGGGTTAAGGTTTATTGCTAACCATTTGAGAAGAAGAATTCAGGTGCGTTTAGATTTATTTTAAGTGAGTATTGTGTTTAAACTATCAAAAAATGGTTAGGGAACATTATGATGGGGGTAAAATGGTCATTTTGCCTCCACTATATTCAACAGAATATTCCTCAGATCTAATGTGATTTAACTTGAAGGATCATTTTGCAAGACCCTCTGGATTTGAGGGACTGATATGCAATTTCTAAGATTCGAGGGACTAACATGCAATTATTGAAGATGTAAGGAACTAACATGCAATTATCAAGATTTGAGGGACTAATATGGAATTGTTGAAGATGTAAGGGACTAATATCTAAAAAAAACCTTTGCAATAAGATTCTTTTTTTCAATCATTTCCATATGAGTCCCATATATCTTTCTTATTTTGATAGTCCCCAAAATCATCGAAATTGCTATTAGGACTCCAGTTTACCTGCTTAGCACACCCGCTTGAATTAGGAAAATATTCAACTTTAACTTTCTGCGATGGAATATGTGTTGCGTCTTTTTAATGCAAACTCACTGGGGGCAATAGAGAAGGATTTTGGGGTTGACTTTGGATTCACCGATTAAATTTTAGCGGCCAGAGGGGAGAGGATTTTGGTGTTGATTTTGGATTCATAGATTCGATTCGTTTCGATGGCCAGAGAGAAGCAATCTGAAAACTGTTATATCAGTGCAATGACTAGCTTCGTGGTTAAGTTTGCAAGCTAACATCGGGAATTTGACATTAAGATTTCTGGTGCTAGCCGGAAGTTCTGAAAATTTTAAATGAACACAAGCATGAACACAGCCGTGCTTGATTCGATTCGTTTCCATGTCTAGATAGCAGCAGAAATTTACCATCCAGATTTTAGAAAGCTGTAGCAGCTGGAGAAGTTACAGTCACGTTCTCTAGAGCATTGCAAGAAAGAACAAGCTTGACAACGATACCCATCCCAATTTACAATAATGCTACATAAAACTGAATACAACATGGAAACCTGGTGATAGCTATATAAACATATCCTTCCCTCTCTATTCAACCCTCGACTCCAATTATATCTAGGAAACCCATAATTTATGCATTGCATGCAACTGATCTAAAGTAGTTGATTTCAAAGACATACGGTACATCTCCTTCAATTTCCCGGAATCTGCTGCTCTGCTGCAAGCCGAGGTCGAACCAACACCCCCACCTTTTGAACTTCCAGAAAGTGAGGCAGATAGCATGCTCTTCAGCAGAGCCTGTAACTGGTTCAAAAATTTCACTTTGATACCCTCATTCAGCTCGCAACCTTTGTTCTCTTCAACTGCATGACGACCTTCCAGAAGATGCAGCAGAGCTGCTTCCAGCATCTGCGATTATAAATGATGTTATTAAGATATGTGGTAAGTTGGGCATAATAGGCAAATATTGAAGAAAGCTTATAGGACAGAATATGGACCTGGATTTCCTCCCCGTTGTCCAAACAAAATTAAAAATACAGTTAATTGCAGATAGACATTTAGTAGTATTGCTGTTTTGCACATACTACCCCTGTAATTTTTTTGCTGCAGACTCTAGGTTAAATATTTCCCTTCTTTTACCCTTGGTGAAAATTTGGCAGATATTACCCCCGGGTGAAATTAGTGAGTCTATGAGGGTGAAAAAAGACAAAAAGAAAAAAAATTAACGCAGGTGTCAATCTGCAACAATGAAACTGCCAGGATAGTAAGTTCAAAACAGCGATACTACAGGAGGTCTTTGTGAAATTAACCCTAAAAAATTGATAAACCATCCAACCAACTTATTAAAAAGGTCGTAAGATGTGGTTGAGTTCAGGTCTAGTTTGAGTTGGAACCTTAAAACACTCAGACCTAACCCTTACTGCTAATTAAAAACCAAAGTTCAACACAGCGCCATTCAGTAACCATAACCAAGCATCTGCCATATACTGTTTTTAGCCCAACTTGATGAATAATTACACCAAAGGATCAAAATGTAACAATGAATTCCATAGTGCAGAAAGTTTTCTTGTATATCACTTCATGAGAGCGAAAATTAGCCAGTGAGAAATACAATAAAAAACCAACAAAGAGCTGCTTTCAGCGTAGAAGTCAAACAATCTAAGTAAGATAGTTTACGATGATGAATGACCCAGAAAAAAGAATCCTGCAACTTGAGCAGGTTATACCAACCTAACCAGTAACTCTTCAGGCAGGTTTTCCATCTAGTCTGTTTTAGGTTCAGAGGGGCACTCTTCAACCTGAACTTTGGTAGCACGGACACAGGTGATATGGATATGGACACGGGACATGTCAAATTTGTAAAATGTAGGATACGGGGACACGGCTATATATATGTGTGTTTGTGTGTGTAAAATTTACATTTGATCAAATATTGAATTAATACATACATTTGTATGTTTCTTTCTATTATCTATAACAATTAAGAATCAAGTTAAATAGAACTAAGAATAAGGTTTAACAACAAAAGTTTAGTTTTGATCGTATAAGATAATACAATGGGTATTTTTTTAAATATTTAAGTAATGGGTGTTAGTTTTCGGGTTCAAAAAACTGATTAGCTTTGAACCCGATATTACCAAAGAAACTAGTTTAGGGTATAAGTAATGGGGAAATTGGATTTTGCTTTGAACCAGAAGTGTCCATAGCATGTCGGCGGAGAATTTGTGTCTGACACGTGTTGGACACGGACACGGCACCCACAACACCGTGTCCGAGTAACCTAGATCTGAACAGAAACTAGATTAGGTTTGGAGATCTTGTCAAGATCAACCCAGAATTGAAACCCATCTCCATCATACATATATACATTATTACACTGACATAAAATATATGGACCTATGTGCATAAGTGCCAAGACATGCTGGCATGTGTTTGCTGATGTATTTGTGTTTCTCTATGTGCATGTCTAATGGTCCTCTTCAGCAGGAAATCTACTCTATAACACTGATACTATCATCAACTCAGCCCAGCTGCAAAAACTTGAAATACTAATTCAGTTTCCAACGCCCTCCTCAAAAAAATCGTTCTTTGCCTGTAATCCACTTCCCGTTAAGGCTGCCATTCTGGTCTAATATTAGTTTTTTCCCCTTATTTATTATTATTCTTAATCTAATATGTTCTTGTCTGCCTTTTTCTTCTTATAATTATTTTATCTTCGATGATCTTTTCAACATGATTCATTGAAACCTGTCATCGAAGCCCCTAGAAAGTTTCTTTGTTCCTGAACCAAGCTATCAATCAAAAACCCCAATCAATCCAAACTATATCAGGCAACCTGCAGCCTGAGCTTGGCCCAAGTTCCACATGTACAATTCATGTCAGACATAGATGGCTATCACGGGCCAGATACATAGAGAGGGTGTAGACAAGCTCCAGTTGGGCCTGGTCCAGCCTTCAGCTAGAGCTCCGGTTGAACATTTAAATAAAAGCGTGTTCTTTAAGAGGCTTTGTTTCCATAACTATACATGGAGTATAATAAATAAATAAAAACATTTCCCAGATTTTCATGAGCTACTAATGCCTGTTCTTATCTACCCAAAGATAAAACTTTAACGAAGAATTTGCAGAATCCAAAACACTATGCACTTCACATGCAAGCCTACCAACCATAAAGAGATTAGAGAGCATACCATGTTTGAATGCAGTGAGTTCCACAGATTCCAAGAAAGAGATGACTGCTCCATGAGAATAGTAAGATACATAACATGATGCGTCTTTGGACCATAATAATCTATGGACTTCTGCCAATGCTTGTCTGCTAAAGAAGCATACCACTTAGCCTTTTGACGATCAGTTTCATAATTAGAAAGTGTCACTTGTTTTCGATCAAAATCCAAAAACTTCAAACAGGTGTCTCTATGGTAGCAAGCAAGATGGTAATGAGCAAAGGCCACCTCTTGTTTACGCAGGTTACCCAAAGATTCATATGTGGCCAAAGCCTCCCTGAAAGCATCACTGGCTGACATCACTTTCTTTCGTCTTTCCATATTTTTGCCTCTTATAGATAACTCATCAGAATGCCCAAGATCAATACTATCATCTGAACTTGCTTCCTTTGCGAGAAGCATTCCAAGCCTGAGGTATGTGTTAGCAAACTGTGTGTGTACTTCATTGTGCAGTGACAAATAATCAGGATCATTAGCAGAAGATAGTTCTATTTTTGCAGCCTCATAATACCGTAGAGATTCAAAGTATTCCAATTTTGCAGTCTTCATAGATTGGTTACATGCAGCTGGAAGGACATCGTGCCTTTTAAGCTCATCCATCTTACTTACCAGTTCTTCAGCTAATGCTCTTCTGCCATGACCAAGATTACAGTTAATCAGTATTATATTTGTATGATCGGAAACTTCTTTAAATGCCTTTATAGCATCTGCGAAGGCAATTTCAGCACCAGCCAAGTCTCTATTCTCCAGTCTATGGCGGCCTAGTTCATTGCACACCCATCCCATTTTTTTCAAAATAGAATGCAATTCTGCATCTCCTGTAGGAAACTTGCTAATTGCTTTCCTAGCTTCACTATAACATACTGTCGCAGCTGAAAGATTACTCTCCACTCCGACTAATTTAGGACTTTCAAGGAATGTGAAAATACCTCCACATTTTAACCCTGATGCAACTTTACTACCTGATTCAGAGTAAGATTCATCAATCAAAGCCGATGTTTGAGTTCTCTTAAAATCTTGATGGCCTACAGCATCAGCAGTTGCAGAACTTTCTCGAAGCTCACATTCTTTTACTGGAGTAGCATAGGTATCACTATCATGAATGTCCTGTAAATTTTCAGCATTTTGCTTATCCTCGCTTACTATTTTGTGTGAACTATTATTGTTACATGTTTTTCCAACATGAGAGTGCAACGAGTGCCTTTTACTTGATTTTCTGTTCTGTTTCCTACTATAAGAAGGTGAGTCTCTGCTGCTGCTGCTACTGCTTGCACTGTTACCACTACTTGCCCTATCACTCTGACAGCTGCAGTTTATCAGAGAGCAAGAGCTACAATTTTGTTCGTATTGCCCCAACTTCTTTTTAAGACGTGCGACCTCCCTCACCACTTCATTTGACATTCGCAGCTCACTGCCTGATGTTCTTCTGTCATCTTGTACTTGGTTTCCCTTACTCCTAGACCGATGGCACTCGACATATACATCTCCAACAAGTGACCATGCCTTAGCCCAGAATAAGTAGGTAGGAGAGAACTTATCAGTAGAATAAGCTTCCAAGGGTTCTGCAAAATCTATTGCCAAATCTGTGTTCTCCTTCCAGCTTTTGGCCTTTAGCATATTTGACGAGGTGTTGACCATAGATGAGATAAACCGTGTGTCTTCAAGATGCTGGGGCATTGAACCATAAACTAAACATGCTAATTTGACAACCTTTAGAGCTTGATGCAGTTGTCCATCATCTTTGTAAGCTTCACCAAGAGCCAAGTATGATTCACCCAGCAAAAGGACGAGATTCCACATCTTCTGATCCATTTTTGACTTGGGAAGCCATTCTCGAATATCACAAACTTCAATACAGTTGGCATCACCACATCCACAAACAGAGAAATTAGATCTGTCACGACTTTTATTACCATGGTCAACCAGATCTCCTTGAGTGTTTTGGAGTTGGCGTTTCCATCTAAGAGACTTAATAGCTTGTGACACATGATGTATTGCAGCCAACTTAGAGGAGATTGGATCAGCAACTGCTCTCACCAAATTAGGTGAAGTTGAGGAGATTTGGTACGTATCCAAGCTGTCATGTTTTACAGAACTGGCTGGGTCATCCATAAGGCCTGCCACGTCAGTTGCTGAAAATACGGCATCGGTTTGTGGGGCAGTTTCCATGTTTGACGTTGAAGAGTTTGGTCCTGAACTCTGAAGAATTGACCTGTCCTTAGTTGAAGATGTATCCTCAACAGCTTCAGATGGTACAATATATTGAACAGTGGGTTCAAACATCCCAAGGAAAAACTCTGAAGATTCATCTTCCAAATCAGTAACAGTCACTTCTGATTCCGGAAGAAAAGATTCAGATGTTAATTCAAGTTCTTCATAGCATTTCAATATAAGTCTGGCAAACTGTTCATGAGCATATGCACGAACCACCTTGAAAAGAAAAAAAAATCCCATTAAAATCTTAAATCTTTTTAAGGAATACAGATTTGAGGGACAAGCTCTGAAAAGCAAGCTGTAAATGATAGGAAAGATAGGGAACTTACTAAATGATCCTGCTCGCGGAGGAAGTCCAAACATTTTCTGAAAAAATTAGCGCATTTTGTGCTATTATCAGATACCTGCAGCAGTCATGGTAATCAAAATCTAAAACTCCAAATAGAAGATTTATTAGCTATCAATTAGTATATTGCACAGACATCAAGTTGTACATCTTTCTATGTTCAATACCTTGGAAAGTGAAAGCCTATGAGCAACACGGTAAAGAAGTGTCCCAAGAGAAAACAAAGACTCCTTTCTTCCTTTATCGATTAGGGACGGCAAAGAGCTAAGACTTGTATCGTTATCTTCATCAGTATGGTTCTTTGGCATGACAGAGAGATCAAATAATTGTATCACATCCTCCCCTGCAGTTTTATAGAGCTGTATACAACCCAGAAGAGAATACATGTCATCATCCAGCCATCTCCAAAGTATTTATGATTGTTAAAGAAACAAGATATGGTAACATAAAATCAAGAAATCATTTCATCAACCACTAGAAGTTGTACTTGCATACACGAAAAGACCTAAACCATTCAACAAATTTATCAACTAGCAGACATGGTGAAGCATTCGACTGAAAAATAAAAGACAACAAAGCAAGCACAAATCACCAAACACTAACTTGCACTAATAACTTGAATCGCATTGCTTCCTGGTTTCTCAAAGACCTCAAACATGTTGGATAAATAACAATAATTCAAATATCAAGATATAACAAACTAAAATAATTAATTAAATATTAATTAAAAGTTAGTTAGCTTTCTCACGTTCTCAGGAACGTGAGAAATTCTTAGGCTAAAATATCTCTTTTTGTTTCTTCATACGGGTCCTTTCTCCCTTATAACAAGAGATCATGTGAGGAGATAAAAAACACACAGAAACAAGAAACTTCTCCTTTCTCTTCTTCTTCTTCTTCCTCCCTCAAATATTTGCTACAGTTTTCTAGCTACTTACTCAAAGGTCTTCATCCCCAACGTGGTCGTGCATGCTAGGGTTCCGGTAGAAAAGAGATCGTACAGCTAAGAAGTATTTCGCTTTGGCTGATAGCATGAGATCGGCAGATATCTCTTTAGGGTAGTGGTTCGCCACGCTTTCCCGAAGCCGGTGAAATTGTTCCTCTATTTTTCTTCAATAAATAACAATATTTGTGAATTCTAGTCCAACAATCTCCAGAGATATCTTTATAATTACTGTTCAATAGAATTCACTGTTCATTCAAAATAAAAACTGTTCATTCTAGTTTGTTCATTTGTTTACTGTTCATTAACATAAATTACTTTCGTTCCCTTTTACTGTTCACTTCGAATAAGTACTGTGCGTTAGTATAGTTTATTGTTTATTCGGATTTACTGTTATGTGCAGAAATTACTGTTCGTTAGTATCAATTACTTCATCCGAATTTAGTGTTTATTCGAAATTACTGTTCATCCGAATAAGTTTTACTTTTCTTTGAATATACTGCTCATCCGAATAATTTACTGTTTTTTTCGTATGAATTATTTTTTATTCGTTCATTAGAATTTACTGTTCATTCACAGAAAGTAATGTTCGTTCATATGATTACCATTCATTCAAGTTTACTGTTTAGCCGTATAATCTACTGTTTATTTGTGAAAGTACTGTTTATTTACTTTACTGTTCATTAATAACCTTCAGATACATAATATTTGCTTATTGCTGGCGTTAACATCTTTAAATAAAAATGGCGAAGGCTGTAAAGTTTATTAGCAACTTTAGAATTGGCATTAACATTATTATCATTCTCTACAAATTATTTATTTTTCATTGGACCTTAGTTTCTGATCTTATAAAAATGTCCCCTAATGATGAAATTTAAATGCTAAACTAGAAAAATTTAAAAGGTTAAATTTTAAAAGATGAAAAAACCAAATGAGATTCTGGCTAACTACTCTAGGTCAATACTCGGCTATAGAAGGATCTACATCTCATGGTACAATTACATCTAGTTCCCCTGTTACACCTTCACCTGAGACCCCTGCATCTAAATCAGCAACTCCTAATTCTAAACCAATAACACCTGAAAATATTGACTATCATTGCTACCATAAGATCTTGAGTGCTCTTGATGATAAACTTTACAATATATATTGTGAAATAAAAGGCGCCAAGGCACTATGGGATGCTCTAGAATCTGAATATGTTCTTGATGATGCAGGAATTGAAAGGTTTAGCTCCTCAAATTTTAATAGATTTTTTATGGTAGATAATAAGCCTATAAATGAACAACTTCATGAGTTTCAGGATTTCATTAGATATATTCAAGCTAAGGGTACAATATTCTCTGAAGATCATAAAGTGGCTTGCCTTATTGATAAACTCCCTCCTAGTTGGTTTGATTTTGGTAGAGAGCTTAGACATAAACAATGAGATCTTACCTTAATCCAGACTATTCAATCAATAAGAATTGAGGATGGAACATAGAAATAGAAATAAACCAAAAATTGAGAATAAAGCCAAAGTAAATCCAACTGAAAATAAGTTTAAGAAAAATCAATATCACTTCAAGCCAAATCATAATAAAAATTTTAAGAGGCATAACAAGAATAATTATAGGAATCAAAATAATAATAATAGAAATCCAAACCAACCAGGTCAAAATCTTAGGGTTTCCAATGGAAAGAATTTCTATCTCATCTGTGATCGAGAGAACCACCAACCTGAATCATGCTTCTACCGCAAGACTGGACCCAAAAGGCCATATAAAAAGAATAGTAGACCAAAGCAACAAGCCCATATGATTGAGGTTGAAACTTCTGATCCCTCCTTTAGGTCTGCTTCTACACCTCCTGTATGCAATTTCACCTCTTATTCTGATTGGTGGTTAGACTCTGGAGCAAATGTGCATGTGTGTTTTGATCGCTCCTGGTTTACTAACTTTCAGGAATCAAGTGGAGGAGGCGTGACTTTAGGAGATGATAGATCGGCACAAATAAAAGGGAAAGGATAAGTTGACCTTAAGATGACATATGGAAAAAATACTTACCCTTCATGATGTTCTGTTCATGCCGAACATTAGGAGAAATCTTGTTAGTGGATCTTTACTGGTTAGGTTAGGCTTTAAAATTTTCTTAGAATCAAATAAAATTGTAATCACCAAAAATAATATTTTCATCGGAAAATATTTTGTAAAAGGTGGTTTGTTTAAGTTGAATGTTATTCCTCAATTATCTTTTGATAATGTTTCTTCATCTTCTTCTATTATCTGGAACACTGAATCTTGTAATACTCGGCATAATAGACTAGGTCATGTAAACCTAGGTATTATTAAGAAAATGAGTAACATGGGGTTTAATTTCTAAATCTAATATAACACTAACAATAAGTGTGAAATATGTGTACAAGCTAAACAAACTAGAAAACCTTTTAAATCTGTAGAACACAGAGACAGTGATCTTTTAGAACTAATTCACAGTGATGCATGTGATTCTAATAGGACTCCAACTAGAGGTGGCACAAAATATTTTGTGACCTTCATTGATGATCACTCTAGTTTTTCTTATATTTATCTCCTTAAGACTAAAGATGATGTCCTAAATAGATTTAAAGTTTATAAAGTTGAAGTTGAAAACCAACTAGATAGACATATTAAGATACTAAGATCTGATCGAGAAGGAGAGTACACTTCAAATGAAATGACTCATTTTTATGAAGAACGTGATATAATACATGAAGTGACTGCTCCTTACTCACCTCAATCTAATGGTGTTGCTGAAAGAAAAAATAGAACTCTAATGGATATGGTTATTGCTTTACTAATTAATTCAGGAGAACCTAAAAACCATTGGGGTGAAGCTTTGCTAGCTGCATGTTATATGCTTAATAGGATGTCTCATAAGAAATCAGATAAAACTCCCTATGAATTATGAAAAAGAGATCTCCTAGACTTAATCATCTTAAAGTATGGGGATGTTTAGCCAAAGTTAGTACACATGAACTTAAAAGAAGGAAAATTGGACCCAAGACTGTAGATGCTATCTTTATTGGATATGCTCTAGATAGTAATGCAAATAGATTCTTAGTAATTAATTCAGAAATTAATGAAATATCTACTAATACAATAATTGAAGCAAGAGATGCTACATATTTTGAGGAAAATTTTCCATTTAAGAATAAAATATCTAAACAAATAATAGACAAATCTATTAATATAGAACCTGTAGAAAATATAGAACCAAGAAGAAGTAACAAATTAGAACTGATAAGAACCTTGGAGAAGAATTTTTTATGTATTTAGTAGAAGCTGATCCTCCCTCTTATAAGGAGGCTATGACTTCTATCGATGCACCTTTTTGGAAGGAGGCTATAGATAGTGAAATGAAATCAATTATTGAAAATCAAACTTGGATATTAACTATTACCTCCTAGGAACAAACCTATAGGATGCAAGTGGTTATTTAAAAAGAAACTTGGATCTGATGGTAGTATAGAAAAATACAAAGCTAGATTAGTGGCAAAGGGATATTCTGAAAGGAAAGGAATAGAGGAATAGATTTTTTTGATACATATGCCTCTATAAGTAGGATAATTACCATAAGTACCTTGCTAGCATTAGTGTCTATTCATAATTTACTTATTCACCAAATGTGTGTAAAAACAACCTTTTTAAATGGTGAACTAGAAGAAGAAATGTACATGGATCAACTTGATGGTTTTGTGATTAAGGGACAAGTAAATAAAGTGTGCAAATTAATTAAATCATTGTATTGTCTTAAACGAGCTCCTAAACAATGACATGAGAAATTTGATAGTGAAATTTTAGACTTTGGTTTCTCTATTAATAAATCTGATAAGTGTGTTTATTGTAAGACTCTAGATCATGTTCATGTGATTTTATGTTTATATGTTGATGATATATTGATCTTTGAAACTTCTCTAGAAGTAATAAATGATGTCAAAAATTACCTATCTAATAAATTCGATAGAAAGATTTAGGAGTAGTAGACATGATATTAGGAATGAATATTTCTAGAAGTGATAAAGGCATATCTTTATCTTTACAACACTCAATTGAGGAAATGCTCAGAAAATTTAAATATTATGATTGCAAACATGTAGCTACTCCTTATGACTCTAGCATTTCTTTATACAAAAATTTAGGAGATCCTATCTCACAACATAAATATATTCAACAAATAGGATCGCTAATGTATATAACAAATAGAAGTAGACCTGACATTGCATATGTAGTAAATAGACTGAGTAGATATACCAGGAATCCTAGGCATGGTCTAGAAAGAGTATTTAAATCTACATCAGGTTTCCTGATGTAGCAGAAGGCTATAGTGATGCAAATTGGGTAACTGACTCTCAATATGTTAAATCTACATCAGGCTATGTATTCATGCTAGGAGGGGTTGTCATTGCATGGGGTTTTATTAAACAAATTGTAATTACTAGAAGTACAATGGAATCTGAATTGATAGCTCTTGATGCTGCATGTTTTGAAAGCCGAATAGCTTAGAGATTTACTTTCTGATATTTGTATTATACACAAACCTATTCTTGCTATTTCCGTGCATTATGACTGTAAGCCTGTAATTGAATTGCTCAAGCAGAAAATTACAAATTCAAAACTAAACAGACATCTACAAATAAGATATAAATCAATATGTTACTTTAGACTTTGTTCAGTCAGAACAAAATTTGGCAGATCATTTGACAAAAGGTCTAGCTAGGACTTCAACCCAATATTCAGCCAAAGGGATGGGGTTAAGCCCAAATATAGAGGAACATTGACGGTAGGAACCCTACTTCTGTTATAGGCGATCCCTTGAAGAAAGTTCAAAAGGTAGAAACAAGCTAGACAGATATATACATTAGAGAGCACTCTTATTATACATGTGAAACATGATTTCACATCGGAGCTAGGCACTCCAAACCTCATCCTAAGACAAAGTTGCTCTATAGACAGATCAGTCTAGGGTGAGTCATAGAACTCTTAATGGATCCAAGACCTAGAGCGGGATTCTTCCAGTCTCTTACATCCCTAGAGGATCCACCTACGTGAGAATCGCCGTGCGGCCGCGGTTATGGAAGTCAGGGCTATTCCTATGTATTCTCATGAGTCGGTATTGAGCACATGGCCAAATTAACCCTCCAACCCACGACTAAATAGAGTATGTATTCTATGTGTACTTTTGTTAATTTCTGATAAAGGAGCCTTGTTCAAGGCCTCAGGTTCACTATGATTTCCTCAGAATGCAACAAATGCTACTAAGTGTAGATTCAAGGCCGAAAGCCACCAATATTGATGCATAGAATTTATGCCCATTCATACATATTTATTATATATTTTGTTCCTTTTAATTTTTTGTTTTGTTACCTTTGATATTTGCTTTGAGGAGGGATAGGGGGATTGTTGGATAAATAACAACAATTCAAATATCAAGATATAACAAACTAAAATAATTATTTAATTATTAATTAAAAGTTAATTAGCTTTCTCATGTTCTCCAGAACGTGAGAAATTCTTACGCTAAAATTTCTCTTTCTGTTTCTTCATAACGGGTCTTTTTTCCCTTATAAAAAGAGACCCTGTGAGGAAATTAAAAATGCTCATAAACAAGAAACTCCTCCTTTCTTTTCTTCTTCTTCTTCTTCTTCCTCCCTCAAATATTTGCTACAGTTTTCTGGCTGTTGACACAAGGGTCTTCATCCCCAACGTGGTCGTGCACGCTAGGGTTCCGGTAGAAAAGGGATCGTACCACTAATGAGTATTTCGCCTTGGCTAATCACACGAGATAGGCAGATATCTCTTTAGGGCAGTGGTTCGCCATGCTTTCCCCGAGGCCGGTAAAATTGTTCATCTATTTTTCTTCAATAAATAACAATATTTGTGAATTCTAGTTGACCTACTTTGACTATGCGGGCTAATGTTGACATAATAAGCAATTTGTAATAAAATTTGATCCATGGTGACTCATTTGATGTCTACTTTGTCGTGAATCTATGATAAAATAATCTTCAAGACAAATTATTTTGCTCATATCCAACATGAATAGATGCCAGAAATGGGAGTTCAGCTTAGACGGATTGGCTGTTTGATTAATTTTCTAAAAATCCAAGAAAAGAAAATTAGACGAAGAAATCTCCATAAATGGTTCCATTAATTTCCTATAAAAAAATTCCAAAATGGATTTCCCAGAACTTAGAGGTAGAGAAATTTTTTTTAATAGACGAAAAAAACTGCATTAGATAACCCATTATTGCTAGACATGTAGCTAGTGTAAGTTTCTCTCATCTGCTTTGATTCACTTATTATTATATGCTAATGTGAAGAAAGTAATAATCGACCGTCACAATTTAGTATCACTAGTAAAGTTACATTAGGATCATTTCAGACAGAAAGAGATACATTAATCCCTACACCTTCACTGTTTTCGGAATCTCAACTGGATATCGATGAATAGAATCGGACCAAGCCCCTTCAATCGACCTCTCAACATCCCTCAAACACTTCCACATCGTACTTTTGCACTTAAACCCAATCCTTAACCCTAGCTGCCAAACCCTATGCCCTCTCCTCACCCACCACCCCTTTACCTCTGCATACCCTAGCTCATACTACACCGAACTACTCGACGTGTTCGATCCCGAACCAATACAACGTCATTCTTGAAGCCTCTATCTGCCTCTCCGTCAACCCTAAGCTCGTCTGCTCTGCATCGATCACCGCCCTACCTCCGGCATGGATACAGATGGGGTCGAATGTGCAGCTGAACTTTAGCGCGTAAGGCTTTTTCTGTTTTGTTATAAGAGAAACTATGTATATTAGCTGTTCGCGGTGAGGGAGGACGAGAGATGCCAAGGCGAAGAGGTTGGAACGGATGGCGTGGCCTGAGGGAGGACGAGAGATGCCAAGGAGAAAATACACACACACATATATATACATAACATGATGAACAAGCCCTAGTTTTCATTAAACATGAATTCTTCTAAATCAGATTCATGCAATTTTAAAAAATAATAACCTTTTTGAATCCGAATCATGAAGAATAATGTAAAAGGAAGAACTACTAAATATTATTCTCAAATTAAACAATTCAAAAAGAAGGATTTTTAGATTTGAGAACATACAAGAGAATTGCATCACGAAATTGATTCTCAATAGATTAACAAGAACACCGCTCTGATACCAATTGCTAGATCAAGAAAATATAAACCTTTTTTGCTTTAATAAATAAAACCCTAATCAATCCCAATGATTATTCATGTCAAACTATTGAGATAATTAAGAAGATGCGGAATTATACCTGAATCCATGAAGTAGGATGTGATTCTTGAGTTTTTTGAGATGTAGATCTTCCAAATCTTTTACGTATATATTTCCTTAGAGACACCCTAATCCTTCTGAAGATGAGAAATCAGAAAGAGATTCTACGTAGAGATTTGGGGAACCACAACTAGGGGTGGTAAACGATCGAATCGAATCGAATACTAAGGTGTTCATATTTGTATTTGTTTAAAATTATCGAATTCGA
>JBAKGM010000002.1:5772229-5787514 GCA_037177215.1 Asparagus racemosus | reverse complement strand
ATAAGTTACAACCCAAATACACTATCATTGAGTCAACTTATAGAACTCTGAGTGGATAAAACAACAATCAAATTTCCATGAGCAGCTGCCACAAGAGCAACAATAACAACATAATACCCTAAGTTACGTGTTCATGATATTAGTTTTTACTGTTAAAATACCTGCAGTAAAGATGTCAGTAATGCGGCCCAAACACTAGCCACAAGTTACATTAGTAGACCACACGTAAATGGACCAGACACCAACAAAATATCTCCAAGCAACAAACAATAACAAAAGCACTAATGAAACAGAAACGACTCAAGATCAGAGCATATTAATTATATATTTCGGTATTTTTGCATATCTTCGATCAAAACAAAGGGTCATTTGCCAGCTAGTTCTCTTTATATCTAATTCTTTATGAAATAATGACATGGCTCAAACTTTTTATTACCAGTCTTCCAACTTTTTACAGTAGGCAAAAAGTAAAAGATGGAAAATGGAAGAGACAAAAAAATTGAACTACTATATAATAGCCTTATTTTTTGCCTATCAAGACCTTCAATTCAAAAAATGTTCAAGATAGAAACTGAAATCATTTTCGCTAACCTTGTCACAAACAAACATGTTATCATATATATTGATGTTAATATGTATCATATCCCACTAATCTAAAAAGAAAAATAAGACTGATGTGCTAAAGCAGAATGAATTATTGGAGTTCTTCTATCTGCAAAAATGAATTATTTCTGTATTATAGAAAACTGTACACATGAAATAGTCATCACAAAGCTACCAAAAATCTTTCTTAGTTTTTTAGGCAAGCAAAATCTAGAATGGTCTTATGGAGAGTCCTCCATATTAAGAAGGGAGTAAGGAGAGCTCAATAAGTGCCACGACATACAATTTACATTAACGGATCCACATACTAATATATTATACTGATATTTGAAATGAATGTAATGATATTTGTATAGGATGCAAGAAGTCTAAATTAAATTCATATGCTTTTACTTAGTCTCATCTCATGTTGGGTTGCCTCAGTCTCATCTCATGTTGGGTTGCCTCACAAATGAACTAAATCTATATGTCAGACCAAATCCAGAGGCAAACACTTATGATCAAAATCCTGAATTGGTTGCCAACAAAAACCTCCAAAACTACACCCTTATTTAATTCTCAATGACAAATTCTGAATTAGCAACTTGTATTAAAATTCAACCTTGTATTTTTAACCAAATTATCTATCCTGCTTGAATTTTGCTCAAAATGTTTTAGATAGAAGGTATAGATTAATACCTCAGCAATGCCCCTTCTCCTAATAAAACAAGTAATTTGTAAAATAAAAGAACCTTTTTGCTTATAAATTTCCTCAAAGTCTCATCTTTCCATTGATGGATGCTTATTTGGTGTATATTTTTCCAAATTCATCATTATATTCATTGTCTAAGCCTTCTCCCCGAAGAGGATGAAATCTGAATTTATTTCAAATATAATTTTGTAATTAATTTTTCTCATGTAGAAATATCCTAGTATTTTCCTTTAATCGTTGCCCAGCTTCTATGTTATGTCAGCTGTGAGATATGAAAACTAAAAGTTTGTTATCCTCAAACAAAATATATTGGTTAGATATGGTACATGCTTGTAGCTTGGCATGTACAAAGCTGTCATTTAATGAGTAAATAATTCACAAATTAAGAAAGCAAATGTAATTGGAGTTGCACATTATATCGAGTAATAACAACAACTATTGATAATACGTGAATATAACACATGTTTTTTGGAGTAGGAACTTTTGTTTAGGAAGTTAATTTACCTTAATAAATGGGTTCTTCTAATAACCTGAAATTCCTAGATTTCCAAGCACTACATCAAAATCAAAAGGAAGGGAAAACAATTAAATTAGCTATAATCATAAGCACTACATCAAAATCAAAAAGAAGGGAAAACAATTAAATTACCTATAATCATAACCAACTGCAATGCACTACATCATAAAATCTTAGAAAAATCTAACTTTATGAATATCTTAAATACATTTAAAAGATAGGAACCCTAAATTCACAAGTTCTTCCCAAGCAGATAAATCAAAAGCAGGGAACAAAATTATTAGTCCTAATAACTCAATCTGCCAACAAATATGTAATCAAGGTTCGAAATTTTAACCAGAGAAATAAAATACGAACCTTCAGGAAGGGGAACATCCTCCTTTGACTTTCCCACGATGTCCATGGGTTCCATATCACAAAATTGACACCAATACTGATTGAAAGTCAAAGAATCTAGGATCTTAAAAGAACTACAAAAGAAATAGGAAATAAGAAATTTAAAAAATTAAAAGAATCAATTCAATACTTATACTTGCAATGAAGAAATTCATGTCCTTTGCTCCATCAAAATTCAGCCAAAAAGCAATTTATAGAACTATTAAACCTTCTATATTTAACACTTCATTATTTTGGAGTTGAGAGAGGTGAGAAACTGAAAAGTCATTGCAATTAGTAGCAATTATATATATTGACTAAGTAGTGGGTTAAGAGATCTCAAGGAGGATGTATTTTACGTTGCAAGAGGGGATTTGATCAGATTGTTTGAGAGAGTCCAGATTTTTCTAGAGAAAATAATTTACAGAGAGAGAGAGAGGTGAAACGGAAGGGTCAGGAGGCAGAGCGTGAGAGAGGGTTACAGATACAGAGAATTAAATGGCAATTTGATATAATAAAGAGAATTTATTTCTAAATAAAATAGAAATTATAAAATATAATAGGGTTAAAAATAGAATTCAAAAGTTTTAACAAGGCAATCCTCTTTTATATGTAGTATAGATTTTGACAATGATGATGGATTATAATCTACTCATTTGCCAAACACTCTACTATTAAAGATGAATTATAATCCACTAAATTTATAATCCATCATTATTGTAGAGTGTTCGACAATTTTCCCGGTATATTATATACCACTTGATTTATATTCAAAGTGGATTATAATCTAAAGTTCCCAAAAATAAAAAAGAATGTTACTTTAGCAAAAAGTTGCTGGATTTGAATAATTCAAAAACTTGAATTCCTTGCTTGAGTTGGAGTGCAGATATACCGTATCCAGTAAGTTATCGCCCGATGGTTCTCAAAATGGACCTAGATTCATTGCAATGATCTGTAACATATCCACTAGTGGACAGAGTGCCGGCCCGTCCATGTCCAGATGGCCCAAAGCCGCTCAGCCTGGCCCAACAAACACAATCAATACTCCTCATCGAAATCGCCACTTTAACAGTGCTAAAAAACTCCGATCTGTCTCTCGCTCTTCACTCCTTCTCATGGCAATGGCCGCCGCCGCCGCCGCTCCCTCCGGCGAGGTCGAGGCCGGGTTCGCGAAGCTCCAGGGTGAGGACTTCGAGTACTACATGCAGACATACTCCATAATCCTCGGCCGCAACAGCAAGAAGTCCGCCGTCGACGTGGACCTCTCGAGCCTCGGCGGCGGGATGAACATCTCCCGCCACCACGCGCGGATCTTCTACGACTTCCAGCGCCGCCGCTTCGCCCTCGACGTCATCGGCAAGAACGGGTGCCTCGTCGAGGGGGTCCTCCATCTCCCCGGAAACCCTCCCGTGAAATTGGACTCTCAGGATTTGCTTCAGATTGGGGATAAAAAGTTCTACTTTTTGCTGCCAACGAGGTCGATTTTTGCGACGGCGGCGGTGCCCAGGATGGCGCCGGTGGGGTACGCGGTGGGGACCGCGAAGGGGAGGATGAGGGTGGTGGAGGATGAGGAGGATGAGGAGGAGGAAGAGGAGGAGGAGGAGGAGGATGATGAGGAGATGGGGGATGAGAGGAGTTATGGGGGTGTTGCTGCTGCTGGGATCAAGCCGGGGGTTTTAGGTCAGTGTGAACTTGGATTGATTTATTTTTGGATTTGGGGTAGTTTGATTTGGTAATTTGCTGAAATTCATGGAATTTAGGGTTTCTATGGTTTGGTCTCATTTATGTGTGGCTATAATCTAGGGTTAGTGAAGACTAGGGTTTGAAGGAGGTGCGAATTCGATTCTTTGTTTGATGTAACTGTCATTTGCTGAAACTCATGGAGATAGGGTTTTAGGGATTTGAGTAATTTGCTATAATATGAGGTTCACAGAGTAGACTTGAAATTAATCAGATCCAAAGTAGATGGAAAAACTAAGAATGGGGGATTAAATTGGGGAACCCTGGGAACTATATTTTGCTCATTGATGAATAGTTTTGGTGCTAGGATGGTACCTGGGATTCAACGAGGATGCGAAATTATTTGTTTGCGTGAGCAGCATATTGTGATATTCTAAAAGGACTGACCTTGGTAATGTGTACCCATGATAACGGGGTTGAGAGGTTATATTTGGAGATAAAGAATATGAAAGTACTTGTTTCTGGTCTGATTTTTGTATCTCCTGGTCACTTAAACCAATTTCAGATAGAACTGGTGTAATTATAACTGAATGTTAAACACTTGTATTGTAGAATATTAAGAGTAAGATAATACAAGTGTACAACAACAAGGGGTTTTTTTTAGGGGGGTGGGGTGGGGTGGGGGGGATAGCCTTTTGGAGGTAAGATTAGTTTTGTAATGACTAATTCTTATGGTTTTGTGTGTCTTTGTGTCATGCGCCGGGCCCACAAGCCCATTGGCATGGTGTAAGCCATAGGAGGCACTGAGTGTAGCACGTTGTTTGGCTCAAACTACACTCAAAATCGGCTAGCTGATGCTCACTTGAACCCCATACTTTTATCTTATAAAGCCTTCAACTTTTCACACCGCTGTCGATCGATGTGGGACTAAAGCTAGTGAGGAATTTCACTTTGACAGTGAGGCCATGTTTTCTTCATGGGGTTCATCTTCTTTTAAACAATCAAACATCTCTAATGATCATAAAGAATGGAGGATGTGCTCATGTCATACACAATTTCATTTGCAGCAATATAGACGCCATTGAGTTAGAGGGTAGAAGGTCATTTTATGTCTTCATCGTCAACTTAGCTGTGCTAATTGTCTCTTAAAAGGTCCAGGGTACCTTTTCAGCATATGTAAACTTCAGGGTATTTATCTTAAAATGAATGAAACTCACTCCAGAAAACATGACAAGGTTATCCTGTAGAGTGCAGACGACAAGAGGCAATATATGCCACATCAAGTTTAAAATGACCCAACCGACTAATCACACCTGTTTATTATGTATGTTGAGTAATCATATTAAACCCATCTACCGTGTGACGCACATGAACTTGAGCCTATATTTCATTTCTATCTTTAGGGGGTGTGCTGAGAAGAGTTTAGATTCAAACAAGTAGGATATAAACTGATGGACTTAATGTAAAACAGCAAAAATTTTTACTTTTTTTGGGGTTATTGAGAAGTATTTGATCATTCAACCAACTTTGTGATACCCGAATAGCCATTGATGCTAGCACTTGTCTATGAAATATAATATTTGCAGTTATAGTTATATTAAGGATAAACATGTTGAGGTAGTTAATAAATCAGACACTAATACGACCCATTTTTAAAAAAAGTTGGTTTAGTTTGCATCTTGTGCTATGCTGACTCATAAAAAAAGGGTATCAGCTAAAATGCTTAACTTCAAAATGATGCTAAGATGTCTTAAACAACTCTATTGCCCAGCCATTTGACAGTTCCTTATGCTGCTAAAGAAACTGATTTTAGAAATATGCCACAACCCAACATCATGAAAAATGGGGTTCTTGAACTATTTTGTTTACACTGCTCATCCCTGACATTGGTTTATTGATAATCCTCCTTTTCTTTGCTGTATATTACTCTTCCTCTGGTAAGGTTCAAGTGAATAAACTTCCCTGTTCATAAGGGAGTTTCAGGATAACATGGTAACAATTTCCTTATTCACAGGGAAAAAGTCAGAAGCAAGAGCAAGGATTGATAGGGAAAAAGATAATCAACAACTCTTGCAGTTGGAAGAAAAGGATGTTGTTTCATCTGTAGCCACAGTGCTGTCAGATCTATGTGGCCCAGGAGAATGGATGCCCATGGCAAAGCTCCATGCAGAGGTTTGTTGAGAACCTCATGTGCCACTACCTTAACTTAAATGCCTTCTTGGCTAAAAGTTTATATGTTACCAAATGATGCTTTCTTTAATTCTTCAATAGCTTCTTTGACAATGATTACAGAACTTGTCTTTTGGTACTCGGTATCTTGCATAAGCTATCATTTTTTATTTTGTTGCTGAATACTCACATGGAGAGGCCACTACCTATAACCGAAACTTGTACAATCTTTATTTCATTTTGAAGAACTTCTGTACCCTTTGCCCTGTTTCCATGCAATTGACATTACACTCTGAGTTCTTACCAGTCATTTGACGGGTTGGGCCACATGCTGTTTTGTCCTATTTAATCATATATTTCCACTGTGTCGAGAACTTTAACTTCATTTTTTTCTTCTTTGATTTATGTGTGCATGTATACATCACTGACAGATACTAGTTTCGTGCGTGTGCGTGTGCGTGTGCGTGTGCGGGTGCGTGTGTGCGACCTAATATATGCATAGCGCTATATAAAAGTTAGCTCTGAAATCATTTCAGAAGTGATGAAATGCATGGTGATAACTGTACAATGTATGTTTATCTATTATTTGGTTTCACATCATTAATTGCATGTAGGTGTTGATACAAAGGTACGTGTCGGCACATTCATTCATGAATATGCAAGAATGTGGCATCATGGTTGAATGGACATCACAAAGAAAATATAAGATGAGATAATGAGATGGGTATGTGATACTTAATACAATACGGTGGCTGTAATCTAATACTAGAAACAAGGAAAGATTAGGTGATGTCTATGCTTCATAATGGATAAAAGTGTGTTTGTCTAAAAAAAGAAAGCAAACTGAATACTGACCATGAGGTTGCAGTGCCTAACTGTTTCTTGGACTCCCAAGATTTTGTTATTATTTCATTACATTAAATGCTTCAATTTTTCAGTGGAAGAAGAGAAACATATTGAACATCTGAGATAAATTGGAAAGGATGGATGAACAGAAAAATAATCACAATGAGTTTGGTCTTTTTCTTTATGTATTCTTAAATGAATCAACAATCTAGAAATACAATTCATTGCAAACATCTCATATGCTGTTTTATCATTTATGGATGGGTTACTAGCTTGCTACACTTTTTGCCTAGCACATTAACTGCAAAAGCTTTCTTAAGTAGGATCCGATGATTTAGCTTGGATCCTATCAATAGGAAAGTACATGTTGCTAATTCAAATGAAATATATAAGCAAACATGATTTACATCACTTAACATACCTATATACCAAAAAATCAGTACTTTTGGGATTCCTTGTGCAACATATTGCCCCAAAATAGATGGGTTTTGTAGGATGGTTTACGCATATGATCCAAATATTCCAAGCTCCTTGAGTGTATGAACTCAACATGTTTAATCAAGATCAATGGTTTGGATTCTCAATTTGATCATGAATCATGGTGTTTGGTGCTATTATTAGTCATTTATCCTTTGGAGTCATTGATGCTTGAGGGAAAAGTTTAAAATAATTATTAATTGTTTCGCTGTGTATAATTGTATGTCCTTAGGGTCCCATATCATGTAGATACGACTAGGTTATCATGTAGGTACGACTAGGTTATCATGTAGATACGACTAGGTATATGCTGATAGTCGGCTACCTAATATAAGCCTCCTCTTCCTTGGATTGGGAAGGCAGTGAAAAAATAAACACTATAGCACAAGAATGCCAAAGTTAATTTTAGAAAGGTGCAATGCGTGAGCTTCCCAGGAGGTCACCCATCCTTAGGGGTGAAGCCAAAATTTTTATCCAGCTTAGCCAGTCAATTGTATCATAATTTCGCTTTCAAGTATGAACCACTGAAACTTATTTAGATTTTTTGTAACATGAAAAGTTAGATAATTAAACATAACTGTCATTTGTGGAATAAATTAGAAGTATTTTCATATAGTTTAAAGAAGAAGAAATTATATGAATGAGGTCCAAATAAGAGATGGGGCTAGCTTGATAAACCAAGGATCTAGGTAAGGGAGTTTCCACAAAACCAATTTAGGCACTTGCCTAAGCTAGACATATGTGGCTCCGTCCATGCCATTCTAGTATTACTCTCGCCAAGCATGCTGAACGGGGTTTAGTTCAGTGGGACCCATCACATTTGTCCTAGTACAAAGGCACTTAACTAAGGAGACAACCCTTAAGTGAACTGAGTGAAAGATAATGATTCATATAGCCCCCCCCTCAAAAAAAAATCAGAATAAAGGGCTTGTTGTTGTTGTTGTTATTAACTATTTGTATGTATAGGTTATGTAGCAACTTGAACATACTTGATTTTTAATTCCAATATCCTACAATTTGCCTTAGGGGAAGTGACACCATTACGATGGTGGAGAGAGGTGTTTCACTGCGCCATGGCCTTCCGTCATATCCTCTTGGTAACATATCTCTTTGATATATTATTGGGAAGACGAGCTTTAGGGCTTTCAAGCCATTTTGATTGCAATGGAGAACTTGTCGATGAAAGGTGTCTCTGTATGCATCTTTGGTTACACTTGATGCTATATTGGATCCACAAGCAAGGTTGTGGAAAGTGGAAAGCATAGTGAAGCAGAGAGGCATCGCTAAGGCTATTTGGGACTTTAGCGGCAAAAAGCACAAAGTCAAAAAAATGACCGAGTTGAAATATATATAAATATTTAAAAAAATGTCAGAAAATATCTAAAAATTCTACAAATGCATATTTGATGATTTACAGAGCCCTACGCATGAAATAGACATATAACAATTATACAATATTAACAAAATACTATACAAAATGAGACAGAGGAGCTTCGAGGAGAAGGTGGCGGTGCTTCGAAGAGAGGAGGAAGTAGGGGCAGAGTTTTTTGGGGGGGGGGGCAGAGGAGCTTCACGAAGAATAGAGAGGAGGACCGGAAAGTTTTGACGAAGAATAGAGAGGAGGTGAAGCTTCGGCTACGAAATGAGGGGAGCTTTGATGACGACAGGCGGTGGTGGAGCTTTGACGCTGAGAGGCGGTGGCGGTGATTTTGGTTTAGGGTGGCTTTTTTTGGGAGTTAGATATCACAGAGAGGAGGGGTTAGGAAAAGAAATGGGTTTTAAGTTAAAATCGGGTCGGGTTCGGGTCAGGTACAAAAAACCCATTTATTTAAGAATTTGTGTTGGGTTTGGATGGGGTACAAACCCGATAATTTGTATTTTAAACCACTGCATAGCACTGTAAGGCGCTTTGAAGCGCATTTCAGCTCTTTTACACTACTGGCTGCTATTTCCTGCTAGTGCTGATGTCACTAAGAATCACCACTTTCGACCATAGCAGTACGGGCATAGGCCGGTATCGCTATCGTGGCCGCTATTGCACCAATGTTTGTTGCTATTGACAACACTGTCCGCAAGAAGTGTTTCTAGTGCATTATTTTTGGTTATGTCGTTAGGTCATATTTGCAAAGGCTTTCTAAAATTTTGTTGCCAGAGCCACGTATCACGTATCTATCTATCCTTCTATTGAAGCGAATATCTATTATATTGTATCCATGTCATATCTGTACAAGACCAATAATTCTATCAGAATGCTTGCACTGTGCTGGGTGTTCTGATTGAATTCTTACTCTCTGTACTATAAATTTTTTTAAAGGATTTGTTGCATTCACATACTCATGTTATATCTACGCCCATACGGGCCATACCCTTGCCTGCGGTCCGTTTGTTAGGAATTTATAATTTACCTGCTATATAAATATGACTATAGCTGTACGACTGTCAACCTAGTAATATTTTGGATTTTACTATTTATACAGTACATTTAGCAGAAACCTTTTTTCGATGGAAACTAGAAAGAATATTCTCCAGTTCCAAAATAATTCTGAAAGCAGATTTCTTGGTGGATAGGATGCAAGAGCACGGAAGTTAATCTTAAGATCTACTTTACCATTGAACTTGAAGTATGGTACTTGGGTTCTCTAAGGGCACCACAGTATCCATAATCTAGTTCTTTATTCTCTACAATATCCACCACCAGGTTGTGCTAGTCATTAAGAGTATTCATTTTTCTATTGTCCAGTGTTCAACAGTGGGGATTATGCAGCTGCATAATCATGTTCCATAGTGGGAAACATGGTAATCTGCAGTCATATTAAGTAGTGTGTTCATATTGCACTGTCTTCGAATTGGGTAGGCTGCGCTCTTTATGTTTGCAAATTCTTCTTCATGTTAGTGTTGATATAGTTACTTGCTAGCTGACTGAGCTACCTGTGATCTTTTCTTGTTTAACTATTACCTGTTAACTTGTATTATTGCTAATTTGTTTGCAACTGTTGTTCGATACGACACTTGTTTTGTTTGACATTGTACTTATACAAGTTGTGTATCTAGATTGCTGCTTATAAATTAGATTTATCACATACTCAGAAGCACATTTTTCATTAGTCAATTGAGTGCTTATGATTTAGATATTGAAGAAGATCTTGCTTCCTCTGGCAACGACATTTATCAGCAAACAGGTGTCTAGAATCCTACTTGTGCAATATATAATTTCGTCTAGTTGTGAATCCAAACTACATGCCCATAAAAATTAAAACAATATTGTTACTTTGTATGTACCACCTGCCTCTCTTCAGGCTGCAGACTGGCTTATCAATATCATTAATCTTTCGATTCCACTCATCCATGGGCACCTCTCAAGTCTGTCAAGTAAATCTGAGCCAGAAAATGTCCAGCCTTTAAGTTTCAGATAGCTTTGCCTTTGTATAGTGACCATTTTGATACTTGGGCTAATACTATAATAGACGTAGTTGATGAAATATCCATAGTTACATATCCTAAATTTCTTAGTGCTCTTGCGTGCTGTCCATCTTTCTTTTCATCGGCGCAGGAAGTTACAAAGGTGTAGAATTCATGACAGCAAGTCCTTCCTACATATCTTAAAACAATCTGCGGAAACGACTTAAGAGGGAAATATCGTAATTTCTTAGCTTCATTATCTCCTGTAACAAATCTTAAAAACTTTGAAACTGGTCCGTTCTGTGCTCCAGGTTTATGTTTAATGCTGAGAAACCCTTAATTTTGTAGGGTATATCGCGAGTGGTAATTAAAGATTGGTTCCATGAAGAAAATTGTACTTGGGCTTTTCTTCATAATATCTAGTTATGCCTGCTCCTTATCTGTTCTTCCTGGAAAAACTCAAAATTTTGCTTCATTTTTGTGCACTTAAAGTTTCTATCTGTCCATTATCTAATAATCTCCTTTTCCCCCCTTATACGTCATGACTGGAAGCAGCTTGTTGAACAATACGAGAAAGTATGGCATCACAGCAGGGTAAGAAGATACCTAACATCCGAGGAGTGGCCACAGAGCGAGAGCAAAGGAAGGCCATGGTTTGGTCTGTTGACACTGCTTAGAAAATACCCAGAGCACTTCGTGATTAATACACGATCCAAGGGAAGGGTTACATCTGAGTTTGTCTCCTTGGTTTCCTTGCTCTCCTAGATTACTATATATCTTCAAATCAAAATCATCGAAACATTACTAACTTGTGTAATATTAATTAAACTCTCCGTGCATGTGTAAACTTCAAGACTTGTGTTGTATCTTAGGCAGCTATTTTGCTGCCTGAGCCTTTGGGCATGGACAATAATGTATACTGTACTTGTCTATGGATCCACATGTATGTGGAGTATTGGCTTTTCAAGTGAGTTTTTCTATTAATTATAATGGTTAATTATTGATTGATGATGTATACTATTGTTTGTTTTGAACTTACTTTCCTGTCAGTTTTAGTTTTGCAGATAGACCAACTTGGTTTTTTTTTGTTACTTTTAAGGTGCCCACCACTGTCAAAAAAGCAATTTGCTATGCAGGGTTCTATCTGCAAAAACAAAACTAGCAGTAAGTTTTGAAAAAATGATACTTTAGGGGCTCTATCCGCAATTAACCCTAATTAAAATTCCTGCATGTTGCAGGGGAATTATGGCAGGCCTTGAATTCATTGTAATTTGCATTTGTTGCTTCAGCAGATTATACTAGAAATTGCAGACTTTTGATGATGTTCAATCGCCATAGAGGTTAAGTTTTATGGATTCTTCCCAATGAGTTTTTTCATAGATGTACAATGTATCCTTCTCAAAAGAAGAAAAAGAGGGGGGATTTTGATTCCCTGTCGTCTACTACTAACAACTGATCATTTTATTATATCAAAAGAGTTTGATTCAGATGATATCATAATGCGAATTTCATTGGATGGTTTCTGGATTAATATAGATAATATCATAATGATTTTTCACGTGTAATATATACCTAATGGATCAGGATACTTTTAAATTAGTATAGAAAGATGTTAATGGTGTTTTTTTTTTTAAAATTGCTCTCGAGTGACATTCAATTTAGGTGTAACCGTATAAGTTCAGATAAGCATGAGAAATGTGAACAGATTTGGAAGTTTATTCTGTCAATTTGCGCAACGTAAAATAACTATCTTGGGTCATGATAAGTGACATAATTCAATTGCATTCACTGTGAAGTCTGTGATTTATGAAGTTCATAGGGTATATCAAATTTTTAAAGTTTGTAGGGGCTTTGTGCAAAACGCCCTAAGGTTTAGAGAGTATTTTGTCAAATGCTTAATTTCACATCCTAGTCCAGAATCGAACCCAAGACCGTGAAAGTCATATTGGAACATCTCAATCATCCGGGTCACCCAGTGAGTTCACATGTAGCATCATTTTGGCAGATAGACGCATTTATTGAGTTTTTGGACTCATTTATTTCTCCTCGCTTTATTATTTTTCAGTAATGTCAAAATTCCTTTTAGATATTAAATTTTTATTTCATTTTAGATATTTAATTAAACTTATACTAGATTTAGTATTACGATTATATGACTAGAGCTAGAAAAACTAAAAATATGGATGTCAAATCAAATGAAGGGAAATGGAAAAGAAGGTGCTTATTAAATTTTAAATGAACAATTATCAATTAAAAGATGATAGAGAAATCATAGTAGTTAGCTTATAACTCTTGAATTTATACTTTTTTTTCTTAGACTTTCATCAAAATATATATGCTCCAGTCATTAGTTGAACCTTAGACTATTAGATTTGTTACTCCAAAATTAATGAATTTGTTATCTTCTTATTCCTTAAACTATTTCCAGTCTCACATTGCTCCTTTGACTTCTCTTTCTTCTCATAAGCTTAACGAAACAATCCAAAAAGTTATTAAATAAAATTAAATGTGGTAATAAGTATTGACTTTTGTAATTCAAAGGGTAAACAGGAACGAATTTAGTAACGAAGAAAATTAGTAGTTCAGGGGGGCATTATCATCCGGAGCCAAATATTTATATATATTATAATGAACATTTCGAATTCTGGTCGCAATCCTAAGCAAACAACAATACCTCCAAATTAATTGAATTCTAATCATAAATTACTAATGATTTGATTTTAAATAAATATGAATCCCAATTCTAAACAAAGCAAGAGCTAAAATTTACAATTGGCCCAGATCGCCTCAAGCCAACTCCCGTCAAAATTGCTGCTATTAAGCCTTTTAATGATTATGATGATCTTGAAAGTATCTCAAAATTGCAGAAAACACAACGCTACATCGATATTATCAGAAAGTTGAATCTCACAGTTCAAAAATTTTGGATGATGATCTCGAATATGATCTCATTGTGGATTGCAACAATTTGTGGGTCGATGTCGATGGCGAGGTTGTTAAAGTTCACAATTCTATGCGCGATAACTACGGATTGAAATTCCCTGAGCTCAAGCCTCGGGTTCATGATCGTATTGATTATGCGCGAGTGGTTTAAAGAATTGGGAACTAGATGGGATCGACAGCTGTTGATTTAGCTGGGCTGTTGCCCTCGGCTACTATCACCGTTGTTTTTAGTGACAGCTTCAAGTACGTTATCCCAAATGTTTGGGGTCGGCTACATGAATCCTATTCTTCCATTCTATTCTATTATTAGGACATCTTCTCTGTTAAGTTAATCATAATCATATCATTCTTAATTGTTTCTAACTAAGTTTTTTAATGTCTACCTATAGATCTCTCCTAGCCTCATTAACCATAATATTATCATTTTTAATAATTGGTGCACTAAGAGATCTCCGTTGTACGTCACCAAACCATCTTAGTCTATCCTCAATAGGAGCAAACTCTAATTTATTGCGGATGCACTCATTTCTTATTTTATATTTTAGTGTATACTCACAAGACCGTCGCAACATTCTCATTTCTGATACACTCATTTTTTGCATATGTTTTTTAGTTGCATCTCTTTCAGAAGAAACCCTGAAGAAAACTACTTATGGGTGTGATCAAGTTCTTGATCTTGATTCGGCGAAGGAGAAAGTTCTTGTTGAAAAAAAAGTGTGCAGCCTCCAAAAGCACAGGCATCGCTTACCCGCTATAGTAAAAATACTGTAGCAAATACTGTAGCAACAGTGCTCACTAACCACAATCTCTCCTATAAATAGGCCCCCTCAGCCTTAAGTTGAAATCATCCCAGAAACAACAACTCCTCTACATATAGAAGTGAGAGAAAATAATAAAGAGAGTATCTCCTTATAAAGAGAGATTGTTATCCTCATAAATTTTCCTCATAGTGAATTCTTCTATTCTTCCCCGTGGTTTTACCCTAAATTCATTTAGGCGGTTTTCCACGTAAATCTGTGTGTTCTTTATTACTTCTGCAATACTTTAGCTGCAGCTCTGCTCTATTAGGCCATGAGTTTGTCCTAACAAGTGGTATCAGAGCTTGACTTAGGGTACTTGTTATATCTACTTATCGTATGCTCTGTAGTTGCCACCTAAGGTGGATCCTCCACATCAGAAAATAAGTTAGATTATCATTTACCCTTTGAAGGTGGGCGGGTACTATTTATGAGTACGGTACTGTTTATAAATACGGTACTATTCACAAGTACGGTACTATTCACAAATACTGAACTGTTCATACAGTTACTGTTCACGTGAAATAGTAGAAGTTACTGTTTGTGGTAGAAGCAATGGCAGCAAAGTTCGAGATCGAGAAATTCAACAGGAGTAATTTCTCACTTTGAAAGTTGAAGATAAAGGCTATCTTGAGAAAAGATAATTGCCTAGTAGCCATCGGTGAAAGACCGGACGACATCACAGCTAATAAGAAGTGGAACGAGATGGATGGGAATGCTATTGCAAATCTCCATCTGGCATTAGCAGACGGGGTGCTGTCAAGCATAGAAGAGAAGAAGACAGCAAA
>JBAKGM010000002.1:5743500-5772129 GCA_037177215.1 Asparagus racemosus | reverse complement strand
TATCTCCTAAATAATGCCATCCAACTGGAATTGGTCACTCACTCACTGTTGTGATTTTCCTTGGTAAAGAAACATGCATGCTTCCAACAGTCTTAGCACAAAGTAACAGTTTTGCATAAGCCCTTGAGAAAATTCCTTTCTATGGTATACTAGTATGGAGAACAGATGCCAGCTGTGTCCATATGAGATATATCATAAGGACACTTATGAAGTAAGGTTTGAACACCTGGCATAGTTACAAGTTCAGCATTTGGGAACAACTGGCAAGGTCCAAAACTCGTAATTTAGGAAAAGTGCCAATATTTAGGAACTACTCGAAAATAATATATAGGTAGAACTAGACACGCGTAATTCAGGAACTACTAAAAAATAAATGGATACGTTGATGACTTGGACTTTGGGGATCTAGACATGTGCCACATCACCAACACTAGCTAAGAGCGTGAAGGAACACACCAACCGCTGTTTACTACAGGAAAACAAAAGAAAAGAAACTATGTGTATACAAAATATAATTGCTTTCAATGAATGGAAGGAAAGGCTGCAAGGATAACCACCATAATTACAAAATAAGACTTCATAGGTCACCATTCTCCATACAAATGTACCCAAATTCAAGCTTGCAATAAATAAAGATACTAAATAATCGAGGTGCCAATCCTCGTAATTGCAATATCAGATAGAAATTTTTCTCACAAATTGTCTTTGCTTGTTATTCTCCTCTTTCTCACATTGCTCACTGCACCTTTGTCTGCTTCTAGTGTTTTCACTCTTGATATACACACTCACACATATGCATGCACGCACACGCACACCCGTGTACACAGACACACGTATATATAAATATCTACATATATGCACTAAAGTGCACACTCTATTTGTTGTATCTTCATCTTTCTCCCATAAAGGACATCGATTTATCCCCAACTCTATTTCTTATGTCGTCTCATAGGTATACATGGAATGTACTCAAAGGCATTAATGAAGGCTCCAATAAAAATTGCATATACATGTATATATAAATATGTATGTAGTAGTGTGCACATGTTATTTGCTGTATCTTCACCTTTCTCCTCTAAAGGACATTGATTTATTCCCAACTCTATTTCTTATATCGTCTCACTGGTATGCATGGAATGTACTTGAAGGCATTAATGAAGGCTCCAAGAAAAATGCATATACATGTTTATAGAAATATAAATGTTCTAATGTGCACACTCTATTTGTTCAATCTTCATCTTTCTACTATAAAGGACATTTATTTTTACAACTCTATTTCTTATGTCGTCTTACTGGTATGCATGGAATGTACTTCATTGAAGGCATTAATGAAGGCTCCAAAGAAAACTTGCATATATTTAATTGACAAAACTAACACGTAATGCTACAGAATATAGTATATGGCATTATGCACATACTGGAAGAGTACAACATACAATGAGCACTAGTTAAGTTCATACAATTATGAGAAATGAAACCATCAACAAAGTAAATGCCGATAAATATATCAAAGTAGCACTAGAAAAGAAGATAACAAAAAAATAACAATGCATATTTTGGACCGCCTTACAAGTATTCATGCCCGCAATAAATAAAAGTGTCGAAATCATACCAAACATCAATAGTCAAATGACAAAATCATCAACCAAAAAAATGGCAACACAAACAAGAAGCATATAACAAGTAATATGCTAAGGCATAAAGGGAACTAATTATTTATATGTCAACTCTATTTCAGATATCAAAACTCACACAAAACCACCCATATAAACATATGCCACAAATATAGCTTAGTTGTATAAGTTCTTGGACTCATAAATAGCTTCATATGGGCATCTTCTATCAGCTCAATGCAGTATACAATCCTATACTAAAGAAAAACATAACCAAATCTTCTGATAGGAAGTACATCCAGAAGTGCAGCAGATATGTAAAGCTACACTTTGTTTGCATCTACCAAGTCTTGTGCTCATTTCATAAAGTAATAAGAAGCCTATAAGAAAATAGTAATGAAAGTCGTGTAGGTTATTCGATTTTGGACACCTTCACACTGGCAAGTATTTTAACCATTGGCCGGAGATTTGATCAAAAATTAACAAAGTCAATTACAAAAATAGTGTAAAAGTTATGCACATACGCCCTGCCCAAGTTAAGATCGTGCGGTGTGCAAACTCTGTAACAAATGGTATAGACAACCCAATGAATCATAGTTAACCAAATCACATAAAAATAAGAACATGATTTGGAGATTTCCAAGCAGGCTGGCAAAGTATCATTATTTCCAATTTCAAACCAGCTGTAGGAGACAAAACCTAAGATTCATCAGGAAAGAAATATAATACATGTTTCATGAACAAAATAAACAAAAGCATAGCAATCAGTTATCTGATTTCCTTATAGCTTTCACAGAAAATGTAATCTAAGAAGTATCCAATAAAATACATACATAAGTATTGCCCAAGATTGTAACAAATTTTTTTTAGAAGAAATTGTAACAAAATTATAATTACTCAAACTTGCTCAACCTTCAGACAAAAACAATCAAGTACAATCAAAATAAACTCACTTTGTGGAGACAACAGCCACTAAAATGTCTAAAATTGGTCTAATTTCACAACCAACTGAACTATGACATAATTCAAACATTACAAAGCTAATCAAAATTCAAATCCCTTCTCACTATTTCTACACATGATTTCTTCAATAACCATCAACACAAGCTCAATATATCTAATCAAAATCTTAAAATTTCCTGACCCATATCGAAATCCTATGAAATTAAGCAGAAAAAAGAAAACCCAGAAGAAAAAAAAAATCAGATTTTGAGTGAGGAAATCATGAGAAAATTTCAGTCCGTTACCTGAATCCATTCAACCTTAAGTACCCAGAAATTGTTTTCCTCTGAACAGGAGTAGCAGATATCAAACTGAACCCAAAAGCTTAGAGAGAGAGAGGAGCGATCTCAGATGAAGTAACAGGGGAAGCTCTTTGTAAGGATAAATTATTGCTATTTTTATATTATTTTCTTTTTTCTCATTTTAATTTCTTTTTGGCATGTGATTTCGGTGACGGTAAATTTTTTTTTTTTTGGTCCACTGACCGACCAAAGCGACAACGGGCCCATTGAAAGGCACGCGTACGGCACGCACGATGGAATACTTAGAGCGGGTAGGGTTCGGGGCTATTTCGTAATAATACCCGCCCCGTGCATAAAGGGTCGGTTTGGATTGAAATCCACGTTGGTTCCAAAGAGCTAAAATTTTCATACGCCAAAATCGTTATCCACTATTGTTGAATCTTGTGTATTTTTGCTTTGGATTGAATTAAAATTGGGTTCTTCTAATGGATGCCCACGGGCACCACTCATTATAAGAGATGAGAGAGATGGAGAGAGCAGAGGTAATGAGAGAAATTATTAGTGCAAATTTAGGGGGATCCGTTCGCTATTCATTTCTCTCTATCTCTCTCATCCCTAAACCCTCGTTAGAAAAACAATATCTACTATTATATATCTAGATTTTAGAAGTGCATGGGCCAAAACAAATAATATTGGGCCAAAATGGGCCTTGCCCCAGATATACAATTAAGCCTATCAACTATTATTAGTATAAAAGATAGCATGTTTCCAGACAAGACCGAATAAGGATTAGATGTATTTACAAAATCGATTACAAAGTCTAAACAAGGCTTTTCTGCAGACAGTACGCAGAAGTTGCAACTTTTTACAAGCATTTTGCCTTATAATGCCGTGGCAGCAGGAGTGAGGTTACTGGTTGACTGAACTTTCATCCTCTTAGCTCTCTTCAGCTGCTTTATAACATCCAATCTCTCTGTAGAATATGGAGATGGTATCTATGCCCAAGAAATTGAATTTCGTAAAAGGTTATAAAATGATTAGATTTGGTTAGGATAGAATGTTTAATGTGAATTCACCGCAAAGGTGTTGCAACTTACCAAGCCCGGGATGTATTTCTTGATCGATGACAGCATAGCAGCATGGCCGATGGCAGTTACCTGATCAGATAAATGCAAATGAGTCTTCAACTATATTTCAGATATGTAGATATATAGGCATAAGCAATGCATGAGCAAGAAAAATGTTTTACGCTTCTTGAAATTAGGTTTCATGGCATATAATTTGTACTTGGTATGCGTCATGCGATCAAGATTTAACTTTTTAATTTAAGGACATATCACATTCTACGATAAAGTACCATTTCTGACATCTTTCAAGACAAATCAGTTTCCCGATAGTGAAAAAATAGTACATATTGTTTGTCTGTTTTGGCAATAGACTGATAGAGTGAAAAACCCTGGATCGAAGAACACAATTACATGTAACTAATTTCTATATTGCTATGTCAATCTTTCGTCTTTTATCTATTGAGACTAAAATGATGAATGTAAGAATACCATGAATATTATGTGCTCACCGGTAGAAGCATCAGTATTGCAATTGGGATAACACAAACAATATCAATTAATGTTCTTGCAACCTTTTTCTTCTCCCTCTTTGTCAATGTCTGCCCAAATATTTGTTTTCGAATAAACTGAACTGTGAACATGACATCAATAAAGAGCATCTTAGTTCCCATGCAGATGTCCTGGATGACAATAACCATATGTCAAGTACTTTGGAAATGAAATCGCAATAGGACATCTCTACTATAATTAAAACAATGATTTGTCTATGTCTTACAGAGGTTGAAGACAATAGTGAACTGCTATATTTAGCAAAGAAACTCTGTCGAAGCTTTGTCTCTACAGCTTCAGGAAGCATTGCAAGGATCTTATCTGAGCAACTCGGCTGCAAGATGGTAACAGAGACCTGTTAGAGATGTTCAGAAAGTTGAAAATAGTAACTTTTTCTACGGAAGTTGTTTTTCTTTTCTTTACCTTTTGTTTTGTTTTTGTTTTTGTTTTTGTTTTTTTTTTAAAGTTGAGAACATTCTTGAATCTCAGTGCGTGAAATGATTTTTTTTTGAAACGATGAGCTATGTGGTTTTGCATTGGCCCTGTTTGGATCCTAGAATTTGACTTCAAGTTTCCTCCTGAATCCTTCCAAAATGTTTTGAAACAAACTTCTTGGGGACTGCATAATATTATTAGGGATCTACCAAAACGACAATTAATCTAGGGGTTTCTTTTCCTCCCAAAAATCTGCAGCCAAAGGGTGGGTGAGGCTCTTTGGTGTTTGGATTGAAGGACTTACTTTAATTTATCTTGGGTCCAACCGTATACTTCTGAACTTTTTTTCTCAAATTCTCATATTAAATCTATCAAAGTTCCCTGCCACTACACAAACTCCAAAGCTATGGCGAGGGTTGAGTGTTATAATTTTAAACTGAGATATGTCCCCGCAAGTTGAGGACCCTTTCATGGGCTGGGACCTTGACTCGTGGAGTGGTATCTTTTTTTAAATGCTCTTTAGAAATTCATGGCCAACAAGATTTGAATCTTGGTTGCTCTGATACCATGTCAAAGGTCCCTGACACTACACCAAAATTCTAAAGTTAGGGTGGGAGTTGAGGGTTACAACTTTATACTCTAGTAAAATCCAATAATCAATTCATGGACAAACATTCATGTTGATCATTATGTATACAACTTTTTGTACCAATTGGTGGACGAAAAACCCAATTCAAGCATTATAGACGCTTCAGAAATCATACAAATGAGAAAAGAAAAAAAATTAGATTTTCATGATATCTACGTTTGAATATCTGTTCAATGTACTAAAAAGAAACTTATGCTCAACTAGAATAGTACAATCATTATAAAAAAACCTGACTGATCATGAAAATAATATTATTATTTTTGCCTGCCGATGTCATTTCTATATAATAGATGAAAAAACACATTACCATGCTATTATTTTGCTTGTCTTGAAATATGCATTTGGCGGAAACATAGGGCTTTAGGTCTTCACGCCTTTGGCGAAGCTCATTCCTTGGGAAAGATGCAGTCACCTCTGTCAGGTTCTCTGTATGCATCACTGGCTCAGGAAATTGAACTTCAGTAGACTTCCTCAACTCACTGATTCATAGAAACTTCGTATTAGCAAAAAAAAAAAAACAAATTTGTATTGATTAATTCGTCCACCAAAATTCTTTAGTTTTCTAGAAAATGATGTACCGTAATCTATCATAAGCTGCCCAGTAATCTTCAAGGCAAAATGTTAGGAGGCCCTTGCTGCAAGATAATGTATTAGAAGTCTTCTTCAAATGTCAGAAAAGAAAGCTAGATGTAGTGGAGAGGAATGTCGCTTTGATTACTAACCAAACTTGAATATATGCCTTGACTTTGTGATTAGGAGACTGTTTTGTTTTATCAATATAATGATCAAAGCTTGAGAACATGTTTGAGCAAACACCAAACACAGTAGATAGGATAAGCTCCTTTTCAGCTTGGATGGTGCGCGGCTTCAATCTCTTTCTGTCCTGGCTCTTTGTGGATGATTCTGCAGCGTACAAGTTGAGCCACCCAATTTCCTCACCAACTACCTATCAGAACAATGATTAAGTGTGAGTTCATTTACAGTTGCAGTGGTATCACTTAGAAAAAAAACCGTTTCTCCTCCCAGATATTCATAATAAATAGGGTAAGTATCACAAAACCTTACGTAAAGTCGGCCCATTTTGACATAACCTCGAAAGGTTTGGAAATGTCACTTAGCCTCCAAAACGAAAAAATTTTATGGTGGTTAAGTGAAACAAATTCAAATGTCATGGCTTTTTTGGGGGGTTAAGTGACGTTTTAAACCTTTTTGGACGTTATGTCAAAATGGGTCAAACTTGACGGAAGTTTTGTGAAATTTCCCCTAACAAATATGTACTCCGTAGAATCACCTAGGCTCTGTAGGTTAGTATTATTAGTCCGTGCTGTGATTCCAATATGGAAAGAATTGAGACTTACATCCATGAACAGCTGATAAACACACATAGAAGAAAGGTCAGGATATAAGAAAAGGATGCCGCACTCCAAGTAGCTGCAAATTGGCAAGAAAGTTACACTTAGTGAATCAACTTATGAAGAATATATGACAAAGTTATCTGGATCAGAAGTTATAGAGACCCACCAGATGAAATCCTTGACAGTTTCATCTAGATCATCTATACCCATTTCCGCTAAGAACAGTCTAGTGTTTCTCCCCAAAAATGCAAAAAGTCCTATAACTGCGAGGTCCCTTACCACAACCTGTGAAATGTGAATGCAACATGAGTTGAGAACATATCTCGAGCAGTGATCCAAGCAAATAGTTGTGGATGTGCCATCAAAGTTAAAGAGAATGCCTCTCCTAGTGACAAATTTCAAAATTCAAAAAAAAAAAAAATCGGAACCATCTAAGGGATTTCTTACATTGGCCTCTTTATATTATCAAGTAAACGAAAGTGTATACATTTTTTTTCCTTCATTATATTAATATAAAAAATGCTAGATCTATTTATTTAAAGAGAGAAGCCATGAATGACAGAAACATTGATATGGCCTGATTCAAAGTACTAACCTGAGAACAGCAAAAGAGCTGCAAAACTCTAATAACACTTTCTCTACAAAGTGCTGCAACAAGCTTCTCTTGAATCAATCCCATCCAAAAGATTATATCTCCTCGTGCATCAAGGTCTAGAGCCTTCGGACCAAAAAAGTTTAGGAACTCATGTTCTACTCCTTATTCTTTCACAGAGGGAAATGGTGTAATATGTCTACAGAAGAATAATCAGGTGATGACTGCACAAGTTGCCATATACTTTCACGGAGGGAAATGGTGAAGTCAGGGGAAGAAATACGTGCAGCATCTAGCTTTTTAATAGCAACACAGCAACTGACTGCAAGAATGCTTACTGCACTGCTGCTGAAAGCTTTTGCAATTAGTAAGCATTATTCATCCTTTACAACAGAACTTAAATGAAAAAATCAAGCACCTGATATATGAAACTGAAATGTGTGTAAAAACATGAGCATATAATTAGATGACTGAGCCAATAATTGGTCACTTGATATATTCATTAAAACAAAGGTAATTTCACAGAAAGCAACCGACCTCCAAGAATAAATCTATGCTTCTTGGCTTTAGTGAATCCAGACTCGTTGTCAGCAGCCTCCGTCGGGATCAGCCACAGTCCACCGCCGACGGCGAGGAGCCCAGCCACAGTTCCCGCGACGAGCCCTAGATCGAGATCGGACGGCGGAGGGCGGCTCCTCTCGACGCCTGCGGGCGTCGAGAGCCGTCGGATCAAGGTCGACCTGCGAACGATCGAAGCGAATCTGGAGGCGGCCATAAGAGAGAGAGAGAGGTTGACTGCTTTTAGAGAGAGAGAGAGGGGTTGAGAGGTTGATTGTTTTTAGAGAGAGAAAGAGAGAGGTTGACTGTTTTTAGAGAGAGAAAGAGGTTGAGAGGTTGATTGTTTTTAGAGAGAGAGAGAGGTTGATTGTTTCTTGTGAGAGAGAGAGGGTGAGAGTTTATACAGTTTTGAGGAGAGAGAAAGAGAGGGAAGACGGAAAAAGGTGGGCGGGGAGAGAGAGAGAGAGAGAGAGAGGCGCGGCGCGTTGGGCGGCACGAATCCACGGTTTTATCGTGGCAGCCGAAACTCTTGGATACCGGCCGAAATCGACACTGGCTCGAGGGTTGGGGCCGCCACGTGTCAATTATCCGTTTCTGATTGAGTTGCCTTTGTCGGGCTTGATAAGCGGGCTGTGGGCTGTCTCCAGTTTACTTCTTAAACAAGAAATTAAAATATCCCATTGTATTGACATAAAAAGGGGAAGAGAAAATCTTCTTGAGACTAAATATATAAAAGTTAATCTTAAATAATTGTCTAAATCCAGAGCAGTATTTCAATAGGGAGATGAAGAAACAAATCCATACTTAGTAGGAAATTAGAGCTTGGAGGGCACTTTTAGCATGATCACTTATGTTTTTAGGCTTGATGTAGTGAGATTAAGCTCTTTAGCATATAGAACCCTGATTATAATTTTAGTCAATTTTATAAAGGCAATTTAAATTGCATATATTTTTAGTATGGTTCACTTGTGTAGCCTACAATTCAAGCTGGAATATAATAAGTTTGAAACATATGGAGAGTTAGCTTTGATCTTGAGTTTGAAACATAGACAGAATGGGCAGTGAAAAGGAAAATCATATCATATTTCTCAATAATGAACTTAATTAAGAGGACTCTAATTTTATCTACCTTTCAGATGTAAGCTTCTATGTATTGGAAAGTAGAACATTCTTCACTTTTTTGTTTTTGGAGATAGAGATGACAAAATTCCATGCTTTTCGTTAGTATTAATACAACTACTATAATTCTATGTAAAATTGGGTCTAAGCTTGTCCAGTTTTTCTTAGGTCAAAAAAGAACCATTAAACTAGTTCTAGTTTGAAGCATCTCCCCCCCCCCCCCCCCCCCTCCAGTTCAAACTACAACCACTTTAACTTAAAACTAGACCATGACCAATACTGACCCAACTTTCTACAGCTTACCAAACAAAGCCTTGGTTGAAACTATAACAATTATTATGTTTTAACTATTTGTTTAATGCTATTTTTCTTTCTTTCTCATGTTCGAATTGTTATAGATTTTAGCATGTAAGTTGCACGTACCAAGTAAATACATATGCGGGTTTGGTGCGCGTGTGCTTTGCTTGCAAAACAACGCCCCCCCCCCGGGGGGGTGGTTATGGAGGAGCACAAGTCCTATCAAAATAGATCGCGTACAAGTTGGGACTACTCTGATTCAACATTGTCCCCATTCTTTCCTCCCTTTTTTTCCAATCCCCAAGCTCTATCTTTCTCAATGGATTGGCACTCTTGGCTATCTAAATCGAGCCTCGAGCCCTCCAATGTCTATGACTACACCCTCCTCTTCACACAAAACGAGATTGAAGAGGAGGACATAGTCCAATTCAACCATGAGTTCCTCAAAAAGCATAGGGTTTGGAGATTGGGGTCCGGTCCAGTCTCGAAGACCGGTGGAGGAAAGGGGGTGGTGGTGGTGATGGTGGTAGACTATGGGGAAGTGGTGAGAAGGAGGTAAGGTGGGACTCATTGTTTCAGGATATGAAGCCTACTTGATGGATACTTTCCGTCTACTTGACAAACGACGTCTTAACGACTAGACTATTTATCCTTGAATCACCGCATGATATAGGGACGATTCTTCTATTTTTGATGAACCGACTACACAATGTTTGATCATGGCGATTTGATCACCAGTGAGTGCGTGTACACATGTATGGTTTCTTTATAGGTGAAGTTTGATTTTTGAGAGCAAATAGGTTTGCTTTTGTTGATGTGATTGATACTGCAATATACTGAGTTCGGGGTTCGCAGTGAGGGGCTGTTTGTTTCGTCTAAAAAACACAGAAAATGAGGGAAAGTGAGCGAAAATGAGGGTATTTTTTACATTTTCCTTCACATTCATGTGTTTGTTTGCAAAATTTTTCTGGAAAATGAGGGAAAGTGATCTTCAAACATGGATTTTTTTTTTCCGGAAAATTTTCCGGACTCAAAACCCCGATTACGACGGAAATGAACCAAACAGGCCCAAAATGTATGTTTTATCCTGTCTGTCCAAAAAGTTAAATAGTATATGTACTTGTATTCATATCCCACATCATGAAAATATTTTAGTACTAGTATCTTGTAGGACAGTTAAGGTCCATACTTGCATTCTAGATTGCACAGATCCGTCAAACGTCAGTTGATTCTGAATGGGCTGTGAGTACCATGTCAATGACGGGAATAGTAGACGAGGCCTTTTACTTTACAAATATTTGGGCTAGGAGTGGGCCTATAGAATGTGAATGTGACTGAGAGCCCGCTGTTAAGTACAGTAGTGCAAAGCTAACCAAGAACCCAAGTGCAAAAGCTAGCGGGTTTGGAACTACATGCGGTTGAATCTCCAATGTAAGAGTTTGGTTAGTGAAATTATTTTTGCTAGTGATATTACAACTCTCTAAGTGCTGATGTTACAATAAAAAAAAGTGTGGAAATAAAGTAGTTGCAACAACACTCAAACTGAAAAAGTGATGCAATAACATAAGTTGGGACACTTCATTTTCTTGTATTCTTTTTTCTCTATAGTTGAATAAATAATCGTGTTCGAACTTCTACGTTTTTCCAATAATAAATAATTACTTTTCGAACTTTAAAATTTTCCTCTCTCAATAGATATCACACTCTAAAGGTAAAGATTTTTAAACCCTAAAACTTTTTTTCTCCTTCTTTTCTTGGACAAATTTCATTAATATTTTGCAAAAATCTAAAATATATTAGAAAAAATTCACAAATTATTTTGTTAAAAGATATATTTTCTTATATAAATTAAACAAAAATAAGTTCTTAAAAAATCTCTAATTTCTTAGAAGAAATCATTAAAAAGTTTTAGCAAGTTTCCAAAATTTATATGATGAAATTCAAAAAAATATTATATAAAAGTTTCAATAATAAATAAGATGTAACTTACTCTTTTTTAAAAGAAAATTATAAAATAGATAAAATGAATTTTACTAAATATTTTGCAAAAAATAATTTTTAAAATGGCAACAATAAAGTCTTTACCCTAAATATTTGGGGTCGACTACATGAATCTTGCTCTTCCATTTTGTTCTATTATGAGTCATCTCCCCAGTTAAGCTAACCTCTAATTCTCTTTGTCCTGTTACCCATAATGTTATCAATTTTCCTAACCAGTGTACTAAAAGGTCTCTGTTGTACATGACCAAATCACCTTAGTCTATTCTCTACTATTCTATCCTTGATAGGAGCAACATTTAATTTACTATAGATGCACTTGTTTTTTATTTTATCTTTTAGTGTATAACCACAAGACCATAAAATTCTCATTTCTACTGCATTCATGTTTTGCACGTGTTGTTTAATTGGCCAACATTCTGATCCATAAAGCATTATTATTTTTTAATTTTGAAACAAATTAAATATTTTTCTAAAAATTTTAAAATGTAATTCAACTATTTTTGTTAAAATAATATTTTTTAAAGTATAATTTAATAAATTCAGTATTTAAAATCAATTAGCATGTGAATATCATATGAAAACATTCACATGAAGATTTTGATGTTAGTATAGTAAAAGGCATATTATGCTACTTAAGAGGATTTAGCCGAGTTGGTAAGCTGCTTATGAGTAATACTACAATGTCTCAAGATTGACTCTCCTAGAGAGTACCCATTCTAAAATACCCGAGGTTGTGCGTTAGGGGGTGTCCCTTAGTCATGCTCGGGGGTTTGATATTCATGGTTCGAAGGATCACAGAGAAGTTCTTTCGTCAAACCAAAAATCTATTAATATGCTAATTTTTATTAGTTTATGATATATAAATTGTTAAATGTAGTAGTTTGGCTATATTGCTTTGTTTTATTTTTCTTCCGCGTACGTTTAGAATTCTAAAACTTTTTTCCAGCCTATTGTATTTAACCACTTCAATACAATTAAAAAACAGAGTCTCGTTTTCTTTCTGAAAGCTATATCCTTATCGTGGAACGAGAGCCCTCATCTTGATCATAAAGAGACATCATCTTCCCCACGAAACTTCCACCCATGTGCTCCGACCTTGCTTCGCTCAAGCCCAGCCTCCGCCGATGACCTCGATGCCCTCGACATCCTCAATATCATGCAGCTAACCTCGTTGTCTGATGCTCGGCATCAACCAGCGGCATTCAACTCCGACAGATCGCCTCCATCGCCAAACCCTAGCCTCCACCGAGGCCAACGGCCCATCGCAGATCTCACACCTGTGGCTCCACCACCGGCATCACAAGTCTCGAGATCTTGCGCGCTCTGATCTCAACAGCTTTAGCTACATCCCCCTGTCCACAACCACCGTAGAACCCAACCACCACCACCACTGCAACGCTACTCACGCTGACAACCTCTGCGGCAGATCTCGACAAGCTCCACCACATTGTCGACCGCCAGCTCCATCAACCCTAGCCCGTTGCAGCAACACTCGCTACCGACGACAACCCCTCCTCAGTCACTTCCACTGATTACGACCACCAACTCCTCATCATATACAGCTCCTCTCCATCCACATATGATAGCGTTTAAGAGGCGGTTGACAAAATGCCTCAACTTTCATCCGTCTCATAGACAACTTAATAAAATATAATAAATAAAAATCGCAGCAAACTCCTCACAGCCGCAATACCATCGGGCCCTCTCTAACTACAGTGTCCATATCAGCGACACTGCCGAACTCTCTCCATCTGCAGGGCTCACGACAGCGATACTGTTGAACCCTCTCGAACTGCAGCGCCCACAGCAACGATAATGCCAGAGCATCTCCATCTGTAATGCCCACTACAGTGACACCGCCAAACCCTCTCAAACTGCAGCGCTCACAGCACCGACAGCCCCGAACCTGACTACACCATGAGCCCATCGCCTCGGTCCAAGCCCTTACCAGACAACACAACTATCTTGCCGCCTGCAATTCTAGCAACCGACGTGCTCTAATTCAACCAACTCTCGTCGAGCCACGCCATCAACCATTTACGCAAATTTAATTTAATTTTCCGAACTCTCGGTTCTCTATCCACCGTGAGTTTGAAGAGAGGTGTTAAACCTAATAGTTAGGTTATCTTGCTTTGCTTTACTATAGTCCCACGTCCATTGAGAGTATAAAACCTCTCTCCTTACAATTGTATTTAAGCATTTTAGTACAATGAATAATGTAGTCATTTTTCTTCCCAAAAACAATATTCTTATGTATATATGCCATGAAAAATGAATGAGCCTGTGTAAGTGCAAAGTGAATATTGAAACAGCCAGGCACTTAAGTGCTATTTAGGCTACCAGGCTAGAAGGCCAGGGATTTTTCCCAACAGATCATGTCTTATGCGGACGTAGGAGACAAAGGGTAAAAAGCAAACTGGAAATCCTAGATAGAGTAAGCTCTGAGTAATGACTTTATGATTCTTTTTTTGGGTTTGCAATTGAAGGATAAAAGCCAATTTTATGGAGAGCTTTGAACCAAAACAAATATTTGCAGCTTTTGAGGCAAACTTTTGATTGTTTTCATGACGTGAAACAATATAAATTGTTTAGATTCCGGTTCTTCCTATTGCACAAAGGTCAGTTCTGAACCTTGACTCAGTAGCCCAAACCTTTTTGGATGGATGTTAGATTAGTGAATGAATAATAATTTTTATGTCCTGACCACCGTCCAATGTTTCGAGTATAAATGCGGTAACCTTGCTCAATAATTTTTTTCCCCTTGCAAAATGCCAATATAAGTGCTCAGCACTTATTCTGCTGCCAGCTTGTGATGTAGGACAGAGCTCTTCACATTCAGTACAGTTTATATTTATATATTTCTCTATGCGGCTGTTTGATTCAAGGTAACTAATCCGAGATAGATCACCCTAGGGTGGTGTTCTACACTAAAACAGTTCAGCGTTTAACTACGAGTAGGCCTGCTCACAATTGTTCGCGGCCCGGGCAAAACCCGGAAATCCGAAAACCCGGGCTGAGCTGGGCACGGGTCCGGGCCAACTCACCAAAACCCGCACCGGACTCGGACCCGGCCCGGCCAGGTCAAAAAAAAGACCAGTCAGGATACCCGGGTCCGGACCAATTAGACCGGGTTGGGCCCTGCCAGGCGGTCAAAACGGTCAAAAAACGATCGTTTGACCGAGCGGCCCAGCCTGGCCCGGCCCGGTCACAACGGTCTTTTTTTTGACCGTTTTGGCCGGGTCGGACGACAATAACAGCCATTTTTGACCTTTTACCCAAAATACCTCCAAAAAACGTCAAAAAAACATTTAAAATTTAAGGGTATTTTGGTCATTTGGCCAGGGGCTGCCTCTATAAATAGAGATGGTTTTCATTTATTTTTCTCATCCAAAACTCATCTACTTCTCTCTAATACTCTCAAATACTCTCTTATACTCTCTAAATCTCTAATCAAATGGCTTTCTCCTGTGATTATAAAGGGCAAATTCCAACTCATGATACTGAAATGAGTCCTACTCTCACTACACCTATAGAAGGTACAGCTACTCCTCCTACTGATGTTGATCTCGAATTTGGTGGCGATGATGCCGCACCTAGGCCTCCTAAAAGGCTGAGATCCGACGTGTGGAATTTTTTTGAAAAGATAGAAGTCACTAATGATCAACACGGTAAACTTCTCACCCAAAAGGCTAAATGCGCATTGTACGGCCATATTTTTCAAGCTCATCATAAGAGTGATACCAATCACCTCAAGCGCCATTTGGAAAAACACTTTCGAGCTTAAGCGGCAACGTCTCAAGGAGACATCTATCATTCTATGCTCGCTCAATCATCAACCTCCGGTAGCCTCGAAGCTTGAAACTACGACGCAATTAAAGCCAGAAAATGCGTCATCAGGTTTATCATTCTTAAAAACCTTCCATTTAAATTAGTAGAAGATGATGAATTTGAGGATATGATTAGAGATGGTTTTTATCCCTCATTTAAAAAAGTTTCTCGTCAATGTGATATTTTGAAATATTATCACGAGGAACAAATAAAAATAATTTCTTATTTTCAAAACTTAAATTGTAAATTATCTTTAACTTTTGATATTTGAACATCTAGAGTACAAACTGGTTATTTATATATCACAGCCCATTAGATTGTTGATAGTTGGCAAATGTTTAAAAGAGTTATTTCTTTTATTTCATTTGAAGATTCACTCATTGGTGTTAATATTGCAAATTTAATAATAGATGAACTTACAAAATTAAAAATTTCTGAAAAAATATTTTCTCTTTCACTAGATAATGTAAGTAATAATAATGTAGCTTTAGATCATATCAAATCATCTTTAGTATTGCCATGTTAGGGTGATATTTTTCATATTAGATGCATGTGTCATACATTACATTTAATTGTTCAAAATGTATTTAATAAAATTAAACTCATGATAGAAAAGGTTAGGACTATAGCTTATGCTCATAATGCTTTTGAGCAATGACTTAAAAGATGAAAATAATTGTGTAAACGAAAAAAATTTGAAACCCAAGTTAATTCCAAAAAATATTGACCGCAGGTAGAATTCCACCTATGCAATGTTAAACGTAGCAATAGTGTATAAAGAAATTATAAATGATTTTATTACTTTTATACTTCTAGTTCTAGCTCTGGTAGTATGTATGGAATAATTGATGAAGAATGGTCAACTGTATATAGTGTAAAAGAAATGTCACAAATTTTTTATGATGCTACTATGTTATTTTCTGGCTGTTATTATCTAACTATTATTCAAGCTGCTTTACAAGTTTTAAATATTAAAACTTTTTTTAATAATTATCGTATGGATGAATATTTTGGAAATATGATTTTTCAAATGGAAAGTAAATTTAATAAGTATTTTAGACATATTCCTATTATTTTGGTTTGAGAGTTCTTATTGATCCATATTTGAAGGATGTAGGCCTTCAAATTTTATTAAATGATTTATATGAGAATATGATAATAGACACTAATGATGGTGTTGTTACAGCTTTTACTCATCATAATAGTATTAAATATTACTTTCAAAAATTATATGAGGAGTATGCATATAGATATGGTGTAGATACATATCAACCTTCAGGTTCTGCTTCTACGAGTTCAAGCCGGGGCACAGGTAAGAGTTTTAATAGGCGACAAATGATAGTGAGGCTAACTGGTGGTGGATCTAGATCTAGGTCATCATCAACCCAAATTTCTGAAATTGAACAATATTTAATTGCACCTTTAGTTAATGATCAAAATAGTGATTTTTGATATTTTGCAATGGTGGAGAGTACATGGAACAGTTTCATATCATATACTTTCCGTCATGGCTCGTGACTTACTAACAGTGCAAGTTTCTACAGTAGCTTTAAAATCTGCCTTTAGCACATCAGGACATATAATTGACGACCACAGAACATCATTAGATCTATCTACCATCCAGGCGGTAATGTGCTTACAAGATTGGTGGAGGTCCGAGAAGAGAACTCAAGGAATTGATCAGATGGCTAGTATTGAAGATAGACTTGATGAGTTGACATTAGGAGATAAAGATTAGAGAGTAGAAATTATTAATTACTTTGAAATTTTTATTTCTTAGCTGTAAATTTTTATTTTGGAAAAAGTTACAAATAATAGTGATATAGATGAGTAGGTGCTAACCTAGTTGGGATGTATTCATATATTGTGATGTGACAAATTTCAAAAAAATTTGTAATTGTTAGTGTTTAATAATAAAGACTTTATTTTTTATCATTTCATTTGTATGATATTTATATTTGCAAATTGTATAATTATAAATGATTAATAATAAGATTGATTTTTATTAAAAGTTCACATATTTTATTTTTTAAAATATGATTGATTTTTTTTCAAAATTTTGTATATTTTATTTTTAATTACTCTTAAATTATGTTTTCCCAAAAAAACTACTTTTTAAGCAAAGGTGAAAAAACAAAGGAAATTCCGGACTGGCTCGGAGCCTAGCTCGGACCCACCAGCTCCGGGACTAGGTACCTCCCAGTGCCCAGCCCGGCCTAGAAATCAAGGCTCGGACCGACCTGGGCTGGCCGGTTTGGACAGGACTAGTTGCCAACCTCGACTATTTAGCAGAGAGTTGCCCTCATATTCAAAAAACTGGCTAGTTTTTTATAATAGACGGGGTTGGGAACCCTGCCTATTTATTTTCGCAAGAGGTGGGCCCGAAATTAAAAATAATAGATGAGATTTCCAACCCCGTCTACGTTTTAGTTATAAATATGGCTGAACTGATTTACTTCTCATCTCTTTCTCTCTGCCCCCTCCCCTCTCCCCCCTCCTCTACTTTGACTTTCTCTCTCTCCTACTCCAACTTTCGATGAAAATGACGATGGGGATTAGTCGGTGATTTGCAGCGGGTCACTTAGTGGATCTTTGGATTTCTATCACTCCTGCACCAAAGTAATTTCGCTTCTTTCTCTCTTATTCAACATTAAAATCCAAGGTTTTCATATCTTTCTAGGGGTTTCATTAAAATCAAAATTCTAGGGTTTGAAATTGGGTATCAATAGATATTTTTGTGGTGATTGTGAGTCTTTGTATGTGATAGGATTTAATTGAAATTGGAATTCTAGTACATAGAATGCTCATAGAGTTTAGGGTTTTCATTTATTTTTAGGGTTTTGATTAAATTCAGAGTTATAGGGCTTGTATGTGTGTGTGTGTGTGTGTGTGTGTGTGTGTGTGTGTGTGTAGGGTAAAATGTGTATGAGGTGCCACCTTAGATGCAATCTGAGGTGGCACCCCTGTGGTTCAATCGCAACCGTTGATCAAAACAAGCCATGAAAAGAGTTCATGAATATAATAAGAGGTGGGGCCCACACTCCCTCTCTTCCCAAAACCACTCTCTCCTCAAATTAAACCACTCGTTCTCCAAAAAGCCACTCCCTTTGCCCCCTTGCTTGGCAGCGACCACAACCCTCCTTTGCCCCCTCCACCTAGGCAACCTTCCTTTGCCCCTCATCTAGGTAGCAAAGTGGTCAGGAGATCGACAGCCCGCCGAGATCCCCTCTAGCCGCCATAGATTGATCACCGCCGAGATCCACTCTGCTACCATTGATCTCCCTCTGCCCAGATCCACTGTGCCATCGATTTCTCCGTGCTTCGCCCCCCTGACCGCCAACGACGATGCCACCACCATCCACCTACACGACCGCCGCCACGACCCCCTTCCCCACATCTTGGTTTTATCTCTTTTGCATATAAGGTGGCACCTTATATACACTTCTCTACACACACACACACACACACACACATTTATATATATATAATTTTTGAATTGTATCATTGTGCATGTGGATTATGAGATTGTTTGAAAATGACATAGCCTAAATTTTTTCCAGAGGTTGAAAATTTGGTTTTTATTACTTATTTTTATGCTTAGAAAATTAATTATGAATGAATAACATACTACGCATGTTGGAGAGGTAACAACACCATTATTGATCATGGAATCATGCAGTTTCGATGGATTGATTAAAGAATCACACCACGTTACTAAAATTGATCCACAAGAGTACCAATTGAAGGTAATATGCAATTGGCACGTAATGTTTGACAGAACGTCCACAGTTGATCTCAAATGATCATCACATGAGTACTATGTTTAGTTTGAGCAAGACTCAACCAACAGTAGAATTATTCATTGAAAAGTTTCCATTTTGTTCAAGCCAAATGTTAAAACTTTCAGGAGAGTTCTCATGCATGTTAGACTTCGGAGTTGACTCTAATGGTTTTCTTTCATCTCGAAGTGAAATGGAGCGGACTCATTTTAAACAACTAAGTGAACCTTCATTCGGGGGAACATCAAGTGCCATGAATAATGAACCTCCCTATTAAAATATAAGGTCATTAGGGAGGGGGCATCAATTGAAGAAGATGAAAGAAGCAACGACTCCCAAGGTGAAGAACAAGATGGTGCACCAATTGATAGCATGCAATTTGTGATTGAAGATGTTGAAGAGAACACGGGATGGCCTGACAATGCTTATGTTAACAATAAATGTGTTGAGTACGAAGATCCACCTTCCGATAAGTTTGAAGATGAGGAGTGGATTTGTTCCTCCACAGTAGAAAATGTTGATGTCGGCTGAAGTTTAAATGGTAAAAGAGATGTGGACTTCACTTTTAAAGTTGATTGATGATATTTGTGATTACTCAATCAAGTCCAATGTCAAATTCAATCAGGTTAAAAGCAATCGAACAAGCTCTGATGCAATTTGTTTTATGAATACTAAAAGGAAAGGTCAACAGAGTGGAAATGCAGCTGATTATATATGTCCTTGGAAGTTATATTCATTTGCTAGAAAAACATAATGCGCAATTTGGAATCACAAAGTAGTATAGAAACACATGTTGCAATCCGATCTTGGAGTCAGATCATAGCAGTGCATTTGCCTCTTACATCTATTGGTTAATTATGCCAAAGTTATGGAAGAAGCTTGATGTAGATCCAGGTCAGATAATTGATAGAGTGCTAGATATGAAGTTCATTAAAATATCATATATCAAGGCATGGAATGCACAGAGAATCACGATGACAAAAATCTTTGGTGATTGGGAGAAGTCTGATGCGATACTTCCTTAATGTTATGATGCGATTAAAAGAAGCAATCCTAATACTGAATACAAACTTGTAACCAAAGTGATTCATCGGGGATTTGAGCAGTTCATGTATGTATTTTGAGCATTTGGTCCTTCGCTTTAGGGAGTTCTTAGCATTTGTAGCATGCACTTATATGATAAATACAAAGGTGTATTACTTGTTGCTATAGGAGTAGATGCAAATGGTGACTTATTTCCTTTAGCTTTTGTGGTTGTGGATGTCAAGAATAGTGAAAACTGGGAGCAATTTTTACATGTATTCAATTATATATTTTTAGTGTGTTACCTTCTAGGAAAAATTAATTTCATATCTAACAGGGTGAAAGGAATTCCTAAAGCATTGCAAAAGATTTTTGGTTCTCATCACTATCACTGATATTTATTAAGAAACCTTAGAGATAACTTTAAAAGAGGCATGGGGAGATGCATTTACAAAACCTTCTATGACAAGTTGGTTGTGCACCGAAAACATGGGTGTATGATCGTATAAGGGGTCAAATCAAGACAACATTTCAAGCTGCACATGACTGGATTGAGAGTAATTTGTGAAGTGAATACGACGACTAGTGGGCACTAAGTAAAGGTGAAGCGAATCGGTTTTGTATTATGACAACTAACTATTTTGAGAGCTTCAATGGTGTACTCAAGGGAGCTCAAGTGATGCCCACATAAGCTTTGGTTCTAAGGACATTTTATAGACTTAATCAATATTTTGTCAAGCGACAAGAGGATGGAGCAAAGTGGACGATGGTGTTGACACCAAAAAAATAAAGAGATCGTAGAATCTCGTGTCGTGCAAGCAAGATCAACAAAGATTACTAGATTTGCTATGAATGAATGTCAAGCTATAGACAAATACGATCATTCTTACACCATCAATTTACGAGGAACACAATATGCATGCACGTGCAACATACCACAATTGCAAAAACTATCATGTTCGCATGTTATAGCGGTTTCTTCCTAGCAATACAGGGGTGCAAATATTTATACTATACATACTCCTCTAAATGGTATCAGTCAAGTCACTATAGAGATTTATACAAGCCGTGTTTCCATCCAATTCTAGATAGTACTCACTGACCACCATATAACGGGCTGCATATGTTACCTCCTAACTATAAGAGACAAGGCGAGCGTCCGCGATCAATATGCATAAGAGGTACGATAAATGAAGGATGGGAAGGAGCTCCAAAGCAAAATAAGTGTGGAAATTGCAAGCAACTGGACCAAAATAGATTTCATTGTCCTGCCAATCCGAATCGATAGCAATTAATGGGTAAATTTAATACTTTTCCTTATTAATATAGTATATGTATTTTGTAAGTCAATGCATACTCTCATATTATACTCTCACATAAATGCACACATAAATGCACACATAAATGCATATGATCTTGATTTTGGTTACTCTATCTTTTCTTTCTTGTTTAATATATTGTATGTAATTTCTAATTTAATATATACTATAGTATAATATTGACACATTTTGTTCTATACGTACACACATATACATCATGTAGGCCGGACCAATCAGGTCCTATACGACCAAATCAACACCATTCCAAGAAGTTAGAGTTAGGGGAGGTAAAATTTTAAATATTTTCAATCAACGCATGATTGTTGTATCTAATATATATTATTCTTTGTAATATATGCAGGCTTTAGATATTACTGATCACACTCGTGCACATTCAGGTTGGGATTTGAGGGATCCACGTATTCAATGCTATATTCGTCAAGTAGGCTTTCTCGAATATTCAAAGATGCAATGGATAAGGCTCAACTGGCCCCTCTTGACAGCTTTGATTGAGTGATGGAGGCTCGAGACAAACACATTTCACATGCAACTGGGAAAGGCAACTATTACTCTGCAGGATGTAGGGCTTATATTTGGCCTTAGAGTTGATGGGAATGCTGTTATCGGTACCAATGTCTTTAATTAGATTAAAATGAGTGAAGTTTATTGGGACAAACTCCTACTATGAAGGGTGGTAAGATTAAGCTCAAGTGGCTACACCAATACTACATTAATGTACCGATTAAGGCGACATATGAGATCATCAAGACATATGCTCAGGCATACATAATGCATATGATCGACACTATTCTATTTTCAGATTCAACTAAGGATTCGGTGCATGTTAGCTAGTTGCCACTTATTGAGAATCTTGAGGAGTGTGGAGAATTGTCGTGGTGGAGTGCAGTGCTAGCCTGTCTCTATAGGGGGAGCAGACGAAAGTGACATTTATGTAAAATAAGGAGTTCAAAGGCTGCATCACTCCATCGCAAATATGGTCACGGGAATGATTACATATTGGAAAATCAGATTTGAAGGAGACCCGAGTTCTTGATGGTTAGATTCTATTAGGATGCATATATATGATTTTATGATTACATGTAATTTCTAATATGTACTTTAAATTATACTATACTTCTGTATATCAAATAGATGAAATGTTTTCAGATATTTTAAAAACTCCCTGAAGGGTCATGAAAATTTTTATAGGAACGAGCTTGATCAAATGGAGAATACACATGTATGAAATCATAAGATTTTACACCACTCAAGTGATATATTGAGCATATAAAGAATGCTAATGATATGTACTTTTCTGTAATATTTTTTATAGATCAAATGGACGCCCTACGAAGGAGTTTTAGCTTCACTACCGGATATTTGCAGAGATTGTGAAGGTATATGGCGTGCTAGGGTCCTAATCATATGCTTTGAGATTGTCGAGATGCACATACCCAATTGTATGCTTCGAACAATTTGAATTAAAACATCATCAACTTTGGAAGATAATTCACCAATCATACATCAGAGACTGAGATTTGAGAGATGATGCTATAGTGATGGAGAGAGGTGACGCTCCAGACCTAAACGCGTAATATACATTGGTATTGATAGATTGCTCGCCAATGGATATATCGGGAGAACAAGGACCTTCCAGGTATATGCTGAGAGGTTCAATTGAGAGAGCGTTGGTAAGTAGATAGATAAAATCTAGACTTGTTTTGTGGTTATTATTTTTTCATGATTATATTGCTAATCATTTCCTTGTGGTTACCTTGTAGGTAGAAAACTCGATGAGGCGGCTTATATTGCACATGATGGCTTGAGATCGATTACCGAGCAAGGGGCAAGGAATGTATTTGTATGGATCATAGGCTTATATTGCACATGATGGCTTGAGATCGATTACCGAGCAAGGATCAAGGAATGTGTTCGTATGGATCATAGGGAAGATTCAATCCGCTCTTACGAAAATATGTTACACAGCTCATAATGGACGTTCAGACTGAGTTGTAGTGTATGAGTGTCGACGGTTGCGAGAACATATCAAGGCGAGTTTAAGTCATGCACATGATGAAGCCGGCCCTCACAGCGGGTTCAATAAAGGAGAATGTCATGCCTTCACAACTTCACACACAACCGGACAATGAGATCATCCAAGCTCATGTTGAGGGGAATGGGGACAATGAACAGGAGGGTGGGGGTGGAAGACTATTTGCTAAAGTGAGTTAATAAATGTTTGTTTCGATTTGTGTATGTGATGCAACTATGCCATGCATATACTTGGTGAGCTTGTTTTTGGGGGATTTTAATGCTTCGTTTTCCCCATCAATATCAACTGATGAATTTTTCTTTAACTGAGATTGCCAAGCCCGACTAATTAGAAAGCGATGTTTTTTTAAAGATCAGTTTCTGGTCGTGCTGTTGACATGGTCAAAACATGATCGATTTTTCAATTTTGGAGAACGAAGTTATAAATGGGTCTATTTAAAAAAAAATTCCTTCCACATGAAATCAAATCCAAAGAACATCAGCCTTGAATTATGATGAGAGTTGACTTTCTTGAAAAAACATATGGTAAATATTAAAAAGAAAAAACCAATTAACTTTGGACAATTATATAACCACATAACTTTCAAAATATGGAAAAAACCCCCCTTAAGTGAGGGGTTTTAAGGGTCATCATGAAACCCACTTTTAACTTAAAAATCATATCAGAAACTCACCTGAAACACAAACCAAGTTTTCTCAGGCGAAAATATCCTCTCGTGAAACTTTACCCACCCAAAACGCAATATCCTCCTATGCAACTGTACCCCACCAAGACGCCCTTGTGAAAATTGGAATTAACTGTCTCAAAAGGTTTCCAGATAAAATCTTTAAAAGGTCAAAAGGGCTTGGGCTTTCTAACTTAAGGGGGTTTTTTATTTTCCGACAGTGACAGGGCCGTCTAATAATCGTCCAAAGTTGACAGGGCTCTACACAACACCAGCAGCAAATCTTCTATAGTTAAATCAGACAAAGCCCAGAGGCTCGCATAGGTGGATTAGTAAGGCACTTACACATGAGAAACAAGTTATTAGAGGCACTTGCTAATAAAAAACAAGTTATTTGAGGCACTTACTAATAAAAATAAACAACAGGAAAAATTCATCTATGGATGACAGTAACAGTGATCAATCACCATGCTTGTATATGTCGTCTAACAAATAGATTCCTATCCACGGTACACACCTCTTCTTACATCAAACCGACAACAAAGTCCAAATGTCCAAAAAACTGGATTCATGAATGGAAAGCTGCAATTTCCTACTTATTTCTCACTGTATTACCTCTTTCCAAAGCCTATCATTTTTATAGAATAAAAGAAAAAATTACACTCCGGAGAAAAAGAAAATACATCTCTGAGTTTAATTGACACCGAAGAGCAGTAATTGTGCACTCAGCAAGCAGGATCAGGAAATTCTAGCCAGAATTTTTGCTTAAATCCTCTTCCCATCTTCAGTAAGGAGGCAAAATTTACAAATCAAAATGCTCCGCGCAAACCAAAAGAAAATTGTAAAGCACAGCGGTCTCATGTCATTTTTGTTTGGATTTGCCGATGGACATGTACAAGGAACTCAACATAGGAAAGGAAACCAGGAGCCTTGTCCTCAATCATGTATGAAAAGAATAGCATGCCTGCGTAGAATACAGTTAGTGACTTCTTTAGTGTCCTTGACAAAGTATAAATGTTTAACAAACAGGCTTAAATGATAAAACTAAATATGGAGACCTACATCCATGATTTAGATTGTTAGATCTCAACTAAAACATGACAAAGAAGAATTTGATCAAATTTAATTAGCAATTCAGTTGGAATCCAGATCATACAAGGACATGGTCCTCCCTCACAAGATTTGGAGTAGGTACAACAAAAAAGTGAATGCATGTATATTTTTTAGAATTAATCTAGCTACCAAGACTAGCTAAATGAAGGCATCTATCAAGTAGCAGTACAATTAGATCAGTTTTTTGCAAGACAAAAATGAAAAGTTATCAAAAGGCCTTTGTCTACTGACCTGATGGATTGGACTTTGAGCATAGCTGCAAACTGCACCCCAGAAAAGGAAAAAAAACCTCAAATTCATCACTGGCCAATGGCAATAAACTCTCAAAAGAACGAAGAAAATAGAATGTGTATTACCGTAAATATGAACATCTCTGGCGCCTTATCTCATTGACCGCCTCGTTTAGTTTCTTCGAGAGGTCATTGTCAAGTTGTTGTAATACCAGCTGATAAAAGCACAAAATATGTATGAGGTGGCAGAACCCAATGTCCATGGTTGTTTACAGAGGAAAATATTTAACAAACATTACTTCACATAACTGGCTTACATAATACCTATATTGGATAGAAAAAAAAACCGAACATGCAATGTGGCTAGGAGCGTCAGATGAGCATGACAATGAAAGATGTGACGCTTTATATGCGATGTTATCTTTTTGCAAAATAAAATATGGCAAGTAGAAAACAGCAGAGTTGCCCCAATGTTTTTCGTCATTAGGCAACAATCTACCATGCAGCATGTTTGACAGTTTTACACAAAATATGAAACATTTCAGCCACAAATCTTCCATCTATAACACGATAGATAGGTAGATGGTCATCAGACATAGTTGGTTGTGAATAAGATTGTTCTATTGGAAATATGGAAACTCATTTTCAGATGGTAGCTGGTTATAAATAAGATTGTCCTATTGGAACTGTGGAAGCTTATTTTCAGACTTTAGGCCACAATGTTAATATAAGCCTACGAAAGAATACAATTTCATAGAGGATGCTATTGGGAGGATTTACACTTTCATTGAAATAAAGTATACCAAATTTTATTTCAAATGGACAAAAGAAGAATAAAAAAAAGGAACATATATAATAACACGTGTCAATTTTATATTTCACAAGATAACCAAAGATTTTACCTGGGATGTAAAGCCTTCAACAGAAGAAGTTCCAAATAACTGTTGAAGGATATCTGGGTTCACCATGTTCCCTACGTAGATTAAGCAATCCTCACCATTTTCTAGGAGATAAATTCCTTCTTCACTTACATGCTCACTAGAAAGTGGAATCGTAGCAGAAATTATAGAGCCCTCATCTTCCTGCCAGGTGACAGCAGAAAAGAAAAATTATTCATAAAATTTTATTTGGATAACATAGACACACATTATCACAATTAAGACTTTCCCAATTAAGAGCGTATCAACTTTCAAGCAAAACTATGTATAAAGAAGACTTCACAAAAACTAAGAATCTACAATAGCAGTCAACAGGATGTCATTCCTCCAAGTTGCTGCCAAATTATTGGTGCTGGAATAATGGACAAGCAAATATCTTCACATAAATCTAGCAACCCAGGTAACAGGGATACTAAACTACCTCGTTCCTCCAGCACAATTTCTCATGAAAGTGAAGTGATTCCCCCCAGTTGACCAGGGTAACACGATGATTGTGTACGAATACAAGATTAAATCTTCTATAGAAATAATTCCTTTAATGCATATATAGACCAAAGAGGCAGATGAAAACGTGTTTATGACACAACAGGAACACAGAATGAGAAATTAATACACCCATTTGTACCTTGGAAGTAAGATCATGAATGGATATCATCCTAGGATATACAAATGGAATAGCCAAAGAAACAGAAAGTGATGCAGCCCGAGTTATCCAGTATGAGCGATCATCCAACTTCCCGTCATTTCGCAACCCAATGCTTTTAACCAGCGCTACATTCAGAAAATAACATATAAGAATACTTGCATGTAATCAAGTTTCTCAATAACACGCATTGAATATTTAATGTAAAAATATACAAAGCAACACTAGAGAGTATAGTATATAGTTGAAATTAAACTAAGTATCAAGAAAAATATACGAGTAACAAAATATAAAATGAAAGGTTTTTCTCAGGGAACCACCCCTGACTTGGGCTATATTTCATGCTACCACCCTTAATTACCCAAATTTCAACAAACCAACCCTAAACAAATATAAAATGAAGGGTTTTTCTCAGGGAAGGGAACCACCCCTGACTTGGCCTATATTTCATGCTACCACCGTTAATTACTCAAATTTCAGCAAACCACCCATATCTACAATTCCTTCAATATACAACCACCCATGTACTTTTCCATCCACAAAATTATATTTTTACATTACCTCTATAAAAGTTTAATTTTGTTAAACTTCGGGATCAAAGTTAAATACATCTATTTAATGATTTTGATACTCAAATTTTTCAACAAAGAATAAAATTTTTATACCCAAAGTTCAATATAATTTAACTTTGATACCCAAGTTTAACAAAGCTTAAACTAGTATAGGAGTAAAACTGTCAAACATATGATTTTTTGGCTGAAAAATTGGATGGAAAAGTACATGGTAATTGTATGTTGAAGAAATGGTAGATAGAGGTGGTTTGCTGAAATTTGAGTAATTAAGGGTGGTAATGTGAAATAGAGGCCCAAGTTAGCGGTGGTTCCTAGAAGAAAAACCCTAAAAAGAAGTTTGATTTATCATATTCTTTATCTGGCTAATACTTAGTTACTTACTAGTTACTTATTTTAGAATATATTTTATCATATTCATTATCTGGCTAATACTTACTAGTTACCTATTTGAGAATTTTCCTACAAAAGTACAACTTTACAAATGATGATTGAAAGCAATGTATTTAAAAAATGCGCTACGAAATATGAATGTGTTTTTCTTAATCGAACAGTGCTTTTCCACTATCTTGCGTTGAGGAAATGGCGCAGGAGCAGCTTAGTGTGGGTTATTTGGGGTTAACAAGAGCTACAGAGCATGTTCCCCTAGCATTTGGTATAGCACAATAGTCCTCAACAGGGTTTAGCACTTGGGGGACCCCACTTTTCCCCCTTTTTGTCTTCAAACTCTCCCTTTCTCGCGACTTGCAAGCAATGTTTTAAATGTCGGCCGCCATTGCGGAATCGAGCCCTAACCGCCACGACTTGCTCTCTTCAGTTGCGTATGTCGTTTTTGGGTGCCAATCGGAGATATTGCAGGCAAAATTGGACTTAACATTTCACTCAAATATGAGTTAACGGGTTTCTCCTAATGCAAAAAAAACCTGACCCAAACCCATATCCAATCATAAGGCCCCCAAAAAAAGCATGATGCTCAGTTAGGGCTTTTTTT
>JBAKGM010000002.1:5726145-5743400 GCA_037177215.1 Asparagus racemosus | reverse complement strand
GACACGTCACTTACTGTGGTTTTTTCATATTCATCTTTTTGGTGAAACACCAAATAAGTCAGCTCATAAGCCCCATAAAAAAAGGTATTATAATCCAATTTTAGAAAAACTAGCTTATAAGCTCACCTAAATAAGCTAGATTTATCTAAACAAATTACTATACCATCCAAATAACTTTTATATAATTTTTATCATAAAAGCCAGTAACTATGAAAAACTAACATAAGCTTAAAAGCTTCTAAAAATTAAGTCCATTCAAACACCCTCTAACAATGACTTGTTTGCGTGTAAGGTGTTCCGATAAGATGATAATTCTCTTCATCTCTGTTCTCAATTGTTGTTGTCGATGGAGGACATTGATGCAAGAATGTGAAAATTTTAAGCTTATCGATCATTTGGAGAAAACTATTCCTGAAAGAGGTAGATTTCACAATTTCAATTTCCTAAACACCCCCTAAATTTCACTAAGAGAATTAAAAACTAAAGATAATGATCTTGAGAGTTGTAAGCACCTTGTTGATCTGTGTAGTAAGAAATTTGTTAACATGGAGATTTTTTTTTATTCCTTGCTGCCATGCTTATACAATGCTTTCATGGATCTCACAAGTTTGTGTCATTATCACAATTATTACTAAGCACCAGGATGTTGGGCGCGTTCATTAACGTGAACACGTGGGGAAAAAATTAATACCAATAAGCAGATACACACACAAAACACATATATTACTTATTACATATTCAGAGAAATATCCAAACATTACATTGAGCATAAAATGACTGAAAGAGCGTGAGCTAGGTTGAAGCTAGGCCAGAAGTAAATTCAAATCTCAGATTTTAATGAAACTATACATTTAGACATTTCAACTTTATGAGAGAGAAATTAAAGCAGGCATAGCAAGTCTAGAAGAAAGTTATCATATTCATTAAAATTGTAATCATGAATGATTTAGAATGGGTGCATTGCAAAATACCTAATTATTTACATGAAACACTACAAATAGCATGCTTTATAGGGACCAGGAACTACCCTCGCCAACTTAAAAAGGCAAAAGAAATGAAGAAAATATAAAATAATTAAAGAGATGAAGATACGATTGCCAGTATACAGGCGCATGGTCAATAAAAGTGTTACATATACACACAAGCGCACTAGAGAGAAGCTTCAATTTTGTTTCCAACAAAAGATTAACTTCAGTTAACTATTGGCTAATATGATATAATTATTCTCTGCATGTACATGCATGAAGATGTGTTCTATCGGAACTCATGCAACATTAGCTAATGCATATATGCATGAACATATGTTATATCAACCATGTATTGTTTGTTTGTTCGCTCGCAAATATGGAAGTAGGCTGACAACCTATTTGAGAAAATGGGCTATCAAGAGACAGACGCTTGTAAGCCCTCCACTAGCCACTTCGGACATTGATGCAAGGTAAAAGACTTATCAACTCGCTATGGATTAAGATTAGAAATCTGAAATTTTTGATTGAATCCGGATGACATTCTAGCACTCCAACGCAAATACCATAATTACCATATCTTAACATATATATAGAAAGATACAGAATTCATTATTTTAGGAAAATATTAATCTCTCGAGAGTTTATCACAGTAAAATTAATCCATTCATTTTAATTTAATTTATTTTTCTGATAAAAAATTTATTTTAATGTTTTCACCCTAAGTCAGACTTTGAGCATGTTTGGCAAATAGTCAAAGAGGCTTATAAGCCACTGAGACATATTTAGCAAACAACTATTTTGACATAGAAGCCAAAAACAATACGAATTAGGGTAACCCAGCTTACTTTTGGGGTGGCTTATAAGCCACATAGTTTAACCGAGTAAAAAGCTGCTTTACCTCTTAGCATTTAAGAAAATTTAAAAGCCCTCTCTCTATCTCCAACTTGAATTATAAGCCATTGAAGCTAAGTGGATACTTCAAAGTTGCCACACATGCTCTTTATCAACACAAGTATATGACAAAGGTATAAAAAGGACCCCCAATCTAATATTAAAAGACTAGTCGCTGAGCACTACGCAAAATTGGATGTGTTATACCGTTCTCTCCACGTACCAAGGCTTTGGAGCACCATTGACATCGACTTTCTATTTCACATGCATCGCACGTGTACACAATTAAAGAAACACGGGCAATCAAATAAAGCATGAAAAACACGTTGAAATGCAGCACAAAGATCTCATAATCAACTCGCACCAATATCCATAAAAAAAAAACTAAAATAATTTTCCTGCCAGTACAAAAACTCTTGCCTTTTAGTACACATAATTGAAAGAAAGCTGCTCATCAAAAGCTATATAGCAAACAGAAACACTCTCAGTTTGGGTGATACTATGATACTTCAACAAAAGTACTCCCTGAATAAGGCAACGGAAAGCAAAAGAGAACTCGAGAGGATCAGGACTTGTCTCAAGAGCAAAAGCTGCATCAAGCACGAGCCGCAGTTGGTGCCCCAGCTGGGCGTGGGGCCTGGCCGGGCTTAGGCGCATCATCCTGCGTCAAGAAATGAACATAAGAACATTTCTTACCGATGATTAGTAATTAACGAAGCCAACCAGTATCATATTTATAGCGTTTCCAGAGAAAAAATAATGGTCAATAAGGTGTAAATTCATTTTACTTGACGAGCTATCAATATATTCTTTAGTGATGAGGCGATTGAGGCCCCATCATGCTAGTCACAGCAGAGCTCACTATTCCTTTCTTTTGGTAGCTCAATCTAATAAACAAGGAGCAGCAATATTAAAGACTTTTAACCCAAATTTTAGGCTTCGACTTCAAGGTTGAAAATATGGGTTAACAGGTCCCTCCCTCCCTCCCTCCCTCCCTCCCTCCCTCTCTCTCTTACCTTACTCTACCTCCCCTCCTACCAAATCAATTCTAATTTTGAAGAAATAGATCAATTAATACAAGGTCAGTCTCTCTCCACCCCTCTCCCATCTCCCTGTCATTCTCAGTCACTCTCCCTCTTAATTTTATATGTTAGTTAGACATTTTCACTTTTGATTTTTTATTTTTGATTTTTAATTAATTTTAAATGTTATTCAGTCACTCTCAGTCTGTCCCTCACTCTCTCCCTCTTATGTTTTGACTTTTGATCAATTTTATGTGTTAGTTATATGTTTGAGTTGGAAAATGTGATATTTGAGTTGGAATATTATTAAATTGATGCAACTATATGCTAGAATGTTGATTCATTTGGTACTATTAAATTAATACAGAGAGTTCATGTTAATCTTCAGTTGGAATGAAAAAAATGTCTAGCCAATTCACAGTTATTTACTTGTTTATATGTTTATATGTTTAGACAATAGAATTTATTAAGTATGTTTAGGTTCCATTTAGGATATTATACTACACATGCATATGCACACCGTCCTATATGACAATCCGATATTTATTTCATGTCCCCCGACATATCCCCGATTTCCGATATCCGACATGAATTTTAGCCATCCGATATGATCTCGACATCCGACATTTAAAACCTTGCTTGCAAGAAACCTAACAGAACAACAGAGCAAGGATACCAAGCGACAATCACGGCCAAGTGACAACAGCAACTTACTGAGGAGGCGAGGACGCTGCTGCCCTTTTTTGACGCCAACAAAGCTGAACAGTAAGTTTCTCTTTTGTCTCTTAGGCTGATATTTTTACTACCATGCTTTTGCCTGATTGTTTTTATTAAGATTTCAAGTTATAAACTATAGATTGTTTTGAAATTAGTTTTTTTTCGTAATTAGTTTACTTTTAAAAGTCAGATAAAATGATAAATTAGTGAGTGTTGTTTTTGAATTATGTTTAATTTTTGAATTTAATTTAGATTAAAACACTAGTTCAAATAAACCGATTTTGACATAATTTTTATTTCTGTACTTATTTTGATTACTTTTCAGTTAATTCTTGTACTTATTTTGTTAAAACTTACATGATTTCGGTTCGAACTTGCAGTAAGTGATGCTTTTGGAATGTTTGTTAAGCATAATGCCTAATTTTTATTAAGAAATTGTGAGTGTATTTGATAATTGTGATGTTATAGTGTTCTGTATGAAAATTGTGATGATTCTAATTATTAAAATCATTATGAATATTTCATATAAATATTTAAATAATTAATAAATCACTTAACCTACGTTAAGCATTATGTTTTTGTCGTTTTTTGTTAACGGGAGGTGAGCATCACATTATGTTTGACCGCTATTTTCAACATCGAGTAGAACCTTGACAATGTACGGGATATGATTTATTGTGCACAATTATAGATATAGATACTCCAAGCATGTTCAGCTAGCTAAAATTATTTCCAATAGTAAGCTAAAATTATTTCCATAAATCTTTCATTCTCCTATGAAAGAACCAGGTGCTAGAATACCTCATTAACCTTCCCGTGAAGCCTGTTTGGTTGTACTCCATGTCATCTAAAAGGTCATCTATTCTTTTATTATCCCTTCAGATAAGGTTCGACATTTAAACACTGCAAAATCAACATGCCTCATAGAGATACCCACTAGAGATAATCACATAGCTCAAGTACTAACAGAGCATTATAATAAAAAATTGATGACACTTTTCAAGAAGACTGTTGTCAGCTAGGTAAGAATTGAAGGTCAATGGTGAAGATACTTGGGTGAGTCAAATACTACACATTGATCGTGTAAGGTAATATTGGAGGGAACAATCCTTGAAAAAGATAGTTTAAATGTTTATAGTCCTGAAATAACAAGTCAATGAGAATGGAAGACACATTGTAAATAGAGCCGATTTGACTTCAGAAATAACTAAAGGTAAACTAGATGCTTGACAATAAACAAACTCATACACAAGTTAAAAGTGACAAATTAGCAATACACACTTAGCGAATATAAACATAGAATCGAAATTACTGTAGACTGAGATGTGAAGTGCCATATGAGCTGTCGTATAGAATTATGTGGAAGTTATGAATATTTAGACAGCCTTAAAATTTTAAGATATAGCTATATTATTCATATCTACCTCCAATATAAAATGTTTCACAGGTTGAAATGCATCCATAACGTTAGCGAGTAGTTAATAAATTATGCAGCTTAAAAAAGCATGACCATAAATTCATGCACACACTGACAGAAATACGGAGTCAAAACATATGCACATGCACAAAGTGAGCGCATAGACAGATAAACATGTAAAATTCCATATAGCATTAGCATATGGTTTAGAAAAACAATTCTGATAAAAAAATAAGATGAAATAGCATATATATCAACTTGTATGACAGATTATAAGATAGTAGGACATACCTAGGGTATATAGAGGTAGAAACTTGAGAGCTTCCGGAAGAATTAATTGTCCAGATGAAGATACTGTCGCGCAGAATTTACGATAGGAGTGCAGGATACTGATGCAAAGATTTGTTATTTGCTCCCGAACATGAGAAAGAGGGCTGACAGGGATGCCGCTTGCAGCTAATAAGACGATAATAATATTAATGTAGTTCTCTGAAACTTTCGAATATGTAAAGCGACGAACTTTACAAGAAAATTTCATAGTTGCACAGCAGCAAAACTAGATCATGTACAAGTTTAATTGCCATTTCAAAGCATTCCATTTCATTTGAGAATATAGTTATATTGCCAAAAGAATGTAAAATACTTCTTGAACAGCACAAGCATCAACAATAAAGTGTAGGTAAATTTACCTTGCTTCAAAAAACAAGAAAATTGTGTATCTAAATCAGCTGCACGGAATAGATTGCTAAGCGTGGTTGTACAGGGAAGCGAGAGATTTGAAACTCTAATTCTCCGTTGTCCATAGATTGTAGTGTAAAGAAGGGCACACTGGGCAAAAAACAGAATAAAGTTATCAAAGAAATGTCTAAGATTACTTCTTGAAAGTAGCAATCTTTCTTCTTCTAATAACCAAAAGAAGCACCATACTAATTCATGGGGAAACCACGCTGAAGTAGTAATTATCATTCGGACACTTGTCACTGAATAAAGATAAATTTCGTACCTGAAAAGAGCATTCGGAATCTTCCGGAAACTTATCATCATGCTTGAAGGTTACCATTATGGCCTTATCACAGTCAATCTGCATTAAGCAAACATGATAAGAACTAAAGCAAATGGCTAAATTTTCATACTATTAAATCTTGGTAAATATTAGTTATTTCAACCACTTTGCAACTAATCAGGCATAAACAGACTAAATATTTCTAAGAAGTTAAAATAAGCAATATCTGATTAGTAATTTTAAGGAAAACAAAGACTGAAAGTCATATATGATAATTGAAAGTTATAGATAGTGGCCTACGTTAAGTAGTGAAATTGAAGCAAAATTTTTAGTGGAAACAAAAAAAGATTTACAGAAAGCACTGGGAATTAAAGGACTTTAAAGCTATTCTGATTTGAATATGGATTACTTCGAGAAACACACAGGAATCACCCTCTCTTAACTATAAATTAAGATTGAGAGAAGCATTCAATGCCTTACTCAGCAACATCACTAGGCGAGAGAGCTAAAAAAACGATGTTATCATTATTTAGAATTGTTCGAGATTTTGTTCTTGGTTTTCTTCTCTTTTCTAACCATTTCACATCATGTCGAACCCAGAAATAAGGAAAGAAATCTTAGTACATTACTTCTATATTATTTATCAAACAGCAGCAATTGCTCGAACACAGGTCGCTGTAGAAAGAACAAGTATACAAGAAGTCTCATCCATCCATGGCATTATACAATTAGGTTTCACAACAAGCATTTACTGTCATAATTATCAAAGATAAAAAAAAAGACATACAAAATGTTGGGCTCTAGGTTTTGTTTAAACCCATAGTTTTCCTTCATCCTCTCCTATGTTACCTGTGCACTTCTATTAGGAAGTTGTGCCCGACACATACCCGTACCCAAACCTCTTGGACACTTCTTGGATATATGCATATGTTTATTCGGGCATATAATCAATTATATAATACATGTTTTAATTTAAAACACTTCTCACACACTTCTTGGATGTATATTCTACAGTTCACATCTATTTCTTATATATGCATCTTATGTAAGTGAAAAAACAATATTGATCCTATGTAAATTATTGTTTTAATACACAAATATATATCACATGCATATATAAAGCTGAGTCCCCGTGCCCTACCTTTTACAATTTTTCCATGTCCCACACCCATACCTGTACCAGTACTCGCACCCATGCAACCTAGATCTTCCCATCTTCTCTATCAATATTTCACTTGTCAGTTCAGCAGCATACAAAATGTCAGTATGTTAACTCCGTATTTATCAGAAAACAGAAGTTCCGGGACAAAGTTGCAGTAGACATGAGAAGCATGAAGCATGTCACGGTTAAGTCCAACGTCATTTACTAGCATTTAACTAACTTTAGGCTACCTAATTTTAGGCTACCACTATCAGTAATATTTATACTAAAAGATATTTAAAATGGTAATGGTGTTACTACTAGCTACCAACACCACCATCACAACCACTACTACAATTTACTATTGTAATCTAAAATTTATGGTAATGTTGTTACTACTAGCCACCAACACCACCATGGCACCACCACAACCACTACTACTGCTACAATTATAATTTAAAATCTATTTATCACATATACACAAGTATATTTGTAAACATAAAAAAATAAACGAAAAGACAAACGGAGAAGCATTTCTGAATTCTGAGTAAAATAATCTATTTCCCTTCAATCATCAAGCTTTCCCATCCTAGTTTATTTAGCTACTACCCCTGCCAATGGCATAGTCACTTGGCCCAAGTTGGGAAGTATTAGGGGATACTAAAGTTTGTTGGAGGTCATATGTTGGATCTTCAGCATGCTGATCTGATCTGAAGTTGGTCGACATTGCACAACTACCACTCATGTTTTAAAAAGCGAGCACCAAGCCCGCCTAGGGGCCGCCTAGGCCTAGGCAATACCTTGGCCAGCCACCTAGATTTTGAGGCCACCTAGATTTTGTGGGCCGCTTACCCGGACTGCATGGCTTAGGTCTTAGTCATGATTTCCTCTGCTGCAACCTCAACGTCCTTCAACCTTCACCGAAATCCTCCGGACTCTTCCACTACCTATGAACACCTCCTCTGACCTTCAGCAAAACCTCCTCCGCCACCACTTAAACAAAGAAAGAAATCATTGACGCTAGGTGTTAGTCAGGTGCCTAGCAACGCCACGCGCTTTCTATAACATTGGCATTTATTATCAATTATTATAATAAAAAATAAAACTAAAAATAAAAATCGCCTAGGGTCCCAGCTAGCCACCTAGGCTCTAGGTGTCGAGTCCGACACCTAGGTTGCAAAGTGATTTCTGTAACCTTGCTAACACTGTAGAAGATCTGAAGTACAAAACTTTAGTTTTATCATTTTGCATTGGACAAACACTAAAAGAAAAAAAGAAATGCGGAGCTCATATGAATTATTCAATATAACAACCAAAAGAACATCCTTTAAATTTAAAATTTTACATGCTAATAACCCAAGTTTTCAATGTTGAAAATAATCCTTTGCATCCATAATAAAAACCTAATCAATAAGAAATTAGTTATTAATAGAGTTCAGTGGTTGGTTGGTCTTGTCTCTTTATCCTTCTGGTCTGGTCCAATAGATCATATCATATAGGGATATCTCAACGAACTTTCTTCGTTGTATTAACTTTAACCATGTTGAGGGCTTGAACTAAACTGTTGCATGGATTCAGATCATTACAGACCTTGACTCTTTTAACATTATTGGAACAAGCTGAGGAAACCCAATAGTTAATAAGAACCAACTTCAGAATTTATTTTCTCAAATTTTATCTTGTCTTTTACTTGTAAATTGAATTAATAATTAAATACTATATTGATTCAAAAATCTGTGATGAATCATCTAGAGGATTATACAAGTTCTAGTTAACGCTTGCAAAATTGGGTTCATACATTCTTTGTCATTAGTTTGGGCTTATGCAACCAAGAGAACCAATAGTTCTCGTAAAAAAGAAAAGTGCTAGAGAAAGTGTTACTATAAACCTCTTGATAATAGGAGGGGTGAAACCATTGGCTAGAGAGTACCAAAAACACCCTGCGCTACAACAAGATGGAAGATGACTGACACAGATAAAGATATATAAAGAGAATGGTACAGTGATAAAAACAAGAAAAGTTTCTCCCCTCACATAGCTTGAGCTTTTAGTGGAATCTTTCAGAATTCCAGATAATTTATTCAAGAAGGGAAAGAGAGAAAAACACCTGGGAAGACATTAAAACAGTGTTCCTAAGAGAAAAAAATATAGTTAACATTTCAGTATGAGAGGCACCACTACTTGACATTGCATCGATGAAATCTTTTCTTTTAATTGTCTAACCAATAGAATTGCTTCTGCTGATCATGTTGAAATAGAGAAAATCTTAAGATAACTTTTATTTCCATATATCTCCAAGCATTTATTTTTGTATCGCATTATTCTTCCTTCAAGAATAGCAAACTTTTATTTCCCATATATCTTCAAACATTTATTATTATTTTTTATCCATTATTCTTTCTTCAAAAAAAACATTAAACAAAAGATTGCATTTAGAGCAAGTTCAAATGAAACATTTTCCTAAGAACATCCAACAGGAGAATTGCAGTGATTGATGGCTGGTGGAAAAGATCTGATGCCCAACATCTAGATGTCTGCAGAAACCATACTAGTACAAAGTTGGATGAATGGATACAATAACATCAGCCAAATGAATAATAGGTAATAACAACAAAGAAAAATGAGATGCAATAATAAATCTTCTTTAGCTTCATTTACAAGATTTAGCTGGAAGAGCTTAACAAAGACGTTTGAGAAGGTTACTGTTCGTCAAGTTTCTATCGTCATTAAACAAATTTTCTTTTACATCTAGTTGGTACTACAGTGCCCAAAAATATTGTCACCAAAATATCTCCGACATCTGCCCCAAATAGCAGTTTATATTTCCATTAATGACAATAGTGTAGATCAATCATGCAGTTAGTTGAGGAATTACAGTCAAAAGAAAGAAAGAAAACCTTATAAAGAATAATAATCAATAAAGGTATGGCATGAGGGTACTAACCGCAGGAAGATCAATGTCAGTTGGAATTCGCTTGCAGAAGTTTCCCGAGTATTCTTGAACTTGAAGACCCTAAAAATTAACAATTGTTTAGACGTAGGGATAATGAGGAAGAACGAAGAACTCTTGTCACACAAATAAGAATCAGAAATAGTGAGGAAATAAGCTGAGATCATAGAAAACCAACCTGGCTGCATCGAACCCGCATCACAGCCTCAAACCCTTGAGGTCTACTAATGTTCCATCTAAGATCATTGTAGAGCTTAGCAGAATCAGAAAGAGCAGAAAATGGGTAGTAATAGTACACCTGCAAGATATAAAATAGAGTAGGTCCCACTGAAGAACAGCAGTTTGAGCACTAAAATAAAGGGAAGAAACATTAGCTGTGGGTACAGATTACGCACAGGAATTAAATGTAGGATTGGAGAAAGAAAAACTCTATGAATAAATCAAAAACAATACAACCATATTTTAATTCTAGTTTGAGAGGTTTCTAAGAACTCTCAAATACAAGGCATATGCGAATATTTTCTTCCCAAGAAGTTTGGTATCCCTCTTCTTCCACGATATACACCAACTATTTACCACCTGAAAAAAAATTTATGGCTTCTCCTCCATATTACCACAGCATTTTCTGCTGGATCAAGCTGGCAGTTACGTCTAGATGTAGTTTATATTGCATATACCATTCAAATAAGTATCCAAAGTATATCTGAACAGGCGAGCAACTCAGGATCATAGTCCGACACGATCTGGATTGTGCACTCAGTTGTTGGTTCTCTTTGGCATCCGTTACTGCTTGATGTCTTAAATCTATCAGTCCAAAACTGGTTAAAATACAAATTTATGATATGTACTCAACTTTGAGTCTCACTGTGGCCATTGAGCAGCAACATGCTTCGCCTCAGGCAAACACTGACACAACAACGCCAACCATTAATTCACCACCTATCCTTCTTTATTATCTATTGCTAAACCCAAATTCCTTGTCACATCACCCAAGACAAATTGACTTCTCATCAATTTCTTAATCGACTTAAGAGCATGATTCGTACCTTCAAAAGATTAAAACGGGACTAAAGCAGCTTAGGATTTGTATGGTTTATATGAGCTGATCACCTCTATGATTAGTACTTAATAATGGAAGAGTAATCAAGATTAGCATCATTACGTATGATCTATGCTTATTAATATCATTGCTGATACAGTAATTATATTATGCTATGTTACCCAGGTACTTCTATAATGAAGTCGTACCCGTACCGGACACATACCCGACACTTTCCCGTACCCAAACTTCATGGACACTTCTTGAATATATGCATGCATTTATAACATGTACTCAATTATACGATATATGTGTTAATTTTAAAACACTTGTCAAACACTTCTTGGACGTATAGCTTACACTTCACATCCGTTTCTTGAAACAAGTTAGATATGGGTCGGATTTGTTTCAGTCCATACCCAAGGTCAAAACTATTTATAGTTAAATGGTCGTTTGGAGGTCTAGTAAAAAAATGAGTAGTTCCCAATTTATGATTATCAATATGATAAAAGAAACTTAAAAATGTGACCGGAATTTTAATTCTAATGACACGTGAAGCGGAAAAAAATGATCTCATGTACATTATTAACAATATATAAATATAAAAATATATATATATATATATATATATATATATATATATATGCGTGGCCCCGTACCCTACATTTTCAGTTTTGCCGTGTCCCGTACCCGTACCCGTTTCCATGCAACTTAGATATTATGTATTTTTAAGGATTTATCAGAACTGCATAATCCTTCTCTCATGCAACATAGCGTGATTTTCCACTAGCATCTTATCAAGTGTTGGAAACATGCATTTTACAGCATCAAAGAAAGACTCCATATCAGTCATCAAACCCCTTAATTACTAGTATTTTATCGCATCTTATTACAAGCTGGAAATATGCATCTTGCAGCAGCCATGAAACTATGGAAGACTCCATATCAGTCATCTCCCCTCTAACTACTAGTACCTGTCGCACTGCAACTATCTTGTTATATCTTCATCGCAAACATGTCCAAGAGCTAACATAAGCCTCCAATTTCCAACTTAAGTGAATGACTCAGAGTGAAAGCCATGGTTCTACAATAAACTAGATCCTATGTTCCTAACTATTAATATTTCATAATAGGCTATGCAGGACATTGCAATCTACAGGGATGTTCAATCCCCCTCCCCGCAACCCCCCCTCCCCCAAAAAAAACCCCCATTCCCGGCGCCAAATTGCCACATGACAGAACTGCCTTGGATGTGGGGCATTTAAGAGGCCATCCAGGCACCCTTCTCGACCTTTTTTATTTCGGTGCTGAATAAATATCACTTGTTTGAAAGTGACAATGCAAAAAAGCTTTTATGTGCTTCGCTCTGAATATGTTTAAATTTGGACCTTGAATGTGGGAGCATTAAAGAGGCCACCAAGGCACCCTTCTCGGCCTTTTCTTATTCCACATTGAATAGCTATCACTAGGCTAGTGGCCACGCCAAAAAACTCTTACATGCTTCATTTTGAATTTGTCAGATTTGGAAAGCGAGAAAGAGGAAGGTACCAAAGAGCAGAAAATAGAAGCATAGAACACCAAATTAACATATACAGCTTTCATAGTTTTTAGCAGCATCTTCAGAATATAACTGCATTGTTTAGTTGAGGACACTATACCTGTCCTCCAGTAGTTCTGGGCACAGTGGAGATGGAAGCAACGTCAACATATGTCTGAGCAGTAATGAAGATATCAACGCAAACCTGGTAATAATATCATAAACAAAATCAGCATTTCCATATCAGGAAAAAAATGCTTATTCCCATAAAATAGTGCCATTTTTCGCGTTTTCAAAAGGTGTAAATTCAGATTTAGTCTATAGTCAACTGGAAACAATATAGCAAGTTTGGGCATGTTACCTGATACTCAGCAAACTCTATTGCCATAGTTTTCAGAGCCTTGTCTGCAGGCTGGAGCAATTTATGAGCCTCCTGAAATACAAGTGAAGGATATTATCATTATAAAACGCACTTGCATCTGTATAAGATTTAGAATACACTTGCATCCGTGTAAGATTTATAATAGTTTCAAAAGATAATGGAGGGGCATGTTTTAACATATTTTAGGCATACCTTTTCTCCAGAACTGATATTTGTTCGTCCATCAGTTTCCCGTGAAGAAAGGGATCCAATTCCAATAGATGGTAATACTGAAAGAAAGAGAATGCAAATATTCTAAGGTGATTTCTTTTTTAAAATATGTATCCTAACTCTGTGAACTAAATGATATAAAATATCATAAATTACCATAATTTTCAAAAACTAATTAATAAAGTACATAAAATAACTTGACGAATTATCCACTTTGTGATAAAAATCAAATATGTCAAGAAGGAAAGGTGCATCTACATTTATCCCAGTGAAGAGGACTGCTTGGATTTTTAAAATAGATATACTTGTAGAAAATTGTCCCGCCACACTTTGTAGCCCAGAATAATTTATCATGAGAACAAACTAAATTAGAGCCTGTTGCGCTAAAATCATGAGAAAGAGTGAAAAATCTGTTGCAGAAGATAATGATGCAAAAGAAACCAGGAAGATATATAGTCAACGGCCAAAAACTTTTATGTAAATTGGTTTTACAGAGCAATTGAAGCTTTGTAAATAATGCAGTCAAGCATCAGGTGGTATCAGCAGTACATTAATGTTAAGACACATCAAATTCAACATTTCTAAGGTACTTCTTGCATGCTCCTTGAACACATAGTGCACTTTCAAAACTGTTTTTAACTTATATTTCAAACTCAAAATGCTCTTTGATACTTGTCAGACACATTTCTGACACTTTTTGAACACTCCTTTGACACAAATTACAAACATTAAATATCATTCTTCAATCTTAGTTCAAATTAAGAACAAGCTTGAACGAGAATGTGTAGTCATGTACATGGTCTTTAACTTCAACCACTATCTGGATTGCAAATTATTCAACAGGGTCATATTCACTGTCAATGCATGCATTTCCAGATTTTCTTTTTCACCCCAAAGATGTAGAAAAACTATGTTCCAAATCAAGCAAAGAAGGACTTACAAGCTCACTTTAGTGTGGTTCAAGCTTGAACAATATCTGTGATCCTATTGGATAAAAAGCTTTTAACATCTTTATTTGTAATGACAAAGCCAGAGAAAAGAGTTAGGAACCATTTGCATAACAAACAAAATGAAAAAAAATTTCCTCAGCATCCAGCCAAAAAGCGAATTTGAAAAAGACGCTTTTATAGAAAAATTCACACCGATCCCACCTGAAGCCACCATCTTATTATGTTTTACCTTGAAAAGGCCCCAAACATTCCTTCCCCAACATGTGGAAAACCTTCTGAACTAATATGTACTTCTAAAAGGAACATTAAACATACCAAAACAGATCCTAATATTAGGAAAACATAGGAATCTAGTGAACAAAAGATTTTAGAAATCCCCTACAGTTCTAACCAATTGTAAATGATATATAAATGAAAATCGTTATACTTATTTATAAGAGTAGCTTGTTTCCAATATAAATTTTAAAAAAATGTACACAACAGTACTATTTGATAGGACAAGGCTCCAGAAGTCCAGCAACATATCTTGTTTCAGATTGCCTTGGAGTATATCCTTAATTATAAGAAGTGATTTTCTCATATGTTGTTCTTCAATCATATCCTAACTATCTGACATGTTCACCAAATTTTCTTTATAACTGCTGCAGAAATTGGTGTTACAAGCACATTTCTAACTTTCCAGCCACAACAAAACATCTTGTGCTTGGAAATTTCTGCTCACAACGAAAAAAAGATCCCCACAAGTCCATCTAAACCTTGTCATTTCTGACTTTGATGCCGATGAAGTTTGACAGCATGTCGTCGGTCATGTCACAGCCTCAAGCAGATCTCATCAATGCTGTAGGCTTCTCCACCATCCACAATCTTCTGACATCTCTGATCCATTTTCAACCTGTCGAACCGTTTCTTATTGATTTAACATTCGACATCCTATGACCTTTGCTGGATTAAGTTCACATTATGTTTAAGATGGGTTGATCTTCTTGATTATCATAACCCATGTGAGATTAACAAAAAAAAAGCTCAAGAGTCAATTCATTATCAGGCACTATGCAGGTTATACAATTGGATGTGAATCCTGATAATCTTGGAAGAACCATTATTTAATTGTGACTTTTATTGAGTAATTCTTTGATCCTATAAGCTTGCTTAGACTTGTAGTTATTTTTAATATTATTATAGATTGGACCTCATTGCCCAACTATTCATTACACTACTTAAAGATTGCAATTCCATTGAAGTACCTAGCATATAGAGTGCGTTCATTTTAGCCGCCGGTGCTTAGGCTTGTTCTCACATATTAGACTGATTGATTTCATACCTGACCTAAACCTGACCTTAATCATACCTGCTCAAAATCGAGGTCAGACTTAATTGGATAAAAAAAAGTAACGTGATTGGTGAAGTGAAAACCAAATGGTGCTCACTTCAAAGAACTTGCCTTTTAAAGCCCCATTAGAGAACTTTGAACCTTTAAAAAATTACTTAGAAGGAACAACTGTCTAATAGGAACAAACAGAAGTATTAACAGGAACCCTGTAGAGATCTGCTAACAATGAACTGTGTATAGGCACATACTATTGCCAAAAATTCATTCGATATAGTCCATTTATATGTCATATCTGCTATACAATCTACTATAGTAATATTCTCATAAGTGATGCTAATGATCGCAACTACTTCACTCTAGCAATAAAAACTAATCTTGCAGCCAAAAACCAGTGTAATAAGATATGTAGAGAACCAACACCAAAGAACTTAATAAAAAGCTTAATAAAAAGCCTCTTAAATAGGAAAAATTACTCTTGTTGCATTTAAATAGAAAAAAACCAGCTATACGTAGACACTTGCCTGACTGGAATACAAGAAGCCTTCCTCCTGTGGGCTTCATTGCCAAGAAAGAAGCCTGAAATAAATTTAAAAATAAATATATAACTGGCAGTGAGCGGACAAAATTAAAAAGGTGAACTGCAGTTACTTAAAACTTTGTAATGGCCTGGTGCTGTCAGGAAGTTGCATGCTACATAATAATTAGTGAATGATGTAACATAAACAAAGGAGCTTTTGATTTTTCAATTCAATCATACAAAAATGTAAACCAAACTTCTCACTTTGCTGTACAATGTTTGTTCTTAAGCAATTCAGTAACTCAAAGTCACAGTAACGACAAACAACATGCTGGCAACTATTGTGGATAACAGAAGAAAATGGACAGAGCAAAAACAAAAAGTATTTGACAACCATGGGCAAATATAAGTACCTTAATGGCTGCACCAAATGCAGATTCAGCCACTTTATTACTTTCAAACATGGTGGGAATGCTGTCAAGCAGCTGCTCCAGATGTTCGCGGCACTAAATCCTCAGAAAAGACAACAAAAATGCTCTAAGTAGGATATTGTGAAACCCTAATTCGTAAGTGTAAAACAAATGCATATGTATGGAACAATATCAACAGTAGGGAAAATGTGCAGGACAAACCTCAGCAAGTTGAACAATTATGTCAGAATGAAGCGGAGTATAAACATCTTGTATATCAGGAACGATAAGCATCACAGGCTGCAAAAAGAATAAGAGTCAAAACAAAACATGTGCAATCCACAGATAAAATTATATGCAATACCTCCTTATTCCTTGTAAGGCTTATATCTGTGAGAAAGCCAACAGGTAATTCCATATTCTTATGATGTCTATGTCCTAACAGACAAGAAGACAACATTAGAAGACTAAACTTGTAGAAAGCATCCTATCACTTCAGTTCACCTCACAACATTAGAAGGCTGAATTCACTGCAACAATCGTATCACTTTAAGTCACCTTGCTTTGTCGATGGTGATATTTCAAATCCCTAGTTTTACCTTCCACTTAATGAATCTCGAAGGAAACGTGGATAACAGTGAAAATCCACGAGTTAAGAAGAACAATACTGACTGACATTATATACTTTCTAGCAGTTTGCTTTATTATAAAATTATGAGACTGAACCTCATTTAAGTAAAATGATACATGCTTCAAAGGGATATATATATA
>JBAKGM010000002.1:5713297-5726045 GCA_037177215.1 Asparagus racemosus | reverse complement strand
TATATACATCCCTTACTACATGTTAAGTTAATTTTGTTGAACTCTCACTGATGTAATAAATATTTTCTATGAGGGGAGGAATTTTTTCCATCCTTAGACAAGCATGGATGGCAACACTCCACTTCAATGAAGAACCTTCAAAAAGGTGCATTTTAAAACTCATGAAGTCAGGACAAGAATAATGGTATGAATCTTCTCTATTGTCATATCAAATACAGTCAAGACATATAGCAAGTAATAGATAACAACAATAAAATTAAATTTCATACCTGCTGAAGAACCCGTTTCAGGTTGTAGAAATGAATAGATGAATCAAAGGTTGCAATGCCCACCATTGTGCGAGGACCTTCCTGTGTAGAGCCCAAGTATCAGCAAGTAAATCTGAATGAGTTTCTTCCAATAACAAATTACAAGATTTACAGAAATTACTAGCCACGTGGTCATCAGATCATGCACAATCGATAGTTTGTCAAATCATAAACTTGCGTAAACTGTTGAACACAAATATCCCCAATATGGTAACTTGTCAATAATATAAAAGACAGAAATCATTTTGACATAACCTAGCAGGAATAGAAACAAAAGGAGATTTATTATTTATTTTGTTAGTGTTGTCATGGCAGAAAGATATACCAGCATGAAAGAAACTAACCATGCGACGAGCATTGATTTTCCCATAAGAAACAGAATAAAAAAATCACTGTTGATAAGACAATTAATCAAATCTTCCAGTACGATGACCGCAGTTCAAGAAAGGGTGCAAGAAGAAAGAGTATTCAAGCGAGAAACAAGAAGAAACAGCCAAGTGCAAGTAATCTAAGCAGCTAAGAACCCCTTGTATTCAGGACATGCTCAGGCTCCTGCCTTAATGTTCTTAATATAGTAAATTTATCAATTCCTGTAACCCCCTAAAAGAAATATAGAAAATCTGCTTACTAAATCCTTCGATTAGAAAGGGTATGAGTTTGGTAATTGTTGATATGATCAATATCCTCACCATTTACTAAAGAGACAAGTGGGTCGGATTCAGGTAGGTCTTTCTTAACCTGATCTGACTCTAAATAGCTTCAGATCTGTGTTTTTACCCAAGTCCAGGTTCAAATCTGATCCCTCAAGTTTGAACTTTAAATTTGGTCCAGAATGACTCGTATTATTAAACATTAATACCATATGATGAAACTAAATTTTAGCATGTTTTGCATGTTGGTTTAGTTTTAACAGGTTGGGTCCAAATTTACAAGATCAAAAACTACCATTTGGAGATCAGGATGAATATTTTAGACACATATACAGGATGAATATTTTAGACACATATACAAGGAAAAGGACTAGATTCCAGATTCAGCTGGGGGCAAAATTGGACCAGATCATGGTCGGGTTTGAATAAAGTGGTCTCAGTTGGAGCCCTATCATTTACAGCAGCAAACTTGCAAAACCTAAAGCTAAGTTGCACGGAAAAGGGCACCGGTACCGGTATGGGTGCAGGTACGGAACACCAAAATTTTGTTAAATGTAAGGTACGGGACACGGCCACATATAAAGTGAAATTAGTAATTTACCTGATACATTGTTATTTCCAATTCATATCTTACTAGAATTAAAATTCATATCACATTGTTAAGTTTCTTTTATTATGTTGATAATTGATTGTTATAAATTAGAAACAACTCTTTTTTCGAACTACACTCAAAGGGCCTTTTAAGCTATAGCTTTGAACTCGGCTATGGGCTAAAACAATCCCGACCACGTGTAACTAGTTTCAAGAAACGGATATGAAGTGTAGGATATACATCCAAGAAGTGTATAACACGTGTTTTAAAGTATAACATACATCATATAATGGAGTACATTTTCGAATAAATGTATAAACATATCCAATATGTGTCCATGAAGTTCCGGTATGGGCATGCGCCGGGTACGGGCAAGACATCTTGATAGAAGTACCCAGGTAACACAGCCTAAAAGCACAAAATTTATCAATCCTCTCAAGTTATTTCTCCCATATCACAGATTTCATGCACACAGAAGCAGAGGAGGGGAGGAGAAGCACATGAACCACTTGATGTGCAAGGGAATACAAAAATTGAAGGAGCAAAAAATAGACTAAAATCCTACAATAATAAGCCCAAAGCATATCCACTAAGGATAGACACGTAAGCTTTGGGAGCATGTTTGGGAATTTTGGACTGTAATCCACTTGGGTTATTATCTTTAAATGGAAATAATCAAAGTGGATTAATCCAGACTCCAGAGTGTTTGTAAACTTAGTAGATTATAATCTGTTTTCAACATTAAAGTATTTGACTAACAGGCATATTATAATCCATCATTGTTGTCGAAATGACCAAAAAATACATGGGGTTGGTGGTGAGTTATTAAATAAGGCCTAGGATTTTGTGAAATCATAAGGGGTATAATTGTCTTTTACTTGGCCAAAACTCATGGATTATAATCCACCAAGTTTTTTGGTGGATCATAATCAACTTGCCAAACATCCAATAGTGGATTATAATCCACTTCCATTTTGACCATTTGCCAAACACGCTCTAAGAAGTACGAACATTGCACAAATTTTATTTTATTTGTTGGGGGGGGGGGGGGGGAGATGAAAACAACCCTAGTCTCAGAAAGAAAAAGAAACTCTTATTCCTCTAACTCGTCACCCGGAAGCTATATGAGTCCTGCTATTGGACATTTGTTAAACTGGTAAAGAAGTCGAGTGAACATCTGCAAATTCAGCACCACAAGAGAAATAGACATGGGTCAAAGAGCTTGCTATCATCATCTCAAGCCTTTTCCATCAAAATGAATCAACTCAGGAACATGGCAGAAGTCGAGAGGAGCGATCTAACAAACAAGTAATGACAATAGAACACTACTAACTGATGATTAATAGAAAAGACGAGGAAAATTTCAACGAAGCTGTGATACAAGAGCACTTTTTTTATGGATTATCACATGCAACAGAGAGATCAATATCTAGTTCGGTGTCAAATCATCTCTAGAAATGATCCGAGGCGAAGTGGGTTGTTAAGGAACTCTTTGATAACATATTCTCGAAAGAAAATCAAAGAAGCTTCAGAAAGAAAAGAATGTAACTAAAGTCTACATTACATGACAGCAAAAATAATGTGCAGTCATGTTAAAGAAAGCATGATAATGTGAAAAACGAGCAAGACAGATGTTACAATAAGGATCCCATCTATTGTAACATAGTCTAAATATGAAATATAAGAAGAAAATAACTTTCATAACAACAGCATTTCAGTGAAAAGTAAAAAAAATAGTAAGTGGTGATAAAACTAGACCTATTCGATAACTCTACACAGGATACCCAACAGTTGGTAGAAATTGGGAGGATAAAATGAGGACTAAGGGTCGATATCTACAATAAAAAAACTGCGGACTATTTAAACACTCACCTCTGTAACTAAGAGCAGAATTTTGGGTGAAGGTCTTACACAGAATACCCCAGAGCATATAAGTCGGAAGGGGAAAAAAAGGTGGACTAAGGAGTGATAACTGAAATCAATGACCTTCAGACTATATTAACTTTCTCCTGCATAACTAAATGCACAATTTGGGGGAAAGATTCAACTCCAGGAATATGATGAGTATCACAGTCTACAACCCCCACCCCCACCAAACACACACACCCCACCTCAAAATAATAATAATAATAAAACGAGAGGACAAAAAAGTGAATGGTATACTAAAGTTAAAAGAAAAAAACTTCAGTGAAATAGTATAATAAGAAGATATTTAAATTTGTTGGAGTAGAATCACATATTATTATCTTTTTGCAATGGCACATGAACTGCACACCCTATACCACGCCCACATAGAGAAACACACATCCACACGCCAAACAAAAAACAAACAAACAAAAAGCGACGGAAATGGACAAAATGTGCCAACTAACCATAAAGACAAGTAAAGAATACTAGACTCCATAAATACCCATAATTATATGTGCCATTAAAAGGCAACATCAAGAGGTTTCTTAAATTTTGGTAAAACCTTGAGGAGACTTCATAAATACCCATAATTATATGTGCAGATATTATGACAAAATATGCAGTTATAACATGATAGAAACAGAACTACAGACTAAAATGCTAGACTCCAATATCGAATACTTCGGTCCCCTTGACTATAATGTACTTGATGAGCATATCCAGGAAAGCATGACAATAAGAAAATGAGGATAACTTACCGGAAGTTCCGCAATAGCCTGGCTGATTGAACTGCAGGCTGCTGCAGTAGCACCAGTCTGTATGGCATTCATTGAGACATCAATGAGGAAGAAAAAAACTGCAGGCATGGGCTCACGAATCTGGAAAAAAGGCAAAGCATGCAAAATAAGGTAATTATAGACTTTAAAGAAACAGAAAAGTGATCACAAAAATATTAATTGCAAATCTAAATATTAGCCTGAGCAGATAAAATTGCATGTAAAAAATATTTACTCAAATGCAGAGAGTGAGAAGAAAGAAACGAAGAAAACATGATGACTGTTCAAAAAACCAAGGAAATTGAGCTTAGGAGCTCCGATGGTTATTAGTTACTTAAGCAACATGAACTAAGCAATTTACTGCATGTTAATAAATAATTTCCAACCATTTCTCAAAGTAATGAATATCCAACAAAGAAAAGATAATAAATGCACATAAAGAAGGCACATACTCCAACAAAGAGGGAATAGAACAAACAATACCAGAGATACTTGCATAATTAAAGAACAAGCCAATTTTTGTAACTTGTTTCCAATTCAGGAAAATAATTAAGTTGCAAGGAAATGGGCAACAAAATAAGTTTAATGCTAATCAAACAAGTTAACAAACCATGTATTCCTTAGTGGCAACAAATTCAACTGTTCCTCTACACAGCTCGGGCCTCTCATCAGCATCCCGCCTCCTACCATCTGGACCAAGATTACAGTAGTAATCTCTAGGTGTCTCATCAGTAAATCCTGCCAGAAATAGAATGTCAAAAGGTATGAACTCAAACCCTTGTTGGGGTTGAGAAAAGTGCAAGAAGATGGAATTGGACGGTTACAAGTGGCAAGAAAAATATAAATAATTAAAATGAATCCCAAACATGAAATTCCAGATATCAAAACAGTAGCTAGAAGGCTAGAACCCAAGAGAATAAGGCCTTAGATAATTGTTTCTTCAGAAAAGAAGAAATATGAAGTGTGCAGTTTTCTAACAAGGAGATGTAGTCTTTCATGTCATACGGTATCTTGTAACTTGTAAATGAAGAAAGTGTCAGCATTCATTGCTCATGTCATTTTTTAAATTTTCCAACTTCTGAGAGAACTTTTGATCTTATAACATGGAGGGCCATCCATGTCAGTTGTTGCCTAGTCTAATCAGACAAAGAAACCACCAGAAGTCTAGATTTCTCTTATATTAGATTAGAGATGTATACAGCCAGATTTCTTATAAATATAACCAGTTTCGTAATATATGTATCAAAAGAACAGAAAATTAAGGGTGTTAGTGGAAGGTTACTACATGTGAATGTCGAGCTCAGGTTGCACAATAAAATCTACAATAACCACGGTTGAGAACTAGAGAGCAACAAAAATAGGAACCAACAGGTTCTGCAGCTGTCCACTAAGAAAATTTAATCATTGCTAATTTGAAACTTTTTGATCATGTGTACTCGCTGGAAGCCCCAAGGATACAAGTCTGAAGGGAAGCAGCAGAAAATAATCATGTACTCATAATTAGACTACAGGATACAAGAATGGCCCTCGAATAATGATATCTGTCATGTGTGGTATAGAAAAGGCAATTGAGAAGGTGGTTTTGTGCATTCCAATGAGCTCAATCCCTCCTCAATTAGATTACTTCTCACACTTCTTTCCTCCAAGTGGTTCTGGAAAAAAAAAATATTCAAAACGAAATAGGAAACAATACTGCAACTAACGAACATATTAAAAAAATAATCCCCCTTTTCTGATTTCCTAACTACATTTATAACGGAAGACCAGAGGAGTTGGTAAGGCATATTCTTCTTTTACTGATAGGATCTCTCCTATAGCATACCACAAAGCTCATTATACAACTACATATTTTTTATTTTAATTCTTTTAATACAAATTTGCACTCATCTCGAATATCCATAAGTTTCAAGTTCAGCCATCTACACCCACTGAGTTTTATGAATAAATTTGATTTACCATTTTAAGTGACTTCCTTTTTCTTATTTGGTACGAGTATAAAGGCTTTCAAAAAATTATAAGCTTTGCAGATCTTCGACAAAACTGCAAAACTGGCGAGTATATGTCGTATGCAAAACTAACAACAATAACAACAGACACTTTAACCCAATTTTTTTGGGCTGGCTAGAACAACTCTTATTCTTTCATTCAGTTCTGCAAAGGATTATCTCCTTCATTAAGTTACTCACTACTAGAATATCCTTTCTAATTGCTTCCAACCAATTTCTCTTACGGAGTTGCAGCTACCTATAATCTTGCTTGCTCAATTAGTTATGACCTTATCACTTCTCTTAGTTGATGCCTTTAGCGGTCTCCATTGCACATAGCCAAACCATCTCAATTGATTCTCCCCCACTTTGTGAGCAACATCTAACTTTCTAGTGAGCTTATTTCACATCCTATTTGTTAGTGTATATCTACATGTTGTCTGTAGCATTCTCCTTACTGTTACACTCATTTTTGCATGGACTATTTCTTAAGCCAACATTTTGATTCATAAAGCATTATTGATCTTATAATTGTACTAGACAACTTCTCCTTCAATCTCTCCTCCACTTTAACCTCTTAGTTTGATTTGATGAATCGCATCAATCTCAAGGTAACCATCTTGACGAAGACAAGTCCTAAGTAGCAAAATTGATTACTCCTAAATGTTTATTGATTGTCAATAAGTAATATGCACGCATTTTACTATAGTTATATTTCATGTATTTTGTTTTTGTTATACTAATTCTATATACGCTAGGATTTGAGAGCTTCTCTTTGTCTTATTACTTTAAAATTATAACAGTCTCGTTAATTAACATTGTCATCAGCAAATAATGTACATGTGTCTTGAATGTGCATAATGAGTTCATCAACAACCAATACAGAATAGGGGGGGGGGGATATGAGACCTTCATGGCTGTGGTAAATAACCTCTGAAAACCAAAAAATTCAATTCTTTGTCATGAGCCTTGAAGCATTTCTTAAGCAATAAGGATAAGAAAGACATAAATAAACCTAAGTCAAACAACAGCTCTAAGCACGATAAAAATAATAGAATTCAACTCTAGCTGATGCCAAACATATTTCTAGAAAAAAATTTTTAAAAAAAGTTTCAAAGACTACAAAGAACGATGAGATTATATGAAATGGAAGATTACTAGACGTTGTTAAATGATGCTTACCACACAAATTGCAGATGAATCGCCTCCCATGATCAACAAATCTCATAAAGGGATTTATATACCCTTTGCAACGAGAGCATCTAAGAGGTCCACTTTCTCCGAAGTCCACAATCTAGAGAACCAAATGGTGTCAAAACTTTAACAAATGAAAAAAGAAAAAAATTCAAAGACATCGAGACAAACTAGAAATGTACATAATTTTGGAAAGCAGCCTAAAGAATATAATAAAGCTCCCATCCACCTTAGAGTAAGCTATATAAGAACAAAGGGATGTTGGATATAACTGAAGGTATATGAGAACAAGGCGTCAAATTACCTGGATAGGCTCCTCATGTGGATGTGGAAGTGCCAAGGGTTGTACCATCAATGCCAAAGGCATGCAAGAAGTTGACAGGAGGTCGCTAGTACACGGTATCTGATGGATAATGCATGTTTATATTAAACAGAACTAAATGCTGCCATTTAGAAGTCTCGAAAGCAGTCAAAAGAAAGATCAAGAAATAGTTACCTGACTCATGGTGCACCGCATTAGACGTGGACTGCAATTTCCAGTATCCCTAACAATGAAATCACCTGTAGCAGGCTTTACAAACAATAATACATTTGCACTTAGGTCAAATGGTAAAGGAATAAAATAAAGATAGAACTTTCATAAGAAAAACGTAAAGACAAAAATTGTGCAGCCTTTAACCAGATTAAACTCAGAGCAAATTTTGAAAATAACACTTATTTTACGAAATGAAAGGTTACTCTATAGCAAGGTATACCGGGGGAATACAGGCTTGATTTGATTGTCGTGTTTCAAACTGGGCAATTGAGGAGCTTGGCGTGGGACGTGGGATTTGATTAGGATCAATCTTTGAAGGCCCACCAATTTGGGATGCAGAGAGAGGTGAGTGCCCCATCACTGGGGGGACTGGAGCCACCTGTTGACCCATCGAGTTTGTTGGTGGCATGCCAAACATTCTTGGCGGAGCTTGCATACCACTAGGCATGGGCACAGCACCCTGAAACAGATAATTGCGGAACATGAATACAGATATCCAATACGACCAAGAAACATTATAGACAACACAATTCAGAAAATTATTGGAAACTAGGATACAGACCCCAAACGTCAAGGATGCTTATGAATAATGTGAATCGAAGATATTTAGAATACAGGCCCATCACGGTTCATGGATATAAAAAGAACAAAATTATACATGTGCATATTAATAAATTATGTGAGTAATCATATTCTTTGTGAGAAACTGAGAAGAATAAATAAATCAATGTGTATAAATTCAAATAGAATAGTGAATCCATCATCCATAAGTTCTAATTTTTTTTACTACAAATTAACGATGTCTAAAATATGTTCCAAATTTTAGAATACATTAAAATTGGTATGAAACAGATGTCATCAGACATCAAATATCCAAGAATATCCAAGTATTAAAGAAACATTAGATATGGGTTTGTTCCTCAAGTGCTGATGCTACACTGGCTAAAAAAATATGAAATAAGCTGGAGAACATAAACTCCATATTGAATTTCAAAGGATGAAATTTGACATCATTTCAGGGTATCAGCAGCTGCATTCATTTCGAAGACTAGTCAAAATTTACGTTAGATTTAGATTGAAAATTCAGGCATTCCATGAATTTAATGACTATAACAATGAATTTGAGCATACAGATCTTTCAAGCTACAAGTTTCACCCTAGGCCCACGCCAGTTAACGCGGTAAACCATGGAATCCACTGAGTACAACACGTTGTTTCGCCCAATCCACCGCCAAAAATGGTTAACCATTGTTGCAACTTGAATCTCAAAGTTTACATTATAAACCCATCCTTTACTTTGCCACTACCCAATGCGGGGCTATAGTAGTGGGGCATCACAATCACCAGTGGCAGAGCCAAGAGTTTTGGTAGGGGGTCAAAAAAAATTAATAACCATTATTAAGATATAATTTTTTTCATGACTCGTTAGTATCTAAATCTCATTCCAGAACAAGATTTTTAAAATCAAGTTTAAGAGTAGTCCCAACTTCACCCACTTATACACCAAAATATATAAAGTTTCATCTTCCATTCAACCAACTTCTTAGCAACTTTACCAATCCCTTGAATTTCAGAAAAATATCACAATCAGAGACCCAAACTACTTACCTAAAATAAATTTGTAGCGATGTCATTATATAAATCTTAAAGTAACTAACACCATGTGTTAAGAGTACCATAATACATAATCGAGCATTCTTAGATGCCTTCTTACCATCCAAAGTTATCTACGATGATCATTGGTGAAGACTGCCTATTTAATTCAAAACTATAGTGATATTTAGTGTGTTTCTAGCTTTATGCAAAGTTACTTCTTGTACTGGTGCAATAATACACACTTTGATATATCTACTCTAATATGTGCAATACTTTAACTAAAATGACTGTGCAGCTATATAAATTGACTAAAACTAAGAGATCATTGTAGCTCTTGATTTCAATTTCTTTCCTTGCACTTTGCATATATAGTGGAATAAGAAAATTTAAGGGGGGTCAAGGCCACTTTGGCCCTCACATGCCTCCACCCCTAAAAATCATGCCAACTTGGAAACGAGATGTACTCATCATGGCGTTGATAATTGGTCTTAGTATTACCATCAGGCTATGTAGGTTATAAAGGTGGCTCTTACATGTTCTAGAGGTGACTCCTATTGCACTCACGTGATATAACACCTAGTCCGCATAGCACTTAGTTCCACCCTTCTAACTGGTTAACTGCTCGTGTACCATTTGTCACGCCTCGAGCCTGCGAACTCATTGGCACATATAAGTTTCGGGACCTACCGAGTGCAACATATTATTTGGCTCGTCCACCGCCAAAAATGAATCTCAAGGTTCACACAATAAACTCATCTTCATCTTTATCACTATCCAATTTGGGACTAAAGTAGGGTGTCACAATCAACTCCCTCAAACACAATCACCCCATGTTGTCGGCCGACAGGTTGCCCGTGGGAAGTGTGCGGAAGTGTTATGCAAGAGTAAGTAGTACTTAGCGTGTGAGCAATGGAAGCCACTTCTAGAACTCATAAGAGTCACCTCTAGAATTCACATTGTCTGATAGTGATACTGAAATGGACTAATTATCACATGCTACGATTAGGACGTCATCTATCTGAAGGGGCATGACCATGATGCTCCTCTACTCCAGTCCACATGGGTCATGTGAAGACATATTAATATTAATAAGTTTAAATAGTAGGACTAAGGAGACAAGTGCAATAATGGTTAATAATTTTTTTTTAGTAGATTGAGCCAAATAATGAGTTGCACTCAGTTGGTCTCGACGCCTACATCGCATGGACGGGCTCACAGGCTCAGGGCGGGACTATAGGCATCAGAATAAATCATATAACATGATCACCTTAAATAACATGTAAACATGCCAATAATAGAGCCCATAACTAGAGTATAAATCGAGAATTATTTATCAAATACCAACTCCATCCAGATAGAAAACTTAGACACAATATGATTCAAATTTCAATTTTAGGAGGCGTCTACATAGTTAAATTATTCAAAATCAGATCGTTTTAGTTATAAAAAATGAGAACACATTTAAATCCCCAATGTGTACCATGAATAACCAATGTTACAGAAAGTGCTAGGGGTTGTATAGGCGGCTAGGAGGGCCCTAGGTGGATTTCTATTTCTTTTTTTTTTAATTGGAGGTGGAGGTTTTGCTAAAGGTTGGAGGACAGTGGAGAAGGCAAGGGAGGTGGCACTGAGGCGGGCGCGGAGGAAATTAGACCACGACCTAAGCATTGTAGTCCACATAACAGCTCATGCTCTCCCAGGCACTACCAGAACGTAGGCGGGCAGCTTAAGTACTGCTTAGTCCTAGCGGACACCTAGACCGCTTTTTAAGACTATGCAAACTTTAAACTATGAGAAGAACAATTTTATAAAAGTATGAAATCCAATACAACGAAGGTTTACTCAATACTAAGCTCAGTAACTGTAATGTTCACAATCTACCACCAACAAAACAGGTATCTTCATTAGATCACAATCTGCGCTAGTTATAAAATGACTCGATGATTAGATATTACAGTTTGATTCAATTAACCATTCAAACCAGTTAAAATTACTATCTTTACGAGCTTTCCAAGTTTTCGAGGACGGACCGGCCGTGGAGGCTGTGACGACCACATCGGAGCTCCAAATGGCGCAGCCCCAGCCATAGCCTGCGGTGGCACAGAGAATGGAGCTGACGCTGCTCCTGAAAATGGCTGTGGTGGGGCTGCCGAAGGGAACTGCTGCTGCAACCCCGCTGCCTGAAACGGCTGCGATGCTGCCACAGCCCCCCGGAACGGCTGTGATGGTCCTGCAGCTGCCGGAAAAGGCTGCGGCGGGCCAACATAAGGTTGGGACCCCGAAGGAGCAGCCATCGGAGGAGGCGGCGGGCTCCCCATAGGCGGTCTGCCCATGGGTGGGCCCATCGGAGCTCTGACAGAACCCGGTGGGCCCGTAGGAGGCCCTGAAGGCCGCTGCTGCGGCCCGACGCCTCCGGCAAAAGGCGGCCCGTTGTTCATAGGCCGGGCAGGGGGAAACTGCGGGGCACCTGCGACGGCGGAAGGCGATGGGCCCGGGCGGGAAGCGGGGAAGGATGGTGGGCCCCGGGGAGAGGCGGAGGGGGGAGGAGGGCGGTTGATCTGGAGGTTGGCCATGGCGTCCGGGAGATTGCTAGGGTTTGGATTCGGGGGGAAATTGGGGGGGTTATTAGGGTTTGGAGGAGGAGGTTGGAAGCCAGGGCGAGGCCGAGGGTACGAGGACGCCATAGATTTTAGATTTCTTCTCTCAATCAAGCTTTTTGTTGAGAGAGAAAGAGAGATCGAGATCTGGGCGATCGAAGCAAGGAGAGAGAGAAATATATTAATAAATGGAGAAAATTACAGTATAACGTTTGCGAGTTGAGAAATAGGTGATCTTTGATCCCGGGCTCGATCGGGTGTCAAGGTAGACTAAGGAACAGGTATGAGAACGAATTAATAAATGACAGCTCAGAAAATGATGACGTGGATGGATTTGATTGGTCTCGTTTGTTGTACAGGCGGTGAAAGTGGGAGTAGGGTGACATGGGCATTTTGCTGAGTGAGCGTTACTTAACGCGGGGTTAAGGCTGGAGAGACTGGTCATGTGATATGCACGTGATGCACTTTAACGCTGGCGCACGATGAGAATGATATGCTGAATCTTTACGTCCAATGCACACGGCGGCCAAAATGTAAAATATGTTATGAAGCTATTACATCCACAAACTCACGAATTTACTTTTTCCCATTTGACTTCAAGAGTTAT
>JBAKGM010000002.1:5631381-5659192 GCA_037177215.1 Asparagus racemosus | reverse complement strand
TAAGAGCCAATTTATTCTCTCTTAATATGCTATTAATTCTATTATTTGTCATTTAACACATGGGTTAATTTGGTCAACCTGTTAAACTGTCTTAGGTTCTAAGGTTTGAATAATTTTATCAGCTTTTTTGAAATTGGAATGGATATGAGGTAAGCCTAGTTTTTTGGAGTTTTTAAAAAAAAGTATTTAGTCCTCCTGGTAGAGAGAGGGTTTGAACTCATGCTCTTTCTCAGACACAGAAGTCCCCTAATTAAGTTTTCAGTGTTAACGAAAAAGTTATTAATTTACATAATTTATATACGTTTTTGTAATTTGAATATATCTTTGATGACCGAGAAATTATTATCATCTACTCAGAACGTAGAAATATGTAGTTTACATTTAAATCCAAAAAAGATAACGACAATATGATTGATGAGAAATTTATATACATAATATTACAAAGTGTTATATATAATATTAGGAAGAGACATTATATCTCGGAGCATAATTAGCGTGGTCATATCCACCTTTAAAACTATAGTATGTGCAATCAATTTGAACGATTCACTTTGTTAATTTTGGTCTATATTTGGTCTATATGTATAAGATATTACATAAATAAAAACTAGGTGTATGAACTTTACATACTCATGCATAAGTTGATCGTAAAATTAACAGTTTTACCACAATGGCGCTAAAGAAACAACCAAAAATATGAATTAGAAGCATTAGAATGTAAAGATTTATTTTTTATACACTATCAAGCTAGGAAAGGGATTTAATCATATATTACAAAATAAGAAGCAACTTAGATGACAACCCCATCGAATCTCTTAACTCAAGAAAATAACTATAATGATAAATGCACCAACTTAGCCAATAAATTAATATAAAGTTTCTCTAACGGAAAATTCATACTCAATGTATGTGTCAAGTTTATTCTATGCTTAAAATAGCCCGATAGCTCACAGTATGAGACCTAATGGCTAAAGCCCAAGTCCAAGTTTATGGATCACTTAATTTAAATATTTATCAGACTATACATTTGAAATATTCGCTTATATTGTGAAATATATTCTAGGGGTTTTTTTTATAATTAAAATCACGTTTAAAATAGGGTGGTTACATAGGAACCACATACAATTTTTAATTTGCATCAAAACTACCTAATTAAGACTAAGTTTAGCTTTCAATCAACCACCACCAATGCCACTCTATTAAAATTTTATCCAAACTTCCATTAACGCCCTTGATTAAAATACGTGCATCTCACGTTTTTCCACGCATCCACACTTAAAAATAGGGTTTAACCGTGAGCCCCCTAATTAAAGTTAGATTGTGAATTCAAAAGGAAAAAATAACCCTCCGCTGGAGATTCTGAGTTCTTTTGGAGGGGGGTTTGAATCTAATTGCTCCGCCGTTCAAAGAAGAAGAAAAACTCCAAAAAGATGAGTGGAACATGTACAAGAAATACATGTCTTGCACTTGGACTAACTAGCATTCAGCTATTAAATAACAACTGCTACAGTACGATCAGTGAATGAGTGTATAAAGATGAGTGTAGCCATAATAAGAGCAGTTACACCCCACTCTTATTTTGTAAGACTGCAAATGAATTGTTTGTCTCGTATTTCTTGCTTTAACAATATAATAATATATATAGTTAATGCTTAACAAAATAGCAATAATAATCATGAACTCAGTGCACTTGTGATTCTGACAGATGATCCTCATTACACAATATTTGTGAAAGAACAATAAAAAACTAAATAAAAGGCTCAATGATAAGTGCCTCATAAATTCAAAATTCATCCAGGGGTCTAAAGAAGATTAAACATTTAAAAATTATTAAGTTTATGTAGCTCTAACTCTAAGAGATCCAACACATCACAACTTCCTTGTTCAGTTCAGTAGCTTATCGCCTCCTTTCCGAGTTCAATCTATAAAAATAAAATATTAAAATGTCATAAATAGAACTTGCTAAAATTCTATGCATAGTTAAATATACATACATACACTTCTTACCTACCAAAGTTCTTCAATGGATTAATCTGCTACATAAATAACTAATAGTTGACTCAATTGCAAGTGTGTTCAAATCTTAAAGACAAATAAAACATAACAGATTAATTTAAAAAAACGTAACATATAAATATATAATATATTTAATTTTAAAAATAAATGATACATGTGTCTAACTTCCCAAGTGCATTTAAATCTTCTTCAACACAAGTCTTGCTAGATCCCGGCGTTGCCAACATGACCCGAAGCCAATTTGATGCGCATATGAGGCATTGAGCCATTCTTGGAGTCAATGAACTTCTAAAAGGATTGGAACCCGACCACCTAAACTAAATGCAGACTCAGGAGCTATCATTGAGATAGGCACGGCCAATATATCACGAACCATTTACGAGAGGATCATAAATCTTCCACTATGTACTTTCCAATAAACTAAAATATTAAAATTATTTCCATCAGCTTCAATATCTTCGCTTAGGAACTTTGTCGATTCTGACTTTACTTTTGCACTTACCTTTGCAGCTTTCAACCTCTTAAATTGACTTCTTACATTAGTCACTTGATTATTATCTTCAATATCAATGTTATTTGATGATGCACCTTTTGATGATGCACCACTTTTCCCATATGCATTTGTTTGACTTCCGTATTTGACCATGTACTCATTAAATAATTCAAATGTTGCATTCTTGATAAGTTTTAGTTTTTCAACACTTTCATCTTCACCATACATGGGCTCAAGTATAAATTGCACAAAGTCCTCTTTGTTTTGAGTGTCAAGAAGAGCAACATTATAAATCAACATATTCATATGCTCCCAACTTCCCCAATACTTATCATATTTCTCACTCATTCTAGTTGCAATTTCGGCATAAGTAGAGTCTCCACACAATCTCCATTTTTTTAAATGACAAGCAGCATTGCCAACCTCTTAAAGGAAAAAATTAGTAGTAACATATGAAGAGCCAGACACGCAATGTTAAAATTTGAAAATTTCAAGCAAAGTGCATAATCTTTGTACATTAACCCAGTCATCCTCCATTGGCATTTTGTGACTTCCCTGGCCATTATTAAATTCATATTTGAAAAATTGAACATCATCACCACACCTGTCGAAAGAATTTTCATATGTTTAGGTAGTGTCCAACATCAAAAAGGTGGAGTTCCACCTATTGCACACATCCAAACACAAAGATGAACTAAATTCAAGTTTTTCAAGTTCAATGCAGTTCTTAAATTTAGCTAATCTTGATGGAGACTGTCTCACATATCCGACGGTTGAATGAACTCGAGCAACTGAGACTCCCAAGCCTTTAAGCTCATTACTAATAACAAGATTAATACTATGAACGATGCATCTCATTTGAAGGTATTTTCCACCTAAAGTTGTCACTTCCCAATTATTAAGCATCTTCTTTAGGTATGTAATCATCATGTCATTTGACATAGCATTATCAATAGTGATAGTGAAAATGTTCTCAATTCCCCAGTCTGCTAAGCACTTCTCTATCGCCTTCCCAAGCTCGTCTACCTTATGACTAGAAATTAGACAAAAGTTTATTATTCTTTTGTTCAACTTCTAATCATCATCGATCCAATACGCAGTCAAACATATATAGTTAATATTTTGGATGGAAGTCCATGTATCTGTGGTAAGACACACTCTTTGGCATATACCTTCAACAAATTCTTCAATTTTTTTTTCTTTTCAACAAATTCTTCAAATTTTTTTTCTCTTTGGACTGTCCAACGAGAAGGGATATGAAATCTAGGGCAAATAGTGGATATAAAATATTGGAACCCGGTACCCTCTACGAATTTAAGTGGAAGGTCATCAACAAAATAAAAAAGCTTAGGGCTTTTCTTACAGCTCTTTCATCATAACTCCAGTTACCTAGACTTCCAATCTTATCACTACCACGCAAACCACGTTGCAAGCTCAATAGTTTTTGCTAGTTGTCAATATTATGTGGATGCTTTTTACAAGTTTCCATGTGATTATGTAACGATGTAGCGCCATATTTCTTTGCATGGGTGAAATATTCCTTTCGACAATAATTGGATTTTGCCTTAGGATCATTGTTCTTATTCTTAAATTTTGTGAAGTGAGTCCATAACTCCGATCTTTCTTTTATTGACTTTCTTTTATTTTGGATCTTCTACGAGGAGGAATTAACATCAACTTAATTTCTAGTTGTATTGATATTTGGATTTTCCTTCAACGGAACTCGAACCTATAAAATCAATCAATATGTAAACATCTTTAAGTCATCATCTCAAAACAATGTGAGATTTTATAAGTAGGTGCCCTACTGTAGATTAAAGTGATCCAATTATATAAGTGATCAATCATCTCTATTCATTGACAACTGAATTTAATTTATGAAACTAAATTTATGTGATATAATTAATTAGTGTAATTAAATTTGTTTAGCACACGCTGCACATTAGACATGTGAGGTGAGAACTGAGAATATATGAACTAAATTTTTATTATATAGCTAAGCCATGTAGTTCTTTTTAGGTTAGATCTTCTGGACACTTGAGAAGATATTCACATATGCATCAATTTGATTTTTAATCTCTTTCATCATTGCCTCTTGACCATCAAAATTATATATGAGTATCAATTTCAATAAAAAAGCTATCAAAACTTTGAAAGATATTTATACCTCCTGTGACGGAGAGTCCAATGTTGAAGGTGGATGTTGAGGAGGTTGTGGACCTTCTGGTTGCTCTGTCATGATAAAGTTGCCGAAGTGTTGTAGATGAGATTGGAATTTTTAGTTGAAAAGTTAAAGTTATGTTGCTAGGAGAGGAGATGAAGGCAGGAGATGAAGGGTTTCCTCAATATTTTTTTTTACAAATAAATCGGAGAACATATCTCACATAATCAATAGTCAGTTAAGTTGAAGATCTCAAACTTAAATGTGTTTTGGTATATTAGAACCTTATAATCCAAAACAATACCCAATATAGTAAATCACCAATATATTATATGTCGGTTCAAATATGTCGGATTGAAAATTTGTTAACTTGACCTGAACGGAAAAATAATTGAAACCGACACGAACTACCAAATTTTGGGCAGTTTCTTCAGTCTCGACCCAATTATGCTCTCCCCTATAAGCATCAGGAATGGATGTTTGGATAAAAATTTATCAGAGTTTGGTCGTTGGCGGTTGATTGAAAGCTAAACCTAGTTTTAAGTTGGTTTTGATATAAATAAAAATGCAACAACTCCAATACACCGAAAATTATTTTTTGGTGTACCGATGGCAGCCTCTGTAAATAATTTTCATGAATTATGCTCTCTATGTTTCCCGTTTACTCGGAAAAATAATTGTTTGGAGTTCCACAACCAATTCTGGAATTTATTTTGTTTTAAGGGCATTTGTAAAAGCTGTTTTCTTCCATCGCATTCGTCATTCCTAAATATATCCCCAATTAATCTCCCGCCACCATCGTGCAATCAATCTACTATAAGTCTAATTTCAATTTTTCCACATTTCATCTAATTCTTCCTCCTCCCATCACAATATGAATTCTCTTCCATCCAGCTATTAGTTTAGTTTTAATTTATTCCATCTATTTCTAGATTTTATTTCATGATAGTGATGGGTACAAAGAATTGTTGAAATGTTCTAATAAATCAATATGAAAAGGAGATGAGATTTTTTTTTTTTTTTGGTGTGCGTCCTTTGGAAGGCTTAATTAACAATTTAAAAGATTTTAAAACTTAAGAAAAAGGATGTAGAATCATAATAGTTTAGAGAAGAATGGATTCAACAAAGCCTTGACATCTTCTATCAAATTCTCAGTTATTATTTGACTTTTGGGCATAATCATTAGAAGAGACAGGCGAACAATAGTTGTAGAGGGGTGGGGAAGGAGGTAGCAGAGAAAAATACAATTTTATCCTTTAAAATAAAGTTAAATAAAAATTAAATAAAACTCTATTTTAGGAGTACCGACTACCAAAGCAATGCTCAATTAAATATTATAGGCGACTTCTGTATAATTATCCTGGTTTTTATAATTTAAAAAAAAACACATAAATTCTAACAGTAAATCCAAACAGATTTTATTACTAACTAGTATGTAACACGTGCTTTGCACGTAATGCATATTAAGTAATGACATGAGACTAAAAATTTGAAGGGCAATTTATTGACATTTATATTAGTTATTCTTTCTACAAATTTGTATACTTGTATAACTAATATATTGATGTTTTAGGTGAACTTGGCCATATCTGTTCGTTTACTTCAAAGAAAAGCAATCTAATCCTCTCTCTCAATTATCACCTATGAAATCTTTTTGACTATGAGGTATCTTGGTTACTATAATCGAGAGACTGACTCCACTATCAAAATTCTCACTTCCTCCTTTTTTTCCTTTTGATTCTTTTAGTTTTTTTTTTGGTGCATTTGAACATCTATACATAGTATAATTTTATGTAGCTCTTGAGATCCAAGTGGAATGTTTATGGAAGTAGATTAGTCATGAAATAATTAGTACATAATTAATTAAGAAAATTTGATCGTGGATGCTTTAATTATGGTTTCATTTCTCACTACTATTCATATTAAATGTATTATTAGTAGGTTCAGAAGGACAGATGTCATAAATTATTTTGAGTAGGATCTAATTTTATATTGCAATAGTTTTTTATGGAAAAAATATTAAGACACATCAAAACTAAAGTGAAAACCCAGAAGCACAACAATAGAATGTGGTTAACACTGCTCCTTATCAGACTGCAGAATATTGTGTAAAAACGGTGGTGGGTCTTCAGGCCATACCACAAAATCATCAATTTTCTTAGCTCTTCGGGCCAACACATGAACCGTTACATTTCTCGTTTGACGAACTATCTAAAAATCTCATTCCTTAAGTTATGTGCAACATCAATGAATATCATCCACAAAGTGTCTAAAAATTGAGTGTTGTTTCGCTTCATTTTGGATATCTCTAATAACCACCTCCACGTCTTCTTTGAAAATTACATTTCCACATCCAGTGTCGAGAGCAAATATAATACCTTCCCACACTGCTTGGAATTTCACATGCTCAAAATAACCTCATATCCAAATATCATGATATGTATATTGCAATAGTTAGTAATACATATTATAATAGTTTTATATGCTATTTCTAGACTACGTACACTAATAGGTGAACATCTATATTAGTATTCCTCTCCACGAATTTTTTATATACCAGACACACATAATATATTATAGTATTAGATTAGATGTTAGATTTTTAATTGTTAGATTTTTAATTGTTAGATTTTTAATTAAATATTAAATTATTTTAAATTACAATATAATTTATAAATATAAGTTATAGTATTATTATCTTAAATATTAAAATTGTATATTTATTGTATAATACCTAATATGTAGAAGTGAAATATTTATCTTATTTAACATAAGACTAACATGGTTAAAATTTAGAATATGTATTAGTTCTTATGTTTATTGCAAGAATAATTATGGTGTAATAAATAGAATGAATTGAATAAAATCTAAGGAATATGATTAAATTTTATAATATATATTTATTTTTTAATATTAATTCTTGTGTTTATTGCATAAATAATTATAGTGTATTAAATAGAATGAATTGAATAAATTTCAGGGCATTATTGAAAACTATCAAAATTTGGAAGGGTAAAAGAGGCAATCAAAAATTTCAACACCTCAATCCTCTTTTATAAATAGTATAGATTATTCCATTTTTTTCCCCTATGCATTTGCTCTTCTTCTCTGTGTATTTGCACACCTTAATAAATTTTGAACTTTTCAACTTTCTTAAAATTAATGACTTTTTATAAAATTGTAATACTAAGTGTCGAGTACCACAAATGTGAAAAGGTAGTAAGATACTAAAAGGACTTACTTTGTCGAGAGAAATGATTTTGTGGGTACTCTTTATTATTAAAATTTCCTAGTTCTAAAAAAAAAATAAAAAAAAAACCTTTATCCGTCAAAGCAAATAAAAACATCTTATCACTTTTTCGCCTAAAGCCCAACCCATCGAAGGCCCAATTCCAAAATATAATAGGGTTTGAAATCATGTTACAATGATGAAGGAAGCTCTTTTAAACCACTGCTCTTACAAAGTAACCCTCAACTCTGGCCGTTGATAAACCCTTGTAGGTTGCAGCTCGCTCGCTCGCTCTCTCTCTCTCTCTCTCTCTCTCGCTCTCCTCAATCCGATTCAATTCCCTGATATTTTTTCACCAGGTAAAGGAATCTTCAATCTCTCTCTCTCTCTCAGTATATTTAACTTCCCTTTTTTATCTCTTTGAATCTCCTTTGATTGGTTGAGAACTCCAACTTGTTCCCAATTCTAATCAAACTGCGATCTGGGTTTTTCTTATAACTCGACTACCCATCTGGGTTTCATTGGAATTCTTGCAAGTTTCAGTAAAAACTACGATCTGGGTTCTTCTCAGAGCTCGGTTTCCCATCTGGGTTTTGTTTAGTGTAGCTTATTCTTTGATTGGTTATCTATTCTTTGATTATTGTATTGGTTATTGAGAAATTTTGATGGGGAAGAAGATGAAGAAGAAAGCCCCTAACCCCCGGAAGGCACTCCATCGAGCGCCGGCGGGGCCCTCTCGGTCCGCTGATCGAAAGGACGAGGTTGTAGTTGAGCATGAGGGAGAGAGAGGTACTTGCAATCACTACAGTAAAAGTATGGATGAGTTGAATCAAATCCTATCAAGCGTTCGATCCAACTCGAATAGTATTGTAGCTTGTGAGCATTGCAGAGAAGAGCCAGTTAGCAGGAGAGGAGGCAAAGAGAAGGGAAAACAGCAGAAGAAGAAAGGGGGTGCTAGGGTTTCAGAGTCGAAAAAAGAATCAAACTTTGTTTGGGTCTGCTTAGATTGCAATAGATACTTTTGCGGGGGTGAAGTGAGTGTTTCAGAGCCTTATGGCCATGCTCGAAGGCATTCGAATCAAGAGCACCACATGTGGGCAGTTCGATCGGATGACCCTCTCATCTCTTGGTGCTATTCGTGTAAGTCGTCAGTTCCTATCGAGATGCCATTAGAGGAGATGGATGTTGCCCCTAAACCAGTGGTGGCTTCAGAGAATGGAGTCGAGTCAGTAGAAATCGAGAGTAGCAAAGGTTATGTTGTTAGAGGTCTTTCAAATCTCGGGAACACTTGCTTCTTTAACTCAGTCATGCAAAATCTTTTGGCTACTGATATGTTACGGGATTGTTTGATGAGCTTGAATCGGTCTCTTGGTCCTATCTCCATGGCATTGAAGAAGCTCTTTGTGGAAACCAGTTACATGGCAGATTCTAAGAATGTTTTGTCTCCCAAAGCACTTTTTGGGTCTATTTGTGCAAAGGCACCGCAATTTAGGGGGTACCAACAACAAGACAGTCATGAATTGCTCCGTTACTTGCTTGATGGATTGTATGCAGAAGAGATTAGTGCCTCAAAATTACATGATTCTTCAGATGAATTGGGGAAAACTGATCCAAGCCAAAGGGTTACTTTTGTGGATACTATCTTCGGAGGTCAAATATCAAGTACGGTATGTTGTACTGCATGCGGGCATACGTCGGTGGTACACGAACCGTTCTTAGATTTGTCACTTCCAGTGCCTTCGAAGAAGCCTCCACCAAAGCGGGGTCCACCTAAGAAGGCCCCACCTCCTCCCCCTAAACGGAAGCCACCATTGAAGGATAAGAACAAAGGAAAGAGATTTCGGGAAAAAATAGTTTCTAAAGGATCTAATGAAACTCAGCAGTCTAAGGAAGAGAGCTCAGATGTCCTGTCGGAGTGCAGTGAAGCCATTTTTCCTCAACCGAAACCAGAAGTACCTGTTGATGTAAAAATTGAAGATGATTTTACCTGGATGGATTTTTGTGAAGCTCCTGTTACTCAATGTTCTGATAGTGAGCGGGTTATTCAGAGTGAGAGTAGTAAAGATTTGAATGTTTCAGATTCTTGTAGAGATATTTCTTGTAGCGATGAGGTCCCATCTTCGTGTACTCAGGATTCTAATGTTATCTTACTTCCTTATAAAGAGTCGGGTCCAATTGCTGAGGATACAAATGTAAGTTCTGTTGAAGCACCAGTAGAGGAAGAATTTGATGGTTTTGGTGATTTATTTAATGAGCCAGAGGTTACTTCTACTCCCAAGACAGAGAATGGAACAGGTGATGAATTAGATTTGACCTGGTGGGCTGGTCACAGCAGCGAATCAAATTATGATGAGGTTGATAATACAAATGCTCCGGTGTCTATCAATAGTTGTCTTTCTTTGTTCACTAAGCCCGAGCTGTTGTCTGATGAACAAGCTTGGCATTGTGACCGGTGTTCCAAGAACGCCTCAAACAATGCAGCAGCAGATTCTAATGTCATTAAAGTTTTGGAAAATGGAAAGGTGGCATCTTTTTCCGAGAACTTAACTTCTCAAGATGAAACACCAAATGGTCACACCGTAGAAGATAATATTTCCCAGAATTCACTCAATCTTATTGGATGTTCAGACAATAAAGAGATAAAAAATGAGGAGAGTGCAAGCTTATTGGGCCCCGCTGTTCTACCGAAGGATGAAGAGGTTGCTGCATCAGATGATTCCTCTCACTATTTCTCATGTCAAACTTCTCATGAAAACGCACTAACAAAAGAGAAATCATATAGTCAAAAAGCTGATTCTTGTAGTGTTAATTATCAGGACGACAGTGAGAGTGAGGAAGTTCATAGTGAAACCGTGAAGGTGATGAGGGATGCAACAAAAAGGATCCTTATAAATAGGCTCCCGCCTATTTTAACTATTCATTTGAAGAGATTCAGTCACGACACTCGTGGTCGCTTGACAAAATTGAGTGGCCATGTCTGCTTCCAGGAAACACTTGATTTGAGACCATATATGGAACCCAGGTAATACTTTAAACCATTTCTCCCCATTTTCAGGAAAAATATTGTTCCATTTTGATTGGATTATTGCATGCATTGTTGCAACTTTGTGATTTATGCTAATATTGCTCATGTATCCATAAGCTTCCTACTTATTATTATAGCCTTGTGAAGAACTCAAAATTGGTATTAGTTCATACTGTCAATCCAAGGGCTATGTTAAAATTTTTAAGGGATGCTTCTTCGTCATAGTCCTATCAGTAAAAAGTACCTAATTTCATAAGTTCATTAGCGAAATTTTGTGGGCATGTTTCTCTTTGAGATGCCTTTGAGTAGTAGCTACCCAAGCCTAAATCATATTAGCAAAATCAGCTTATTTCTGCCTTTATTTTTTGAGGGATGTACCTAATTCTGAATTGCGGGTGTGACTTATAAGGTGGGATTCTCTGCCAACTGTCTAGCCTTCTAGGTTTTATGCCAATACCTCTCTTGCATATACTTAGTGTGGCTTGGAACGCTAAATGTTGTTGTCAAATTTACATTCAGTTCTTCATCTTGTTCAATCCTTCATTGGTTTGAATTTTTTTCTTTATATGACACCATTCTGATGGTAAGGCTTGTATTTGGATTCTGATTATGATCATGAACCCAGTATTTCTTGTTTCATGGACACATGAGTTGTTAGTTCTGAATGGGAAAGTGCTTTGATGGTTTCTAACTGTATCTATGCTAATAGGTAAAAGGGAGAAACAATTTGATTAGTGTCTTTTTGTCAATTGATAACTTTCCATGTTCTTAAATGGAGAAGCAGCAGTATAGATATGGATTGTTCATAATTAAGAAATAGATTCACAGTTTCATTTTTTATTCTTGGGTGACCTGAAAATTACAATCAGAACTTTTAATCACTTATTAAATTTGTCAAACTAGCATATAGGGTACGCTACTTCTCAGAAACTTATTTGCCAGTTTTTTATAATTTATGGTACTTACGCACACTATAATGTAAAAATTATGACCCCAAGAAACAAGTTAGGTCTTAGAATTCTTGTGCTGCTCTGCAAAGAAATGCTTCTTTAAGTGTAGGTACTGCATGATCATCAGTCACAACCACATTTGTGATAACTTGTTGTATTATTTTTTTTATGACCTCCCTATTTTTTGGGGTAAAACTCCTTTAGTTGAAATTTCTGACTTACAGTTTAAATGAGATCCGAACTAATCTAAACTCATGTAGTTTCACCTAGTCTAGATAAGAGATAAAATTGGACTGCTTCTCCTACTTTACAGAACAAACATGGCTCTGTGTTAACATTGTGTAAAAGAGATTGCTGAGATAGTTCAGAGTCAGTTTAAGGAGGAGAAATTAAAGGAGAGCCACTATCATTTGCTTTGAAATCTGCAAGAAGTCTGAATCTGAGGGAAATGATCTATATCTTTAAAGAATCCCATCAATAAGCTTAGGGTTTAGGTTGAGACAACAAATGCGATTTCACAAATAGTAGCTGAACAGGAAGGTTTAGAAATTAGGCATGGACAATTTTATGCTGCTAAAACCTTGCTCCAGAGTATTGATCAAAAGATATCCATGATTAATAGCACCATTGCCTATTTTTCATGTTCTGAGCGTGCCTGTCAAATTTGGCAAACTAAACAGAATAACAATATTATAACATTAACTTTTGTAGGAATGCAGCTACATTATATTTAACGAACTTCCTTGCTTACATTTCTAACTTGAGTATCCTTTAGATGTTTTCTTAAATTACCAAAGCTTCCTGTCAGATATTCAATGGATAAGGTTTCAATTTATTCTTTCATAGTTATAGTGGTCAAGATTTAATAGGCTTCTAAGCCTGAGCCACTGTTTGTAGTGTACTCACTTCTAGTTTAGTTCTGTTACGTTCCAATTTGAAAGCCTTTTAACTGACTAAATGGATAATTTTCATGCTTTTTTATGGTTTGATGAGAATCCTATAGAATTTCTTAAATTATTCCTGTCTGATGTATAAAGTGGATAAGTTTCATGCTCTTTTACTGTCAAAATTTTAGAGTGTAGTTTTCTCGTCTGGTCCACTATTTTGTAGTCGTAGAGCTTCTAGTTTAATTGCTTTGCACACCTCCCTGAAATCTATGAAAGACAATGATTCCCTGCCTTACTATCCTTTATTCATTGAGTTAATAATTGGCATGTCATGTCTACCCTGTATACCTCTTAGGCCATGTTTGTTTTTGTAATAGTCCGGGTACCATTTTAAAATAGTCTGGATCCCCTTTGTTATACTATGTTTTTTTAAAACTGGTTGGGACTATTTTTGGGGAGGGATTAAGTAATACCCAAAAAAGGGGACTAAATAAAACCCACCTCACCCCCCCCCCCCCCACCTTTATAATCCGGGTGTTGATGATTTAAGGGTATTAAGATTTTGAGATAAAATTAACCCTATCCTTTTCCTGTTTGTCATGAATTTTTTCTTTCTTCGGTTCGTTTTGTTTTCCGGTATCTTTCCTCTCACTGTTGCACACATGTCGTTCAAAACTCGTCCCATTAAAAGAGCAAGGAAATGAAGAGTCTCTTAAGTCTCCGCATCATATGTAAGCAAGACAAGTGCAACTAAACAACTCTATCCTAATTGGTTCTCTTCTCATTGTGATTTATAGCTTCCATTCATTACCATCAGTTGGATGTCCATCTTTTCAACTTCAACCATCTTTTTGTTCCCAGTTCATCTCCATTCACATGGCATATTACTGTCTGCTGCCACGATATTTGTTTTCTTGCAAGTTAAAGCACACATAGATCACTGTATCTTCATTTTGTTATTCTTCTTTGTTTAGCGACATAAATTTCTAACACAACCCACCGTCCATTTTTAAATATTTTCATGCCCAGTCCATATCTTTAAACATCAATCCGCTTCATTTATTTCATACTTGGGGCACACTCTCCTGTTTAACAGGCACCAAGCTTCAATCCTCTGAGATTCTCAATTCTCATCAAAAGGTCCGCAAGTTTTCGGACAAACTAATATCCAAATTTTTTAAATTTTTCCAAAGAGACCCACTAATACAATATTAATTGACTTGAGGACGAGAAAGTCATTCTGATTATGATATTAGTCCCTACATTTATAATCCCTCTAAAGACAAACAGTAATCTAGATTATTTTCAGTTAGTTCGAATATTAGTCTGTGTGAAAACAAACATTGACTTGGACTTAAAATAGTCCCAAGATAACATAGTCCTTGAACTATAGTCCTAGGGTTATAATACCCCCTAGTCCCAGGATAAAAAACAAACATGGCATTAGTGATATTGGTTATGTGCTCCTGAGGAAAGAGAAGAGTCCCTGCTCTACCATCTTTTATTGGTAAAACGATTGGCATAGCTTGTTTTGGTTGCAGATCAAGAATCACCTATATGGTTATTAGATGAAATTATATTATTTTGTTGAAATGATGTAAATAAATGTGATGTACTACTTATAGGTTAAGGCCACTGATTTTAGTTGGATTAAATGCTCATAATGATTTTGATGATGGTTAGCATGTGAGCTTCATGGTTTATCTTATTAGTTATTTGAGAATTAAGAATCAGATGACATGGGCATGTGGTATTTTCATATAAAGGGGACAATGAAATTTTCTTGGGAAATGGTTCTGAAATTATCATTTCACTTAACCAGCATTTTTCTTGAAAAAGATAAAAGTTCAGTTGCTGTTGCATTGTACTTTTACTTATGTTCAATGGATTCTGGATGGGGAGTGCTATGCGAACAAATTGCACTTGTTACTAGTTGATATGTTTCCACTGGACATCTAGAGGAACTTGTTCAGTAAAAGTTCTTCACTCCCTATTTGGATTCAAACACCTGAACTTAAAGTTTTTTTGTTTTTTATGGGTTATTCTCACCATTGTGCATGACATTTTATTGGCATATGTACTTGATATAGTCATCTCGGGCAGATTTGCATATCTAATCTTGTATGTTTCTGTTATATTGTAATAACTTCACTTTATCCCTAGTCGTTGATGCTTTGAATCTATTTCAATTGCAAAGTTGTCATTTGTTAAGACTTTAATAGGAAATAGACATTGCTAAGTTTCTTATATGTTTAATTCGAATATAGAAATGAAGTATTTTATGCTTATTGTGCTACGCCTAAGATTCGGCCCTTGATATATACAATAGAACTGTTGGATATGCAGAAGTTGGGCGCCCCTTCATGGGCCGAAGCTGGACTCACGGAGCGCTGTCTTGTTTCAAATCCGCTTTAGAATTCATGGCTAGTAACATTTGAAATGCATTGCTCTGATACCATCTTAAAGTCCATGATACTGCGCCAACACTCCGAAATTGTAGGGATGATTGAGGGTTATAATTTTGTACTAGCACTGCCATTGAAATGTTGGTGTTGAGCGTTTAAATTAGAAGCTTTATACCATAGAGTAAAAAATTTCGGTTTAATTCAAGTGACTGCTGTCCGTGGGGATTATTGAACGATAGGAAAATTATTTTTCCCCATAGTAATTGGCATTGACTATTTTTGGGCAAAGTTTCACAAAATCCCATAAACTATTAGATGGTTATACCATGATTATTTTTGGGCTTCTAAATTAATGATGACTGGCAGATACTAGTATCAGTTGGCACATGATATAGTTTAGATATTTCCCCTTTAGTTACTTCATGTAACTACCCTCACATCCTCTCAACCTTCTAACTATGAGGGGTACATCAGGCTTTTAACAATGTCAGGAATGTCACGCATTTAATTTTCTACGTATGTGGTATTTTTCTGCAGACCTAAAAGTTCGTGATATCTACCCTAGTTTTCTCTAATAAAAGTGTGCTATGACAGTTTTGTACAAAATCCCTGTAGTTTATGGTGTTTTGTGAAACCCTCTTTTCACAATCATTCTCAACAAGCTTCTCCAACAAGAAGTCATTTGATTATTTATTCTGTTGATGTTTTTCACCCTCAGAATGTATGGCTAAATAGAGAATGGGGAACACTAAGATGGCGATTGTTAAATTAATGGGGAAGATATAATTCTTGATGGAACTGAATGCAATAATTTGATTTGTGTAGCCGAAGCCAAAAGTTTGAGATATACGAGTATAGCTCCTGTAAACTTAAGCTGACTGAGGGCTCTGATATACACAAACTTTTTCATCCTCTGGATTTGCTTTCAGATGCATGCTGGTGTATGATGCACATAAAGGTGGTTTTTGGATGTGTGCCTTGATGTATATCACACACAACACACATCTCAAAGCAGATCCAAAGGATGCAAAAAATCGGCGGACAGCAGTGAACTGACAGGAGTTATATTCATATATTCTGCTTTTAAGACATATTTGCTCCTATTGTCCCTCTATAATACTTAGAGAATTCTACAAATGCAGGTCCGAGGACAAAGACAAGTGCCATTACCGACTAATTGGAGTGGTGGAGCACTCAGGGAGCATGCATGGAGGTCACTATATTGCTTATGTGCGAGGAGAGAGAGGGCATAGCAAGATTCAGAAAAGCCAAGGTCCAGCCTGGTTCTATGCCAGTGATGCCCACGTGAGAGAGACTTCACTGTCCGAAGTTCTTAATTCTGATGCATACATCCTTTTCTATGAAAGAGTTCAGACTTGACAAACAGAGAGTGTGTCCATTCGCCTTTACATTGTAAACAAAGAGATGGGTTTTGAGAGTATTTTTCAAGACCCTGGAAAAAATGAAGACACGATTGTAGCCGTAAGAGATGTAGCATAGGCTTTTTTGATGTTAAAGATTTGAGTTGAGGAGTCATAGTTATTGGTTGCATATGAATTTGATGCGATATACATGCACATGATGGTTCATACTTGATATAACTTAAAGAAACTAGGGTTCAAGTTTGGGACCCTGCATTTCTTTTTGATCTGAAGGTCTTGTGTTTGCTTTTATCGAGTCTATTATTTCTGTATTTTTTTTAAATTTGCAACTTGACATGTATTTTCAAGAAAAAAGTTGTAAAACTTTTCGAAGTCATTGCTGCCATCTGGAAATTATCTGTTAATCTTTAATATGCTTCATTTGTACAGCTTGTTTTATCACTTTCGTTTCTCTCTTTTTTTTCCCCTTTCTGTTTTGACTAAAATTGTATCTGCAGTGTGAATTCCTATACGTCAAGATACTCAATGAACCTACAAAACTACTCCAGCATTTTTCTTTTTCTTCTCTCTCTCGAGAACTAAGGATGAGATTTGTAAATGAAACCCCTGCTGCACCTTTTTTCAGTAATAGTGCATGGTCAATAGCGCATGGATGTTTAAAAAAAAGCAAGCTTTACACTCCCAACTCTAAGGGTATGTTTGACAATTTTTCAAAACTGGCCAAGTTCAAACCTGGCCCGGTTTTGAAAGATTTTTTATTTGGCAAACAAGAAGGTCAAATCTGGCCCTATTTTTATTGGTCAAAATATGATATCTAAACTAGTTTTCTCTTGAACTAAGAGGCCCTATTTTCATTAGAACTCTAAACCAGTTTTCTTTTGGACCAAAATGGGCTGGTCCAAAAGAAAAGTGGTTTAGCACAAACTTGGGCCAGGACTGGTCCTAGCTCAGCTTTGTGCAGCTTGCCAAACACACCCGAAAAGTTTGAACATACATGAAAAGCATACAGTATCTCCTACTTCATCCTTTAAAATAAGAGCGTTCATGTTCATGACACCATCTTTATTTTTGCACTCATTTTTTGCAATGTATATCAAAATTAAAACACATACATAGTCCGCTCAAAACCATCAATCACGCATCACTACAATATAACCAAAACTTCACAAGAAAGCAACAGAAACCCATAAAACACCACCCATTAAAAAAAAAAAAAAAATTCTACCACCCCGTCACCCACGTTACCTGTTTAACTTACCGGGTTCCGGATCAGAAAATGTTAAGAATCTCCAAAATAAACCCGTTACAGAGGGGGCAATTCCCCCTGCTCACAAACAACTCCTTGGAACAAAGCCTGCAAAAAGTATGCCCACAAGGTATGAACGCCGGCCCTTTATGCCTCACCATGCATACGCAGCATGCATGGTACATCCCCCCATCCCCACCACCATCCCCATCCCCATCATCATCCCCGTCATCATAATCCTCGTCGTCGTCGTCATCCTCCTCCTCCGACCCAAACCCTCCTCCCTCCGTCTGCTCGAAGAGCGCCATTAACGACATCTTCGCCGGCTCGCCCGGCGGGTCCTCGTCGGAGGACTTGCCGCTGAAGGATCGGGCGAAGAGGGAGTTAGGGTTAGGGTTAGGGTTCGGTGGAGGGTAGTACTCGGATTCGGGCTCGCACCAGGCGTTGCCCGCTCGCCGGAGGCGGATCCGGTCCTTGAAGGACTTCCAGTTGACGGTCCCGCTGTCGGAGTCGCGGATGGATCCGGATTTGGATCCGGATTCGTTCATCTTCTGCTCTTCGCGGATTATGTCGATTAGGGTTCGGCCGCCGCGGCAGGGGCTGGGCATGCCGCCGACGGGGGAGGAGGAGGCTGCGGCGGCGGCGGAGGAGGGGGAGTTCGTGGTGGCGGGGGTGCCGATGGCGGTGGCGGGTTTGAGGTCGGATTTGGTTTGATCGGAGATCGTCATTGTTCGTCGAAGGCCGCGGCCTGCCATTTTCTTGTGGGGGGTAAGTGATTTTGTTTTGAGAGAGTATTTTGTGTTCATGTGCAGAGATAAAGTTGAGGGATTGGGAATTTTTTTCCTGTTATTTTAAACTTTAAATTTTTGTGGTTGCTATTCATTTGATTTTGTGTTGGTGAGCGGGTCTTTCGGTTTGAATTTTGTAAATGGAAATTTCTAAAAATAGTAGTGAGTTAAAAATTTTAATATAGAGTGAAATATGGACGAGGGAGATTATTAATAAAATCTTATCGATGATGATAAATTTTAGGGAAAATTGCTAGCAACTTCAAAAAAAAAAAAAAAACCATGCATCCTCCTCCCCAACAAAAAGTGACATGCTTTCCCACCCTTATACGGATAAGTTTGTGCAACTACCACCTCAATAGTGCATAAACCCACAACCCACCAAGAAACTTCCAAAAATACCCTTCCCATTTAAACCAGAAACTAAAATCGGTTCCCATTTTATGCGCGTTTCTGGAGATACCATGCCACCGCTATCCCTCCTAGCCTTTTCTTCTCAAGATCCCCCACCAAGATCCTTGAGATTTCCCCCCTTTTTTTTTCTTTCTAAACCCCAAATTACCCAACTCCTAACCCTAATATCTTAAGACCAAATCATTCTTCTCAAAGATCAATTGAATCAAACCCTCAATTCTACGGGCACGGCGAAATCAAGTTCATCATCTGAATTTGCAATAAGCAAGGATGACTTGTAAGTATCAATTCTAAACCCATCGTAGAATATCAGTTTTAAGTGTCAATGTTTCCTCCCCTGTTCTTTTGAGTTCAAAGCTTGCATCTGTCATTTGTGGTGGACAAAGTTGCAGTGGTTTGTTTAGTACAGAACAATTTAACTGGATGACACAACATATAAGACTTTGAAATTATTAGTTAATTTGCTTTGTCCACTTTTGTGTTTGTCATTGTGTATTGAGTGAATTTATGGGGATATTCAAGCAGAATCATTTATGGGAAAATTGCTTGCAATCTTAGTTATTTATTTGCAATCACAGTTTTAATCTTCTTTGGGTCTCATAATGATGCACAAGCAAATTTCCCCTGTTTTAATCGTTTTAGAGGAGAGCTTGATTGGATTGCTTACTGCAAGGCATATAGAATTGTATTTTTTGTAAATAAATCGCAAGTTATTATCGATTTAAGATTTAGTATTTATTTACAATTTTCTTACTGACTGCAAGTTGCAATTGCCTATCAAGTAGTTATTTATTTGTAATTTCCTTTAAAATTAAATTATTATCTAAGACAAAAAACTCTAACTATTCTTAATTATTTTTAAGATTTAGTAATTATTTTTAGGTATGTTTCTAAGTTTCTTACTGTTCTTGACTCTTAATTATGCATGTTATTTTTGTGTTGTGTTTTAAAGTAAGGGTAATTGTGAAGTATCTAGAGATATAAGAATATGCCCGAATATACGAGGGTACTATGAATTTATGGAAAAGATTGTTCCACATATGAGACCTGAACATAGGAATGCTTATGGATCTTCAAAATTTAAAAACTATATTAGTTTTGGAGCAATTCCATTGGACCGAGCAACAACTCTACTACTCATTCATCACCTTGATTTGGCTACTGAATTTTTTTTTTCAAGGATAGTCAAACAGGAAAAAAACAAGCATACACATTTGATGTGAAATGGGTGCAAAAGCAAACTAGATTCAAGGATGAAGGGGAGAAACCTAAACCCAATCGCGATATAAATAATAGGATTTGGAGCACCTACTTCAACAAGAAGCAACATAATGATTACAAAAGTGGATAGGAATGTCTTGAACATTTATTGGAGAAACTAGTTGGGTACAAAAAGAAATATGATGTGCATGATTTCGTGATGCTTTAAATACTTTACCAACACTTCAAATACTTTACCAACTTACAATGATATGGACTCCGACTATAAGAATGAATATACCGCGGCATATGTTCAAGTACATGACTAGTATAGATGTAATTGATAATTTCCCATAGGCGTCTATCATATACAATGAAGTATGAGATTCACTAAAAGTTACGAAGATAGCTATAAAGGGACCGACATACTTGAATGGCTGCGCTCCCTTGCTATCGGTGAGTGGAAAAGTTAATTATGTTCTTATTTGTGATATTTATAGTTAATATGTGCCCATTGTCTGTCATTTGTGATATTTGTATTTTCATGTGACATATGTCATTGATATGTGACATTTATGAGTTACCTGTTACATGTAGGTTTTATCTGTGATAGTTATCAATGTTTAGTGGTATGAAATATTAGTGAGCTAGCTTAATTGTTGATGTTTTTGAAGCTATGGTATTATGAGATCACGAACATTAAAAAATATGCCAGAGTCAAAGATTCAAAGCCACCAATGACTAATTGAACTCTGAAAGGTAAGAAAGTGTGTTCATTATGAAATGCGATAATTATAAAGAAGTCAGAAGCAGCAATCCACATCTTACCTGAGCAAGATTTATCGTGGTATATTAGTGAGGAAATCAAGCAAGAGCATACAAGTAGGAAGGCTAAAAGAGAGGAGAAATCAGACTCTGAAAATTCTATAAAAAAGAAAAGAGTTAAAAAAGAGGAAGGGAGGAAATCCACTGTTGCATGGGTAAGACAAGTTTATTTTTTTCTTAATATTATTATTAGTGACATTCATATTTGAAATGTTATTAGCATTTTTGCAATTTACTATTTGTTGTTAATATGTGAACTGTGTAAATGTTTATGTGACATATGTAGTGTTTATGTGATATTTATGGTTAGTATGTGCATTTTACTTCTTATATGTGACATTTCTCACTGAAACTTAATTGTTAATGTAGAATGAAGCTTATGAGAAATTGCCAATGTTAAATAAAGCTTATGAGAAAGAACTTGTAAGACTCGGCATTGATCCAAAGGCCATTAAGGAGGATATTGAAAAAAAGTTTGCGCAAGAGAAATAAGAGAGAGGGAAAAAGGATGAGAGAGTAGACAAGTCTCAAGGAGATGAGTAGGTAAGATTTTTTCTCTTGTTTCATGTGCTCGTTGTTTGTTCTCTAAAATATTTATTTTATTTGTGACATTTATGCAACCTGTAGGTGTAATGGAAGCAAATGTGGAAGTTAATGAAGCAAATGTGGAAGTTAATGAAGAAAATGTGAAAGTTGAGGAGGTAACGATTTTCTATGACCTTTACTTATTTCTCGTGACACTTACATAAATCATGTGATCATTACTTCTTTTTTATGATTTTTACATATTACCTGTGACCATTACTCATACTCTGTGACACTTAACTTAATACCTGTAATACATAACTCTTTCCTGTGACTTTATTTTTTCGAGTGACATATATTTATTAGTTGTGATACATGCATATTTCCTGTGATATTTACATATTTCCTATGATACTTCCTCATTATCTATGATACGTAATTCTTTTCTGTGACTTACACACTTTTCCTGTGATATATACTCATTATTTGTGATAGATGACTATTTCCTATGTTATTTGCTCATCTCCTGTGACACTTGCTTATTTTCTATGACATACACTCATTAACTGTGATATGTAGCCATTATTTATGATATTTAACTATTAATATTATATTTTTTCCATGATAAATTCAATTTGTTTGTGATCTTTATGCAGCATGTAGATGTGATGAAAGTAAACGTGAAAGTTACTAAAAAGAAAAAAGAAAAGGAAAAAGAGGAAGGAAAATGATGAAACATTGAAAGAATTTATTCAGGAGTTACGAGAAAAGAGCAAGAAAACAACAAGGAAGCCCAAGTCCTTGGATTCTCCATTCCAAACAGTTATCCCTAAGAAATGAATGAAAGTAAAGAAAGCTCAAGTAGTAGTAAACGTTGACGATGACAAGAGGGAGAAGGAAAATGAGCAAGAACTTGCAATTGCATATCTCGAGACGAGAACATTTATAGAAAACTTATGGAGAAGAGAAAAAACTGGAGAAGAAAAGAAATTGTTGGTGATGTTGAAATGGGAATTCCTTTTTCGAAAGACTTTGATATCAGGCTTCCGGGAGACGCCGAAGATGGTTTTTATCATAATTTGTGGTTTTTATCATAATTTCACCCTTCAAAATGTAGTTGATTTATCTGATGATAAGAACAAATGGCTTTAATATTTTCTAACATTAAAAGTGGATAAGTAAGTATCAAGTAGTTATTTATGAATTTCATATGAATATTTGTAATTTTTGTGATAGTTATTTAGTATTTGTGATAGCTTTTAATATCATGTGATGTTTATTCCTTAAATATGATTTTTCTTGTTCATTTTCTATGACCTTTTTTCTAATTATCTATGACATTTACATGTTGATAGTAATAATAGTCTTTTTATGTGATTCTTGTTTATTTCATGTTACATTTTCGAGCGGATGAGATTGAAGTGGAAGAAGCTCTGTCCGATCCTTCACTTCAGTCTCGTATAAAGAAGCTGTTCCGATCATCGTAAGATCAAGTCGGCTTACCTCATGGTATGATCAAAAAGTCTTGATGAAGGGGGTGCGGACACATCTGTGCGGATTACAGGTGACAGATTACAGAAAATAACTATTTGTTGTCTATGATAATAAGTGGTTTTCTGTGACCAGTACTTATTTTTTATGACATTTGCATGTAGGCTATGATTCATAGTCTTTCGTGATAATTGTTTATTCTCTGTGACACTTATCAGTTGACTGCGATAAATAGCTATTTTCTGTGATCTTTTATTAGTTTCTGTGATACTTATATGTTGATTGTCCTGTGCATATTATCTAGAAATAGGATTGTTTATGTTGTCAACAGCCACCATATAAATAGATATGATATTCTTCATCTGCTATGTGGTGGAAGATTAAACGACAAGGTAATAATTTATTTAACTTATGATGTTATTCAAATTCTATAAGTTACATCAATTTATTGCTTTTGCAATCTTTAGACTGTTGGAGCATTGATTGCAAGAATTCAGAAATGGCTAATGCTACTAGGAAATGCGGAACTGGAAAGAAGATTTGTAATAATCACTTCATATTTTAGTCTAAGTAATATCAATCATAAAGCTTGAACAAGTAATGTTGTATTTATATCTTATTTGACTTTCTTCCTCTTTTTTTAAAGATTTGGTTGCTAACTGCTGAAAAAGTGGATGAGAAAAATGTCTGTAAAAAGTACGTAACGAAGCATATAGATGATGGGAAGGACATTCTTTTAATTCTAATATGTCACGCTGATCATTGACATGTCCTTGAGGTCAATTTAGGGCAAACAAATGTAGACATCATACTTTCACTGACCACAAAGCATGGGCTAGAGACGTTGTGACAATCCGGTTATTTTTAGATAGGATGGTAAGTGGATTAGGCCAGATATTGACATTTAGAGCATTCGAAGATGAAATCGTTCCTTGTCAAAAGCAAAAATGCTCGTAAGTTTTTCCAAACAGATAATATTTACTAGTTTATTATTTTCTGTGATACTTGTTCCTTAACTGTGATGCAAAATCATTATCGGTGACATTTGCTCATTGCATGTGACATTTATATATTGGCTATGATATATACTCATGTTTTGTGACAGTTTATTATTTTCTGTGAGCCTTATAACTTTACTGTGATGCCTAGACATTATCTATGACTTTTTTGTATGTCCTGTAACTCTTAGACATTAAATGTGATACATAATCATTTTCTATGACATCTTGTTTATTTTGCTATGATAGTTATGCGTTAACTGTGATACATAATCGTGTTTGTGACTTTTGTTAATTGTATATGACCGTTAGTATACCTTTTTTTTAGGTACGATTGCGGCATACACGCATATTTATACATTAAAGTGATTCTAGAAGGAAAGGAAGTGACGGATATTGAAGCTTACCAAAAAGAGTGAAATTTTAAGGGCAGGACTTGTTGCTCAACTTATATGCGAAGGCAGAGAATGGAAGAAGCAATAACTAAGGTTAGATGCAAATAATCCAGAATATCTTTTATATTTTGGGGCAATGATGTACTAATGATTAAGTGGAAGTATTAGACAACACGTGTCACGTGACTCTATGTTGGATATGCCTAATTCTTTCGTAATTTTAAGAGTTGTGGTGACAATGATGAAATGTGTATTTGTGATAACTTCATGAACTTTTCTTTAGTTGAATATAGAATCTGAAACTATAAAGCTTACAAGTGTCACAGTTAATACTAATAAGTCACACAAACATCTAATATGTAACATTTAATACATAAATGTCACAACAAAATGACAAAAGTAATATATAATAGACAACAATCCCAAAAGAGTTTGAATTCTGTCAAGAAACGTTAGTCTTAGATAGATTCAGTGCATGTGGCTCGGTTATGTCCTTCAGCGTGACACCTTAAGCATTTAACTAGACGTCTATTCTCAGATCGGTTGTTGATACATTTATTCTTGTTTCTTCCACATCTCTTTGTGGTCTTTAGGGGAAGTATGTCAATTGTTTCATCAGTGACCTCTAGCTTATCATAATTTGAAATATGAAAGAGAATTGGTTCGTAACTTTTCTTGAAAGCTTCAATCGTCATGAACCAATTGCAATAGTGATACACATCTCTATGCATAAAGTTAATAGCAGCACACACATATGTGTGTTTACATGATATTCGTAACACATCCCATGCACGACATGTACATGTTTTGTGTTCCAAATCAACTTCAACTAAATTTTGAGATGATACCTCAAAGATTTTAGCTGTCGAATGCAAGACTTCAAGAGTGATTTCCTTCTTACAAGTTTCTTGCAGAATTTTTTTCGCTTCAGGACATAGATAGCTATTCCATTTTGTTGCCATCTCATGGCGAGTATTCATCCTTTTCATAATCTGCTTACAAATGTGATCCATCATATCGCAAATAGGAAGTGTTCTCGCCACACAAATCTAACTGTTGAAAGATTTAGCAACATTGGAAGTAATATGACTATATCTGCAACAAACAAATATCATAAGCATCAAACAAAACTTAAGGATCACAAATAACAGCAAAGAATCACACAACACAACTAGGCCTCACAGATAAACGCCATGTCTCACAGTTAATAAAAAAGTGTTACATATAATAGCTAACTATTACAAATAACCGGTATAGGTCACATACAACTCAGAACATCATAGATACCTGCTGGATATCACAAATAACATCTAGAAATCACCAGTAAATGCTAAAGTTAACAGATTACAACTGGTAGTCACATGTAAAAGCTAACTATCACATAATAGTGCTATGTATCACATACAACGCCTGAACATCACAGATAAAAGCTGGATATCACAAATAACATCTGGAGATCACTGCTGATTGCTAATGTTCACAGGTTACAGCTGGTAATCACATATAAAACCTTCGTGTCACATAATAGTGCTAAGTATCTTAAGTTTAATTATCACAATTAAATCGATAGTGTCACAAATTTTAACATACCTTATACTAGGAAATACAGAATTCGTCCAATTATTTGGACCATAACTTAGGGCTATCTCGTAAGCTCTATGATCAATCATCATAATCTCATGTAACACAACTTTAAATTCTTTTTCTGTATACTTGTATGTAGCAAACTCCAATAACTTTGAAATCCGTTGAGCAGCACTTGAGGCAAAACCCACTTCTCTAAGCTTCAATTTGTAATTCTCCACTAGATGAAGTACACATCTTGAATGGTAGGCATCTGAAAATATATTTTACAAAGACTGTTTTATTCCTTTTTCAGCATCTGACAAAATGACTAGAGGATGTGGTGGATTATATGGTTCTATTCGATGGTACAAAATATACAGCAACCCTTGAATAAACCAACTCCAATTCGCTTCATTTTCTTGGTCACAAACACAAAATGCCAGAGGAAATATGCCTTGATTACCGTCATAAGCAGTCGCACCTAATAAGATCCCTCTGTAACGATCTTTCAAAAAGGTCCCATCTCTACATCCCTTGAGAAACCCTGTATGCATGCACTATAGGAAATAAATATACTCTTGAATCGCCTTTCTTCATGTTTAATGATGACAACACTGCCTGGATTTATTTCCATCACCTTCATTTGGTACATTTAAATGATGATTAAAAGGAAAATTAACTTGTTAAATGATGAATAAAAGGAAGAACAAATTGACTACACGTCACATATAAGTTCTAAAGATCACATCAACAAATTAATGGACAAACCAGGGTAGTAAACTATATGAATGTCTTGCGCAACTAAATATTTAGTCTTTTGCTATCACCTTAGCATGCCAAATTTTAGAATAATTAAAGTTTAAACCATATTGAGTGTGAAATTCCTTTCTCATGTCAGTTGGGGTGATATATGGACGACTATTCATAATTGATTGTAGTATATTAGCAATGCACCTTCTCAATGCACTAGAGTGACCAGCTGTGTTGTTATGTTGTCCACAAGTATGTTGAGGAATAATTTTTTTATAGCAAAGGTCGATACATAGCTCAATGGTGAAGCGTGAAGCACCCACAGGCAATTTATTTCTTTCTTGAACATGCAATTAACACGAATGCGTTTTGGCTCATTATTAACATATTTAAAAGAGAACTTCTTAGCTATAGAATAGTATATAGGGTCATCTCCCCCCTCAACTATGGGGGTCGTCTCAGGAAACCCCCCTCACCTATTTTAACTCTAAAAAAACCCTCCTCAATTATGGAGTTGTTGTAGATAACCTCTCGCAGCTTTCAAAATATTTTTTATCCCCCCTCATTCACACTTAACCCCCTAAACTAATATAATTTAAATCTAAAGGAATAAATGATTTAAAATGACCATACTATCTCTAAGACATTGTTTTACCATATTATTCATTTTAAATTTTTTTTGTTAAAAATAATTTTTATTTTATTTCCCCCCTCTTCTTATTCCTCCATCTTCATTGCTAGGTTTACGTACAAATCTATTTTTTTGTTTTGAAATGCTAAACTTTTTTATTTTCTACTTATCTATACTTGTAATATTTAAAACAATTTAAAATTAAAAATTTCTTTTGAAGATTAGTTTCCACATCAAAACTCATCGAACCGAAGTCTAATATTTGATTGGGTTGGGTTTTTAAACTCAAATGAATTTTTTTCAACCAATGATATGTTAGTCATTGCATATTTTAAATTAATAATATTAGCAGGGTTATTTGAAAAAACTAGAAAGATAAAGGGATTTTATGATACACCCCATAGTTAAGGGGGGGTTTAGTCATATTTTGAAAG
>JBAKGM010000002.1:5615212-5631281 GCA_037177215.1 Asparagus racemosus | reverse complement strand
TTAAGTGTAAGAGTGATTTTGGACGTGCGTAGGTTTAAAAGTAAGTGGGGATAAAACTTTGGGTTCATAAGAAATTAACCCTTTCAAAAGTGGGAGCATTTGAAAATAAATAGGGAAAAACCTTTGTTTATAGGCAAAAGGCTCTTTAGAAGTGGGTGTGCTTGAAAATAAGTTGGGGTAAAACTTTGGGTTTATAGATAAAAAGCTCTAGTAAAATTCTGGTAGTACGTGGTTTAAAAAATGAATGTCGTAAAGGTTTGGGTTAGTAGGTAAAAAACCAACTTTAGAAGTGGGTGCTTAAAAATAAATTGGGGTAAACTTTTGGGTTTTGTGTGGAAAAACTTAAAATTTTTTGAGCAAAGCAGAGGCCAAGGATCGAACTCCCATTATTTGATTATATATATGGTAAATAAGCGCTTGTTGATTTCTTAAGGGTTAATTTTAGAAAAAACCCCTCAACTATGGGGATTGTTTCAAAAAACCCCTCTCAGCTATGTTTATTTTTAAAACCCTCCTCAGTTATAGAGTTGTTGTGAATAACTCCCCTCAACTTTCAAAATATTATTTATACACCCTCAATTTTTCTCACTTAACCCCTAAACTAATATAATTTAAATCTAAAGAAACATATGATTTATAATAACCATACTATCTCTAAGACATTAAACTTTTTTTTTACCATATTGTTCCTTTTTAACTTTTTTTTTGTTAAAAATAATTTTTATTTTATTTCCCCCCTCTTCTTATTCCTCCATCTTCATTGCTAGGTTTGCGTACAAATCTATTTTTTGTTTTGAAATGCTAAACTTTTTTTATTTTCTACTTATCCATACTTGTAATATTTAAAACAATTTAAAATTAAAAATTTCCTTTGAAGATTAGTTTCCGCATCAAAACTCATCGAACCGAAGTCTAATATTTGATTGGGTTGGATTTTTAAACTCACATGAATTTTTTTCAACCAATGATATGTTAGTCATTGTATATTTTAAATTAATAATATTAGCGGGGTTATTTGAAAAAACTAGAACGATAAAGGGATTTTGTGATACACTCCATAGTTAAGGGGGGTTTAGTCATATTTTGAAAGTTGAGAGGGGTTATCTACAACACTCTCAAATTTGAAGAGGGCTTTCTAAAGATAAAATAGCTTAGGGGGTTTTTCTGAGACAAGCCCCATAGTTGAGCGGGGTTTTCTAAAATTAACCCTAGTATATAAGAGTTATTCTAATTTCTTTTGCACTTTCAAATTGTTGCCTTTCTCCAGTAATTGCCTCGTGCCACCATGCCAGGATTCTTATCAAGTCACTTACTATGTCATCCATCATCTACACATGCTCTCCTCGAGGATTGTCATTTGGAATCCTCTCTGATTCCTGGATATGCTCCGATGCCTATGAGTTTACAATAGGAAGAGTGCAAGTTGAATATAACAAATGATACATATAAGTCACATGTAAAAAATAAAAGCAACTGTTAACTTGTATATGTGACAAATAATGTTGAAATGTCACATTCTAGTTCTACAGGTCACATATAATAAGTAAATATCACGGTTTTCATTATAACGTGTATACAGAGCTTGAAAGGAATCTTTTGAATACTTTACTTTAACTCTGTTTTTGTCCCCATGGCATGTGTGGATCCTTCATCTCTTTTAGTAACAGTCATGGTAATCGTATTTAACCCCATTGTATGATGATAATCTATCATATTGAGAATATCTTCATCTTTTAAAAGTTTAAAGGAGACATTGGAAAACTTCTCGAGAGCATAACTTATCAACAAACTTTCATACGGTAATATTAAATTCTCCGTAGCGTGCATCTTCAATTCAGCTAATCTTGTTGCAGGATTGACTTTAATGAGGGTTGCATTATCAATGAAATCACACATATTAAAGATTCATCCATTTTGGTTGTTGGAGAAGATAAGAGGAAAAAGTAAAGAGAACCTATAAATGGCAAGTACAAAATGTTACCCATATTATTTGGATGGAACTTATTATGTTTCTCTTCAATTTTATTTCCCTCCAAAAAAGCCCTCCCATTGTTATTAATGCAGGATCTTCTCTTGATTTTTTTCTTCAAGCCCCATTACTTGTCACTTCTTATTAGACTGCCAAACAATGAATAAGACAAAAAAATGACAACCCACAAAAGGGTAAGTTGGGCATTTATCTAAAATACAATATAAGTACTTTATGCTTTCTTGGGCTAGGGGTGTTTTAGCATGGATACTTAGGTCTAAGTGCTCAAATGGGTTTGACTTTTATTTTTTTGGGGGGTGGGGGTTGCTTAACTTTTTACAATTTGCTTCTTACAAGCAATATTCCCTAATTTTATGCAAATCACAAATTTGGTAGTTTTCAAGTGATTATTAACCAAGTCATGAGAACAAATCTAATAAAAAAGGTTTAAGTGTTCGTATTTAATCAAACTTTTTATTTAATTTTATTATTTCTTTGAACAGATCAAATCATAAAACATGTATGAATGTATTATAACAGAAGTAATAGTGCAATTGTAATATAATAGTATCATAAAGGGTCTATATGTAAAACTATAAATGATTCATATAAATACAGATATCGGCTTGGGTGCTAGGGTATGCCGAAACCCTATTTCTGTCGACTATCTCTCTCACTCTTCTTAATACTTTCTCATGGTATCAGAGCATGTCTGAAACCCTAGCAATCCTAACTTCACGACTCATGGCGTCCTCGACGTCATCTTCTTCAAGTAAAGCAACCTCAACTTTAGCTTCATCCTCTTCGAGTTCATCAGGGAATCTGACTCTTCCATCCTTGTCTCTTCGAGTTCGAGCAATCCTCTGAGTTCCGCATCTCTGACTTTGGCCACAAGTCTGATCTCGATGTTTCCTATCTTCTCTCTGAGTTCCCCTCGATCCCACTCTCCTATGCCTTTTTCGAGATCCCACAACCATTGACAACTTCAATACCTATGTCGACGCCCTCTACACCTTCCATCGGCAAATCAAATCCTCTGTTCTCTATTTTGCACTAACAACAGACGTTCCCAACATCCACAATAGCGTTTTGGATGCCGCCGCAATCAGTTCTCACTTGTGCCATGTTCCCGCTGACCACACCACCCATGGGCATTGACCAGTTAGCTTCTGGACTTCATGGCTTGAATTTATCAGGTGGTCTTCATACTCATATACCTAACATTGGTGGCCTTATTCCCTCGCTGCCCAATTCAAAACCTTGCTTTTCTTAAGCTTTAGCGGCGATGAATGTGATGAATCTTGTCACGGCTAAATTGATGACTGTTGAAGATTATTTAACCTAGAAAATGCAATTCACCGTGTTATTGATTTCTCATAATTTTCTTGGTTTTGTTAATGGATCATGCCCTCCTCTGCAGAGGTATACTGACGGTGTTCAACTCAATTCTCATTACATGATGTGGATTCGAATAGGTCAAAGCCTTCGCTCGTGGCTATTTGCTACTTTATCTCGAGCAGTTTTAGTTGAAGTTCATGATCTTGCGCACTCTTTTTTTTAGATTTGGGATCGCCTACAGTGTCGCTTCTTTACGAGTAGTCTTGCTAGCATTATGGAACTGAAACAGAGTATTACTACTATCAAGAAGAGTGACAATCAATCCATGGAGGTTTATTTACACGAGATCAAAGTTGGTGTGGACTCGCTTACTGCAATTAATTCTCCTTTGAGTGATAATGAGCTTGTGCAACACTCTTTTTGGTTTGAATAGTGATTATGAATCCCTCGTATCAGCGGTGACCTATTTTGGCAATGATATCACCTTTGATGACCTCCGTTCCAATTTAATCCTGCGTGAATAACGTGTTCGCTATTTGAAGGAACGAGATTCCGATGTTCATCACCATCAAGCCCTTGTCGCCGGCGTAACCACTTCAGGTGGTTCAGGTGCTCTAGCTATTGTCATGCTGAGTCCAAACAGCGCCCAAGCGGGTACTCAGCATCAGTAGCAATCGGCCTCGGGTGGCTGTCGCGGCCGTGGTCCGTGGCAAGGTGGCCGTGGTCGAGGTTTTCATAGTGCTCGTGGTCGCATACCATCTAGTGGATGTGGTTTTTATGGCCGTCAACAATTTCATGCACAAACAGGGGGTCCCCAACTGAATCATTCAAATGGTAAACTCTCCTTTAATTGTTAAGATATTGTTGACACCACTTCTAATTCTACGGATTTTGCTTCTAACTTGGCCTTTAATGGGATATTGGGGTCTTGTCCATCTACAGTTGTTTGTCAACTTTATTTTAGCAGGTCACACTGCTCCATCTTGTTCATGTTTTATTTCTCAAGGGGGTACTCCAGGTTCTGTGTCAAATCCTCACACTGCTCCATCCTTTGCTGCTATGTCTCATGGCAACGCTAATGAGGCCTTGTGGTATTTAGATTCTGCCGCATCCTCTCATATGACACCATTTGAAGGTATATTATCTCGCTCAACTCCTTATACTAGTCAATCTAAAGTCCTAGTAGGAAACGTTAATTTTTTACCTATTGCTAATATTGGTGATGCACGCTTAAATTCTTCTGCCACATCGATTCTTCTTAACTCTGTGTTTCATGCTCCTAAGGTAAAACACAATTTAATATTTGTCAAATGCTTATCTGATAATAATAATTGTGTGGTTAATTTTGACTCTTCTGTGCATGTTATGGACAAAACCACGGGGAAGGTTCTTCTTCAGGGTTTCAGTAGAAACGGTGTCTAACCACTTTCCTCTTCCATCGAGTCTGATTCTGCCATAGCTCTCATTTCCCTGACTAATAAAGCAGATATATGACATCATTGCTTAGGTTATTGTGGTAGTCATGTCTTTAATCAGCTTAGGTCCAATAGTGCCATTGTGGCGGCAACAAACTTTGAGAATAAATGTGTTTCATGTAAACTTGGAAAATCACATCGATTACCTTTTTGTAATGTTGAGCATGCCTATAGTACTCCTTTATATTTGATTCACTCCGATGTTTGGCAATCACCAGTTCCGTCTAATTTGGATTTTCGATATTATAGTTGTTTTGTTGATGATTGTACTCGTTTTACTTGGATATATCTTATGAAACTAAAATCAGAAGTTTTTACTCACTTTCGTCACTTTCAAAATTGGTTGAAAACTTGTTTTCTTACAAAATTCAGATATTTCAGAGTGATGGTGAAAGAATTTGATAACAAAGCTTTTACACAACTTTTTCAGGAAAAAGGGATTTATTTTCGCAAGTCGTGCCCCGACACACCATAACAAAATGGTGCGGTTGAGCGCAAACATCGACACATTATTAAGATGGCACATACTTTTTTGATTGATGCTCAGATGCCATCTCATTTTTGGGTTGATGCTGTATATACAGCTGTATTTGTGATTATCATTTACCTACTCTTCTTTTAGACGACATCTCTCCATATCAATGACTTTTTTAAAAAGGAACCTGAATATGATTTTCTTCGAGTTTTTGGTTGTGAATGCTTTCCAAATATTTCGGCTCAGGTTACCAAGAAATTTCAACCTCATTCTAAACGTTGTATCTTTTTAGGATATGCTCCTCATTATAAAGGTTATCGTTATTTTGATCCTGTTACGAGTCGTGTCAATGTTAGCCGTCATGTTTGCTTTCATGAGTCTATTTTTCCCTATTCCACTTTTCTTGTTAACACGTCGCATGACTCGTCTCCTCTTCTATTTGTCACAAGTTCATCTTTGTCCCAATCTAGTCCTTCTATGATGTCCTCTTTCTCTCCACATTTCTCAACATCTAGCATCTCCCCTGTGTCCTCTCCTACCACCTTGAGTCCTCCTTCATCCATTCCTATGAATTATCTACCACCACAAACACCACCTGTGCGCTCACTGTCTGACCCTCCCTCAAATTGTCCGTCTTCCTCAGCCCTAGCCGAACATGTTAGGTCGCCTGCTGCTAGTGTGTTGCCGCTAGCTCCGGCTTTGCAGCCAGGTCCTCCAGTAGCGCCTGCTGCTGGCTTTTGCTTTGCCGCCAGGTCCTCTAGCAACGCCTGTGGCTAATTCCTCTGGGCCACAACTCTTGCAGGCAGCGTCGAGTTGGCCTCTGGCCACGCTTGGTGCTTTGGTGCCTAGTGCTTCGGCTGTTGCTGAGAATGCATCATCTCCTCTACCATGTGAGCTTCCCCTTTCCATTTCATCAAGTTCTCCCATTAGCTCCACCGATAGAGTCGCTGTTTCGGATGTGTCCCCTCCACCTCTCACTTCTCATCCACACCCTATGCAGACTCGTTCTAAGTCAGGAATTGTGAAACCACGTCATCTATTATCCTTGATTACAAATCTTATTGCCTCTGAACCATCAAATTTCACACAAGCTTCATAAGACAAAACATGGCAAAATGCAATGGCAGAAGAATTTAATGCATTCATCAATAATAACACATGGCAATTAGTTCTGTTTGATAAACGAAAAAATTTGGTTGGTTATAAGTGAGTTTACAAGGTAAAATATAATTCAAACACAAGGTAAAATATAATTCAAATAGTTCTATTGAGCAGTACAAGGCTCATTTGGTTGCTGAAGGATTTCATTAGTAAGCTGGTATTAATTTTCATGAAACTTTCAGCCATGTTGTCAAACCTACCACTATTCGTCTTGTATTGTCGTTGGCTATTTCCTTTGGTTAGGTTATTCTCAACTCGATGTTAAGAATGCCTTTCTACATGGTCTTCTTACAGAGGAGGTGTATATGAAACAATCTCCCGGCTTTGTTCATCTAGATTTTCCAACTCATGTTTGCAAACTTAATAAGGCGATTTACGGCCTCAAACAGGCTCCTCATGCTTGGTTTCATCACTTTAGTAGTTTTCTTCTATCCCTTAGCTTCCACTATAGCAAAATTGATTCCTCCATGTTTTTTCATTGTAGAGGTTCTGAGATTATTGTTCTTCTTTTATATGTTGATGACATTGTTCAAGCAATTCTTCTTCTCTCATTCATTGTTTTATTTGCTTCTCTGATCAATTTGCTATGAAAGATCTTGGTGATATTCATTATTTTTTAGGAGTTCACATCACTTGTACGCCTAATATTCTATTCTTGTCTCAACGTAAATGTGTTCAGAACCTCTTGCGTAAATTTCATTTTCATACTCTTACTCCCCTGCTTACAGCAATTGCGGCTAAGACTAATTTATCCTTACTGATGGTGAGTTATTAGCAGATCCCTCTGTATATAGGAGTATGGTCGGTGCTTTACAATATCTTACAATTACAAGGCATGATATGTTCCCACACAGCTTCAGCTTGCGGATATTTTTACTAAGCGATTATCTTCTCAAAGATTTCTTTTTTTAAAGCAAAATATGTCCGTGTGTGTTCCACCTCGCCAAGATTTGGGGGGGGGGGGTGGTGGTGGTGGTAATAGTGCAATTGTAATACAATAGTATCATAAAGGGTCTATATGTAAAACTGTACAATAATTCATATAAATACAGATATCGGCTTAGGTGCTAGTGTATGCCAAAACCCTTTTTCTATCGGCTATCTCTCTCTCACTCTTATTAATACTTTCTCAAGAAGAAAGCGAAGGATTTCGTTTTTGATTCATCCATGTACGACCTTTGATATTCTGTAAGGTTTTCTGATATCATGAAATCTCATGTCTTCGTCAAACTCTTGGTAATGATTTGGGCTTGACATGACATTTCTCAGGCTGTCTGACTATATATATACGATCTCCTGCACTATTGTACCAATCCTGATTTCTGTGCCATGTCCACAAAGCATGTGTCTCATTCTTCATCTGCAAAATGCACAAACAAACAGATATTTACTGTTCGAATAAAAAATTTTATGCAAATAATTAACTAAGGGATGCAAACGGATCAGATATCAAATGGATATGTTAATTATCGCTTACTGATCACGAAAGCAAATACAGATACAATATATACTTCGGCAAGAAAAGTAAATCACCATATCTACCAAAATCGAATATGGATACGGATGGGATGACTGAAAAGCATGTTTAAATCACAAAAGTATATATGACACAAAAGCTGCCTAAACAAATATGATATCTCAAAGTTATTTTGTTCAGTGTGTTCAATATGCCCTACAAACTTAAAGCTAGATCTCAGGATGATAAAAATTGATTTCGGATAGACTATTTAAGGCTAAAAGTTTTAATAGGCTGATCAATACTCTTATCCTGTAAAAAATTTAGAAAGATATCTGTATCCATATTTGTATTCTATTGGATAATGACACATACAGAATAGGGATGTCCACTTCTGTTCTGTTTGTATCCATAAATAGAATTCATCAAGCTGAGACGATAATCAGAGAATTACCTCTAAGATACCATGACCAAAGCTACTCTCTCTATACGCACTATAATGTGGCTGTCGATCCCAGCAAAATTTGCCTGCAGCAGGACCTGAAGTGAAGTTGAAACCACAATATCCGGCCACGATTTTATCGGGTGTTTTCAATGGATTCGGACAGTTGCCAGGCTCATCAGCATGATCCACTGCCATCTTTTCTATATTACCTCCGTCGCCAACTGTTATGTGTACAGGTCCACAGGGGTCTAGTGTGTAGTTGTAGACTCGATTTGATCTTTCATATGCATGAACCTGATAATTTTAGATACAATTATTTTCAGATTGAGGTTTGTTCTAACAGCAGACGCTGAAACTCTATGACATTCAAAATAGGGTTATTTGCACTAAAATACCCCCAAAGTTTACCTCATTTTTAACTTTGATACCTGAAAGCTTTATTTTACCCAAAAAGATACCCTAAAGTTCAACAGAATTTAACTTTGAACCAAAGTTTTATTTCCCGCCCAAAAAATATATATATACTCCCAAGCTCAGCAAAATTTAACTTTAACATCCCAAACTTATATCTTTTGTTAAGTTTTTCTTAAAGTTTGGGGTATCCAAGTTAAATTATTGTTATAACATGAGGTAAACTCTAGGGGTACTTTTTGGACAAAAAGATTTTTGGCATCAAAGTTTAGAATAAGGTAAACTTTGGGGGTTTTTTTTTTTGGGAGCAAAATAGACTTTGGGGTATCAAAGTTAACAATGAGGTAAACTTTGGGGTATTTTAGTGCAAATAACCCTTTAAAATATATTTGCAAGTTTATTTGGTCCCAATCAAGTACACAATAATATGTGCAATTGTGTGGAGGTAATTTGACACTTACATGACCAGTTAAGGCAATGTCAACGCCATAGGAGTATAACAAGTCTTCCATTTCCACCCTCATGCACTCTACTTCCCTGTAATGGGCTTTGTAGGTGCTATACCATGGTGCGTGCCACATAGCTACCAACCATGGAGTCACACTTCTGTCTACATTAGCCAAATCTCTCTCCAGCCACTTATATTGCTCCCCTGCATATGTGAGGATCGAAACATCATTATTTACTTTCTAGCTTGGAAGATTAAGAAATGTAGCTTTGACAATCTAAAAATAGGGTTATTCACATATGTAATCCCGCACTATGGGGTCGTAATGAGAGATCTACTTATTTTTCGCGCTATACTGTTTTTTTTTCAATGTTAGCCTCTCTCTATCATAATTTGAAATTAGTTGCTCAAATCATTGAAATCGTCCTAAAGTATAAGTTGTTTCAAATTATTCCTTCTATATGCTACTTCTACCCTTGATTGGAGGGGCTAATTTCAAGTTTAACTTAAGAGTTGGGGAACCCGATAGTAATTTCGATGAGTGGAGGACTTATTTCAAAATAACATAAAATTTGGGGGACAAAGTATCAGTTGCAATGATTTAAGGCACTGATTTCAAATTATGATGATTTAAGAGACTAATATGGAAAAACCCCTATATTTTATTAGTACATATACCCCTCAGACATGGTGATGATGTTCCTTCTGCGTTACATTTTAAATCTTTGTGAAAATTACATGATGCTCAAGACTCAGACATTTGTCAAAAATATTCCCACATGATTCCCATGAAACTTTCAAAACTATCAAAAAAGTAGCATCATCTATGCGACAGAGGGTGAATGAGCTAAGTAACCAAACCAACATAGCATAGGGGGTGTATTTGCAGTTGACCGAATTATGGAAGAAACTTTAGAACGACATGAACTTCTATAGCCAAAAAGAGTATTGAAGGCATTTTATTAATACATGCACAAAAGAATCATGTACCTGACTTTTTGTAAGTAGTGTATGCACCGAGCATAACAAAATGTATCCCTCCGGCATTAAACGAGTAGTAAAATGTGGAACCTGATCCGCTCTCTTCAGAAGGAAACGCAAATCTGGAACTATACGCTACAAACGACTTATTCTCAGCTTGTAATTCAAGCTCATGGTTTCCTTCTACAATCATCATCGGTGTTTCAGATATCACAGGTTCCATGTACCTAAACATCAGAGAACAAGAAATAATAACAAGCCATGAACCATTATCAAGACGAAAGGTAAAACTTCAAATATCGTCTGGGTCCTTTATGACGGAGATAACGTTAGAAACTTTTACTTCCAAACATAAAAGACCTCGCGTGAAAATATCACAGTTCGAAACTTATGCTCACCGTCCCCAATAATCCCAACGAGGCTGATAGCTTTCATGTATCGGTGAATCTTTGAACGAGCAAGAGTAGCAGTCTGAGCCAGTGCCATTAGTTAAGTACAAGTTTGCATAACTAGCATCTCCTACTAACATAATTAGATCAGGTTTGTTTCTTCTCAAGTGATCCATTGTGGATGTTGTGTTGTATGTCAGACCCAAATCGCCAACGACTGCGATTCTTTTCGGGTAACTGGTTGGACCCGGACTTGGCATTGTCTTGAATTTGTGGGTTTTGCTCATGGATGGCATTGAAGGGTCTCCGCATTGATAGTAGTATTTCGTGTTTGGCTTCAGCCCTGTAGAGGGAGCGTTAACGAAATATATAGTTAGGAAGAGAAGAAGAAAACTTTAATTAGCTGAAGTTTAGTCTCAAATTAAATTAGATGCCTAAACTAAGGTTAATTGCACATAGAACCCCTTGAAGTATTTTTGTTTGGAACTTACTATCCTTGTAGTTTCATTTTGGCAAATAGACTCCTTCTGTGAAATATTTTTGCCTCTTTTTACCCTCAGATAGACTCTTCATAGTATCTACCAAAATTTCATACAGGGTAAAGGAGTCAAAACAATTTAACAGGGGTCTACTCTACCAAAATGAAACTATACGGGGTACTAATCTCAAAACTGCGATACCACAGGGGGGCTACTTGCAATTAACCCTTAAAATTAGCAAGTGTTTACATATGTCTGCATGTACATCTCTAATAAAGTTTAGCATTTTGAAACACTAACACCATTTAGGAGGACGTAGGTGGTACATCTCTCAGGAATATTCAGTCAATAATGGACGCATAAACTTAAAAATTGTAGATATAAACTCATAGTTATTAAAAATTGTGAAAAATGAAGGGGCCAACAAAAAAAAAAAAAAACACCTGTGAGGCGAACATGATGAATTATCCCAGAAGTATAATTCTGAAGGCCTTCAAATGGGTAGAGCTGACTGTAAACAAGCGAATAACCAGCAGCTTCATTATTCAATGAATGTCTTCTTCTTCCATAACGAACTTTGCTAGCTACGGATGCAGGATCCAATGGCTCAATATCATCACCAATTTGGAATTCTCCTATAACCACGTGAAACCATTAGATAAAGTTCTGCTGACATGCATGGGGAAAAAATTGAGAAAAACAGATAAAACGTAAAAAAATCAATTATTTTATGTATAACATGAGTCTTGCGTTGTGATGAGTGCAGGCGACAAAAACGTCCGGGTGTTGAACTTTTTTTTTTTTTTTTTTTTTTTGTGTGTGGTAGTTTTAGGAGGTTGTCTCTCTCACGAGCTTTAAAGTATTTGAAGTTATGAGGGCATTTCTTGAATTTTAAAAAGTGCAATTACGTTGAGTAGAACTGACGGATTTAGAGTGGGGCACGTGCCGCACGCGCTCCCACTCATGTTATCAACATATTAGAGATATACTATGAAATTATAAAGATGTGCTCTCGTAGAAATTTAACAGGTACCCAAGAGGCCCAAATTAACCCAACCACATCTAAAGGCCCAACATTTTCCAAAATCCATCTATCAAATCCATATAACACAATTATTCTCATGGACCTTTCTTTCAACTCCGGACAGTGATAAGCTAGGTTTTTTGAAACAAAAAAAATAGTGTTATAGATATTAGTTCCTTACATCTTTTATATTGAAATTAGACACATCAAATCATTGAAATTTTTATATGGTCCACCACTTCATAGGTGATTTAAAATTTGTCCCTCAAATCATTGACATTTCTATTAAGTGGCCTAATTTTTGAATTAATTTGAAATTAGACCCTCAAATCAAGTGTGAAAGTAACAATTACAAGGAAATTTGTCCCTCAAAACATTGAAATTTCTGGTAGGTTCTCAATTTCTCATAGGTTGTTTCAAGTTAATATCTCTAATTACCAATTAATAATTGAGGGACCTAATAGCAATTTTGATGATTAGAGGGACAAATTCAAAATAACTTAAGTTTTGAGGGATATAGTAGCAATTTCAATGATTTGGTTAATAATTATGTTTAGATTTGGTTAATAATTATGTTTATGATTAGAGGGACATAATTACATATATGTGAAATTTATTTATAAACCCAAAGTCTTAACTTGATTTATTTTAAACCCAGCCATTTCCAAAGACATTCTTAAACCCAAAAATACCATGCTGAATTATTTTTAAACCAACAAGTTTCTGTATTTCATCATTAGGCTTTTGCCGTAGTTTTGTCTGATTTTCTATACTTATGTTTAAGTTGGGTAATTTGGTATTTAGCAATGATTTCGGAAGTTGGTGGGTTAAAAATAATCTAGGTTAAAACTTGCGGTTTAAAATTAAAAAGCCTATATCTTATTTCATTTTCACAAGGATGTAGATTGTAGACACTTCTCGTTATAATTTATGAACCATCTTATCGCATGCGCCAATTTTTATAAAATTTTACTTTCTTTTGAGAAGATCAAATTTTACTACTTGTACGTATGCACATCTAATACAAAACTTCTACATAAAACTAGAATTAATAAGAAAATTTACAAAAATGAAAATGAACCTGTGATCCAAGAGATATAAACTGAATCCTCGGTCGCCGACAAGGATACGGATATCTGTTCGGGTTCGAACCCGTTAACCCTGCGCTGGACCCTGGGGTCGGAGCCCGGTAAGTCCACCGCCTTTCCTCGGAACCCGGCGCTTACGGTCACCGGATCAAACGGGCCGTCCAACGTCGTGGGGATGTCCCCGCCGGTGCAGCAGAACGCTGTCGACAGCACCGCCGCTGCTAGAAGAAGTGGGGCCCAGTTCCCCATCTCTACTACTTTCTCCTTCTCTCTCCTTGTTAGTTTGAGGAGATGGAGGTAGTAGTAGGAAGCAGAGGATGCGTATTTATTAACTTCCAGCATTTTGCAGTGAGCCCCCCAAACATTCAAAATCACACTATCTCCCTTGTAAATTTTTTGAAATTGCAGAAAACACCCAGAAAGTTTCCACCGTTTGCAGATAAACCCCATAAATTAGAACAGGAAAAGCAACATAAAAAGGCATTTTGAAAGGTGTTGGTGTTTATTGTAATTTGACTAAAAGATATTAGGGTTTTCTCCTAAAACTATTGGGGTTTAGTGCGGTTTTGAAGGTTGTTTTGGGTGGGTTTTTCTTTTTTTCTTTTTTTTTTTTGGAGGTTTAGTGTAACTTATCCTTATAAGAACGTACGCTGGGGAGTCAAAAGATCGCATGGTAATATTGGTTTTTGTTTTTTTATTGGTTGCCATGAAGTATTCTATTTGAAATATATATTTATATATATCATAAGTTTTCAAATCAGCTGAAAATTATGTGATAGTTTTATATGAAAATATATATCTGATATTTATATGACAATAACATAAAGTTCACGATCGTTTAGTTACTTATTAGAAAATTCGGTCTAATGGCTTGAATTCGTAAATAGTTTTTTTTTCTATTTTAGTATGGGGTAATTTTTCTCCTAATTTGAAAGTTTGTAATATTCTTTTTTTTTAAATAAAAATAGGTCATTCTTTTGTCTTTCCTCTAAAAGAGGCGGTCTCTTTTAACGGTTATAAAGTTTTGCAAAATGCATACGGAAAAGATTTGACCAAAATTTTGTTTCAATTATATATAGACACTTAGAATTGACGTTTAATATATGTCGTTTATCATTGATGAGTAATTATGATGTAAATGCTTATGCTGCCATGCGTCATAAACGCTTATGCTGCCATGTGTAGAATAAATAATTAAATTTTGAAAAATGAGCACTTTAATGTCAAAAAGAAATAGAAATGCATTCCAGTTTTACATTTAAACAAACGAAAAGAAAGAAGGGGAAAAAAATGAATCGCTTGGCTTATCCGCTCGATTCTGTGTTAATGCTACTGAAAGCGAGAATCCGCTGTCGAGCTCGGGATAAGAACAGCATTACATCGCCGGATCATACGTCACCACGTAAGTGTACTGTTATGGCAGCCCGCCATTCTGTGGATAAAAGATTCCACGTTCAAGTCCACAAAATCAGACCGGAACTTGAACTAATGCAGTTTTGGCCTTACACTTATTTTGTTTCGGTCTGTCTTCTTTTCGTCAGCACTAAACTGATTTAGATCAAAACTGATTTAGAAAGAGTTGTCAAATTGACCTTAAGATTTTTTTTTTCCGTCGAGTTAGGGTTGTACAATTCATTTCTTGCATTGGCAAGCATAAATAAAGGTTTACTATAGACAGACTGTGTATCTTTGTACTAAGACGCTAATTAAACTTTAGTTGCGAGGAAAATAGATAATCAATCATCACATAACTCTCACTTTATACCACAACCAAATTTGGAAATTTGAGTTGAATTCAGAATATGTAAATGTGCCAATAAATTAGCATAGAGGGTATAAGTGGATATTACACTCGGTATACAAGTGTGTACATAATATTTAGTAATCTTTTACTAGGGTATACATTAAAGCAAAACCAAAAAGTTTTAAAACTCACCAGAGGCTGACACGTCATCTTCCTCCTTCTCAAAATTTTTTGACACGTGTCTGTAGGCGTTGAAAATTGCTTATCAGTACCCGAACAAGACTAATGACGGTGGGTTGACAATCGATGACCCATCCAACGATGCGATCAAGAACCGCTGACGACGTAATCGCGCCGCAAAACACACAAAACAAGTCGACGAGCGCATGAAGTGAATCGGTAAGGCGTGCAAGTCAGTGAAGCGACGGATCGTGGAATAAATCTAACGACGAAACTTTAAATCAGCGAGTTTCGACAATGTGAGTCGACCAGACTCGAACGTGGACGAGACGGAATCAACTGGACTCAAGCGTCGACGGAACTACACCGATCGGATTCCGAAATCAACGAGACGATCAACCAGAATCGGATTCGACGGTATCGGTTGGAAAAATTTGTCTCTCGTGCACAGATCTGAGCATTTTCAAAGAAGAAAACTCAGATCCAGATCCGATGCAAGCGAAGAACGCCTTCCACTCAGATCCACGCGACGAGGAGAAGATTCAAGAGGAGATCTAGATCAGATCTACGGTGATTCCCTCTGGATCTAAACTTAGTCTTAATCTCGAGAAGAGCTGTGATTTCGCTTGGTTGATTTCACTTACTTTAGGTCTATTTCCTTCATGAAATAGTCCCCTCAATCCCGTAGATCTTGATTTGGATCATATTACGCAGCGGTCCACAGACGGAATAGAGTCCCCGGCACAGGCAAAGACACCCACACAAGCGAGGATCCAATAAACGGATCCCGCGTTTGTTCAACTAGGTTAGCAAAGTTGTAATCTTTTTCAGTTTTCGTTGTAAGCCTTATAAAAATGCTATATTTTTATTTGAATTTCATTGTAAAAAACAAGTTTGTAATGGATTCATTTGCAATGACAATGGAACCGACTTTCCACGCTAACAGTGTCATATCATCTAATCCATTCATTTAAATTGCTATTACATCACAATCTTTAATTTATAT
>JBAKGM010000002.1:5594743-5611145 GCA_037177215.1 Asparagus racemosus | reverse complement strand
CCCCCCCCCCCCCCCCCCCCCCCCCCCCCCCCCCCCCCCCCCCCCCCGCCTCCAACAATCATCCAAAGTTCTTTTCTTTCGTGTTTTGATAAAAGGGAAAGTTGCATAACTAAATCTTCATGAAATGGAATCTAAAAAATATTCTTTCACAAATGGAAAGCTTATATTGTGAGAGATTTTGTCCATGCATCAAGTGATTGCAAAATAATGCAAAGATCACATAAAAGATGAATTGGAAGTAGGGCTGCATACGGCGCACATACGTTACTCATCATATCTCATCCATTTGTCATTCACGGATACGGATACAAATATATCTCGATAAGGAAAACTAATATTCATATCTACTAAGATCATATACATATGCGGATACACATAACGATATATATTCGGATACAAAATGGATATGGAGAAGCCAAATAATATCGAAGAACAATAGTCCATATGACACAAGAGAGTTCATTAATATGTTCCTTATATCTAGAAAGCTAAGATTGGCATGTTCCTTATATCCAGAAAGCTAAGATTGGCTCTTTTCGTCATCAAATTAGTATCAAATCCATTAATCTATCGATGGTTTAAAACACTTGTCTCTGTGTGATAAGATACATTCAGATATTTTAGATACGGAGCCGGATAGTTCACTACATAACCAAATCCCCAACCATATCTTACCTGTTATAGATTTTAGTAACCAAATCCATGTCCTAACAGATACGAATATACCCTCATATATGAATATTCTTGTGCACCTCTAATTGGAAGCCATCAAAATACAAGTGTTATTTTCCCGAATGGAGCTCTATAAATATTTACAGAATCATTGAAGCCTCAAATACACGGAGAAATAAAGTTTAATGTTTTTTCTTCTTCTATTCACTGTACAAACTCTAATATGTACAACCATGCATGGATACTCTTGCTATTTGCAGGGAAACTATTCAAAGCATACACACAAGCAGTATACACACACACACACACACAACATATTTATCTGTATGTGGTTTAGCAGTAAAGATTTTGAGCACTTCCACATTTCCCAACACTCCAGCTTATTTGCAACGATCACATTCCCTGCGCTCTCCCTGAATTTAGATGAGCAATCCAATTAAAAAAGGTTATCAAAATCTAAGTCATATGATTTTAAGTTACTATAGGGTAAATTTTAGAAAAACCCCCCTTAAGTTTGGGCATTCCTCAGATAACACCTCTTAACTTTCAAAATATCAACAACAACAACAAAAAAAGAAAGAAAGAAAGAAAGAAAAAGCCCCAACAGCTTTAAACTCAGTTTTCACATGGGCGGGTGAAATTACGCAGCGTTTTCGCTAGTGAAAATTGTGGTTCACGCTTTTCTGACGTTTTAAAAGTCACGGGGGTGATGAAATGCCCCAACTTAAAGGGGTTTTATGGAATTACACTTACAATGAAGTCTAGTTGTTCACCTCATTTTGATGCGCCAACAGATGTGCCCTTTGAAAACGGCATGCATGAGCAATGACGTGAGCAAGGTTAGCTACACGCTGGAGGAAGGCTTGGACATGGTTGTATGTGCTGTAGTATTTTGATGAATCGTTAATAATGATAGCAATAAATTTTCAAAGATAATTATTTAAACAATATGCTTTATTCTAAGAGAGATCAAACTTTTCAAAGAGGAATCGCGTGACACTATCCACACAGTTAAACTGTTAAGGTAAAGTTTATCCTCAGTGCATTCACATTTTCAACAAATTCATGTTTCCTTAAGATCATGTACAATATACTGCAAAAATAGTTAAAGTAAGATTAAATATGAGAGCCTTCATTTTTCAGTTTAAGGACAGTATAATTATAGTGATGGTGGGTAAGCTATGTGACTACTTAGGACTTGAATCTTTCTTTTAGTTATCTATTTAACATCATGTTCAGGTCACACATGGATTTATTATGGGAAAATGGAAGTTCCTATGCTTAAGGTCAGAGTTCAACTATTTTTACATGTGATATTTATGAAATTTTCAGATTGGAACTAACAAAAAAAGCTTTTCCTATATTGACCCCTCAAATTTAGGTGCATACTGATTTTTGGGCTAATCGAAACCTAAACATCAATGAGAAGCTATAGAAATTAACTTATTAGATAACATTCTATGACTTCTTGCAAGTCTTCATTAGCATAATTACCAGAAAAGAAAACACCACGAAGCCTTTTTTTCTCCAAATTTAAGCAAGAACATTTTCTTCCCTTCAGATGAATTAAGGGTCATTCCTCTATTAAATTAACAACTATGTAAATAATCCAATACCTTAGCCTATGCCGATTACAGGCCAGGAAGAAAGTGGCCATACCATTTATGACACTCCGTGCACCTCGAAATACCTAAGAATGCAAAAGATATCAGTCCCTTGGACCAAAATAACACTGAATTAATGGGAAAAAGAATCCTACAAGGTCCTCGATAAAAAATTATATCGGAAGCAACTAGGTCTTGACACGTGATCAATTCAACGCTAATCTTAAAGTTCATGGTTAAATACCACCCAACTTTATTTTGTTGTTGGGATATGTCATTTTTGGAACTTCAGATTGTAACAAGTGTTAAGAACCACTTTCTCTTAATATAATCATTTTCTATAGAGGACCCTCTATAGGATATTTTGTTGGGTAAATTTCACTTAAACGCCTCAAGTTTGAGGTGTTTTGCACATAACCCTCAATCCTCGTGAACTTTGTTTACTCCACTTAACCCTACTGAACTTGTCTCACTTGACCACCCTCACCCCCTCCCACAAAAGAAAAAAAAAGTAACATCGTGAACTTCTGACGGGTTACGTGCCAATAACGTGACAGAAAAGGATGAAATCATATTTATTAAACATTACGCCTTTATCCTTTGTTTCATTTTTAGAGGAGATATTTTTAAAAGGGCATTTTGGTCATTTAACCATTAAGAGGTAATGACGTCAGGGCACATTGGAAAAACTTCAAAGTTCAAGGGAAAAACTTCAAAGTTCAAGGGGTTAAGTGGAATAAACAAAGTTCAAGGAGACTATGATGCAAAACCCACCAAAGTTCAAAGTGATAAGAGAAATTCACCCTTTTTTCCTAATTAATTGAGCACAGTTGAAAAGGTATCGTGGTAAACCTGCGAAAAGAGATCTCTCCAAAGCCCCTGCCATATCGAGATATCATATGCACCTTTCTTTGCTCCTGATAAAGCTGCATTTTTAAAAATGCCTGTAGTTTGGAAAATGCCTCTGATTGACTCCCAAACATCTTTGAACAATTCAAAAATATTGTACAGTAAAACTGCCATGTAGTCTGCTAGTGTTAACACACAGCGGATGGGTACCAGAACAAAATCCCAGATGATGGATATGAGTGGATAAAGTAATGTTACTGCACTTTCAAGAACAAAAAAGAAAAGGATTAGGAGATGAGAACTATGCGAATTTGCACTAATGTGCTTATCTTCACTAGTAAACTAGAAGATAAATAAGTGTAATGCAAATGTAGGCACTCATAGAATCTAAAAAAATTTTCCACCTGATATTAGTCCCTTAAATCTTTCGTATTTTGAAACTAGTCCTTCAAAATCATTGCAATTGCTATTACGTCCCCCAATTCTTAAGCTATTCTGAAAGTAATCCTAAAATCATTGAAATTGCTATTAGGTCCCCGCATTCTCGTACGTTGTTAATTTCAGATTAATCCCTCTAAATAAGGGGTGAAAACAATTCAGGTACAGCTCATATATATGATACTTACCAAGTTACCATATCTGTATTCGCTTACCGGTCACGAATATAGGTACGCATGCGCCTTGCTAAGGAAAAATCATATTCAAATCTGCTAAAATTGGACACGGACACATACATATATACATGCGGATGTATTTGCAGATAACATGTGGATACAAAACAGATATGAGAAAATCATACAATATAATAAAAAGTAGTTCACATAATACAAGAGAGTTCATTAATATGTTTGTTATAATTGAAAAGCTAAGACAAGATCTCTTAATCATCAAAACTAACCTCAAATCCATTAATCTGAGGATTAAAACAATTGCACATTGTTTGACCAACATATATTCGGACATGGGGTACTTAATATGAATATTTCACTACATATTTGTATTCGTAACTATATCCTAACAGATATTAGATACAGATATATCTCAGGATGCGGATATTTTTCTGCACCCCTACTCTAATTGCTATTTCTACTCTTGATTAGAGGTAATTTCATAATAACTTTAAGAATCCGCCGACTTAATAGCAATTTCAGTGATTTGTGGGGCTAATTTCAAAATATCATAAGAATTGAGGGGCCTAATTGCAATTACAATGATTTGAGGGATGAATTTCAAAACATGAAAAGTTTAAGGGACTAATATCGAAAACCCCAATCTTAAAAGAGCAATCTACAAAGACAATAGTCTTCGCAGCTTCTCACGGGGTGAAATTTGAAAAATAGTTTAGCTTTAACTTTCGATAAAGTTTGCATCATGATTTATTCATGTTACATAGAAACAACTTTAACTGGAAGTTCTGACCACATCCTCCTTTTATAACCAATCAAAATTAGATAAAAAGAACCCCCCCCCCCCCCGCCCCAAAAAAAAAAAACAAGATAAAATTCCACATGGATATAGTATGTGTCATTCGTAAGGTATAACATATGTTTTCTCTTTTCTCTTTAAACTGAGAGGTGCTTAGTACTATGGTCAATAAGAGGATGAGAAGGAGACAACAAGTTTGAAACCAAGGAGGGAAACAAAAACTGAGCCTAATTCTCAATAACAAACGTTGCCCAGATGGATAAAGTGACTTGACTACACGCACGTTAAATTCTCAAACAGCATTTAACAGATTTACAACCATTTTATTTGAATCATTTGGAGGGATCTGCGATTTAAAATATGAAAAGGGATTATTCTCAATAACAAAAGCTTCTCAGGACTCAATCAATTAGGGAAATCTTGGATGGATTTACCATTCACAAGTCCTTAGTGATAACCATATCTTGACCATAAAAGCAGCTAACTCAATAAGTTCATACCTGTAGAGGGTTCCATTATGGCATACTGGTAATAAATTATGTACCTGAAGAAAAGCTTTCGATCATAACAAACATGTCAAGGAACCCTTCCCCTACACCAAAACTCTAAAGTTATGGTGGGGGTTTAGGGTACTTCTATATTCTAACATGCCCCACAGGTTGATTTACTTTAAATTCCTAGCTAGTGGGGTCTGAATTTGGGTTACTTTGGTACCATGCCAAAGGGATCCTTCGCCAAAACTTCAAAGCTGTAGTGACGGTTGAGGATTATAATTTTGGGTTTTTGCATATATACCCCTCAAAACTTCAATATTTGCAAAATTTCCCCTCAAATCTTGGTATTTGCGAAATTGACCCTCAAAACTAGCATATTGGGTCTTTCTACTATTCCAACTTAAGAATGTTGCTTTTTAAACAAGCCTATGTCAAAATTCTTAATAGTTTCTACTAGGTTTTCAACAATTTCTCGTTTAAAAACCAAAATAGGTTAGTAAAAGGGGTAGAACAAATCAATGTAAGAGAATTGGGGGGGAAGTTTTGCAAATACCAACATTTAAAGGGTAATTTTGCAAATATGGAAGATTCGAGCGGTATATATGCAAAAACCCCTATAATTTTATATTTTAACAGGTTCCATTATGGCATACTTGTAATTAATTATGTACTGCATGAAAAGCTTTCGGATAAAACACAACAGTATCAATCAGGAACTTACCTATGCTCCAAAGATACAAACAGCAAAACTCAAAAGGCCACAGCACAAACTCCGCAATGTCAAGCAACAGGTTGCACATGGAAGCTAACATGAACCAAAACGTAGAAAAAAACATCTCGGCAACTTCAACACAAGCACTCCACAAAGGGAAAATGAATTCCATAAGTTCACCAAGAGGTCCACTGAATGGTCTAATAATTGCCAACAGTAGCGTTGTCACTGAACGTGACATCATCAAGAACCATTTCAACGCTTTCTCAAGATTTTGGAGGAAGAGCATCGTTCCAAGATATCGAAGCCTTGTGACCATATCCCATCCTTCTATCCAATTGAATAGAGGACCAGAGAGACGCGCAACAGTAGCTTTTAATAATGGCACATTCTTATATAAATCATAGAAACCGAAGATGACAGTCACGAGTGAGATTAGTATGTAGAGAGTTCTTGCTAAGTGCCTCATCCAAGTACGATAAAAATGGCAGAAGAAAGGGTAGGATTGGAAGAAAATAACCCATGAAGGTAAACCAGTCTCAAGCAATATCAGAAGTCTCATATCAGACATTATGATTTCCTTTAATTTCAATGGCAAAATGCAATCGCTGAATCTAAAGAGTATCAGTGTGTTAGAATACTGACTTGGTGCTATATCTGATCCTTCATCACAACTGCATATTTTTTTGTGTTGGATTTCTTCCTTATCGTCTGTTTCAGTGAAAGATTCTTGAACATCTAAGAACTCATCATCTGAAGGAGACGGTCTTCGAAACAAAACAGAAGAAGAATGAGTGCTTGGTTGGTGAAGGTTTAAATCAGAGAGCAGCCGTAAATTTTTCCTCAGGGATTGAGTTTCTGATTTATTGCAAGAAAACCAAGAAGATAGACATTTTGAAGCTTGTTCAGGGCTGTAGAATTCCCACTTTCTCATGGATTTCACGTCAAGAGCAAGTGATGCGTCTGTCTGCGAGTAATATAGAAACCTTCTGAACATAAAAAGGGTATTGATTACCAATAAAATATAGGCCTAGCTGTAATTATCATTAGTTCCAGCTTCTATTTCCCATTTCCTTTCCAATGTGGTGTCTAGAATATCAATAAGTCAAGGTCCCATACTGTTAAAAAATTGATCTACTCTCTGATTTCTCTATGTGACATCAAACTAAGTTCAAGATGTGGTGTTTAGCTTAGTAAAGGTGCACGTTTGTGTATGTTAAGTAAAAGGTCAGATTTTACTCAGAAACTTGTCTTTGTTTGCCTATTTTTAGATCATAAATTCACAATTTTAGACATTTAAAAATTAGGATATACTAAGTTCATAAAGTCATTATGCCAGCTTATTTCTTAGTAGCATTAGGCTATCTAACAAGAAAATTAAAACAACCTATTGGAGGAAGTGCAGGATTATTTTAGGGTAAATGGCACTAAATGTCCTATAGTTTCACCAACCTTGCACTTAAGTGACCCCTATTTTATAACGGAGCAAATAAATGCCCCAAAGAATTTAAATGTTGCAGATAGGTGCCCAAAGTTAAAAATATACAGATGGCGTTAACTTCTCTATCTATTCAAGAATATCACATAACAGATGGTACTAATGTGCAACTTTTAGAAACTTTAGCGTATTTAAGTGAGACCATTTACAAACTGATGGCATTTATATGCAACATTGGGTAAACAAGAGTGCACCAAAATGCAATATTTTGAAACATTTGGGCATCTATCTCCAAAATTTAAATAGTTTGGGCACATTTATTTACTAGGTTTTAAAATAGAGATCACTTAAATGCAAGGTTGAAGAAACTATAGGACGTATTAGTGCAATTAAGTCATTATTTTAAGAGAACCTATAGGATAGTGGTCATAGAACTCAGATTCTGTTTAGATGCAGCTATTTGTCAGGCCTTGCGAATGGCATTTAAAGAACATTTAGTAAGTTGAATAGATGCCTTCTAACTTATTTCATTGACTTATTTGAGGTCAGCGTTTTGTCATATTAAACCCCAAAACTTTTCTTAATTCTATGTTAGACTGCCAAATCTATATATTTTTAAATTAGAACCCCAAATTCTTTAAGTTATTTAAATAAGACCCTCAAATCTATAAAGTTGTTCTAAATAAGACCCCTAAATCTATTAAGTTATTTAAATTAAGACCCCCATTTTGAACAAATATAAAGATTTGGGGGCCTAATTTAGAAACATGAAGATTGAGCACCTGAGTATAATATAAAAGTAACAAAGATCTAGGGGATAATATGAACAAAACCCTTTCAGGTCAATATTCTCCTAGAGTAATTACACCATTTAGATGATGATGGTGGTACCTGGAGTTCATTTAGATAGTTGATACCGTGCACATCTTTCCACGCCACTTCAAACACAAGGAACCCATGAAGAGCTTTGCTAAGATCCATAAGATACTTAGGCCGCCATTTTGTAGAATCAATAACACGAAACCACCGGTTAATTTTCTTTGCTTTTGCATGGTATTCTTCTTGGCCATCATGCATTCCATTTTTGTTTGATGACCTGTTTAGCGCCCTGGTGTTTGTGAATGGTGACATTCTGTACTGAAAGAAAATAAGTAAAATGAGGAAGGGAGGGGAAGAGAGAGGAAGATAAACAATTTCGAATAAATTTCAGAAAACCCCAAAATACTTCGAGGTGTTCCCCACGAAACACCCCAATATTTTTTTTCCCACATAACCTCCAAAGTAACAACAATGCTGCTCAGACCCAAAAAAATCTTTTTTTCTCATTCTTTCTGAAGCATTTCTTTTTGCAAAACAAACCCTCACAATATCTTAAAATTTGTTGCAGGCGATGGGTACAGTAGGAATTATGTTTGTTTTGCAAAAAACAAAAATATCCAAAAGAATGACGAAAAGAATATTTTTGGGCCTGAAAAGGCATTTTCATCACTTTAGAGGTTATGTGGAAAAAAAATTTAGCTTTTAGTGGGAAAAACAAAGTTTGAGGGTTTTCATGGGAGACGCCCCCAAAATATTGGGGTTTTTGTGAAATCAATCCACAATTTTAGATCAATAGGGCAAGAAGGACAGACCTTGGTGACCATTAACTGCCATATCCTTGCTGATTTTGAGTGATTGTTCATCATCCATGGCCGGTTGTCAACGAGAATGAGCACTCTATTACTCCCAGGAGCAAAATACAAAAAAGCCCATGAAACATATGCTTGTATATCCCTGCAAATATATACATTATATGGGAGTTCACAAAAGACTAATAATGGGATCTTAGATCACCACTCCATCCCATTATGTGGTCAGACGAAGTTGTAGTGGCCCAGAATCCTTTTAACTATCCACGTAGTATAAACATAATCTGGAAATTACATAGAATTTGTTGCTCTATAGGGCATGTAAACCTCGAAAGTTGGCAAAAATGTGCGCAATAACTTAAAGTGATGTGGTGTACTATCTATTAGTTTGCATATTGTCAAAGGTCCTTGCTAGATCAAAACTCCAGAGTTTATTGTGAGGGATGAGGGATACAATTTTATATTGTAACATGCTCCCGCAGATTGAGCATCATTTTATGGGCCGAAACCTGGACCCACACAACGGTTTTAATATTTATAGAATCTGTTTCATATTTGAGGTCGATGTGATTTGAACCTAGGTTGCTTTGGTACCACATCAAATTTCTCTTCCACTACACTGAAACTGCAAAATCATTCTGATGTTTGAGGGATGTAATTTTATATTTTAACAAACATGACTAACATTAAAAGAAAAATACTTAAATCTTATTAGAAAAAATAAGATTGTACGCATAATTGAACTCATGACATTCTACATGTCAAAGCTCTCCCAAGAAGTTGTTTAAGAAAAATATTTTTTAATGAAATTCAAGACTTAATATATCATAATTTATTTAAATTAAAGTTACCAAGCGTAAGAAGGAAAAACTCACCCAATTTGTAAACCTGTCAAGGGATAGAGTTCTGGCAGCATTTCCATCCTTAAATGCGATTTTGAAACATTTCTCAGTAGTTGTTAGCTCCAAAACCTTGAAATATAAATAATACATAAGGGAATGAATTCTTCAACAAATCTGATTTTTTATTTCCAAATTTATTGACAAATTTACAGGGAAAATATACGATTTATTATGTTCCTTATCTTTCTCCACTGATTGAGCAAAAGCTTAACTGAAAACCACAATGATACAACAACATGAGATGAAAAGCATCTCAGAACCAGAAACATGTCTTCTTTTTTGGAATTGAGTTATAATCTACTTGGATTAAAAATTCTACATTATTTATTTATGGAGACGCTCAAAGGAGTCACAATTATAACCTATGTTGCACAGCAGTAGGTGCAAGTGCGGGTGCGGGTGTAGAGGTGCAGATACGAGACACGATAAATTTGTAAATATAGGATATTTGTAGGGGTGTAAGTGAAGCAAATAATTAACAAATAATTCAGTTAATCAAATATATATTTGTTTCGTCTAATTATTAAATATTGTTAATATTTTTAATTTATATAATGATAGATTAGTCATTTTTTAAAATATTAATTAGTTTAAATTGAGGTGTAAGCTTGAATGAATGAGGCAATTTAGAGGTCAAATCAATAATTATGAAGGTTTGAAGGGAACATTTACAACTATATTCAATTTGAGGGGTCTATGTACAAAAACATCAGACAAATTAAAGAATTAAAATTAATAGTTAAAATTATGGCTATAGCAAGGCTCGAACAAGGGACTAGCTGTTCAGAAGGCAAAGCTCTTGACCATAGGGGCAAATTCGTGAATTATTGTCGAATAAGAATTATATAGCCGAACCAAATTTGGACATCATTAATGTATTCGACCCGAATTCTAATACAAATTCTAATATTAAAAAATCAATCGAATTCGAATTCAAATATAGTGAACGGATTTGGTTCGGTCATTTTCCACCCCTAGATATAGGGACGTGGCTACATATACACATATTGAATTATCACTTTATATGAGATCGATATTGTTTTGTCATGTACATATTATGAGAAATAAAATTCCTAAAATATTTTTATATTTCTTTTATTGAGCAGATTATAAATTGGAAAATTGCTTGTTTTTTAATTAGATACCAAGTCAATCCTTTAAAATCATAGTTACAAACTAGGTATGGTTGAAACTTGAAACGAACCCAACTCGAGTCCAACACCTTGCAGAAGTTTGAGATCAAGTGAAAGATAGACGTCCAACAAGTGTTCACGAGTGTTTTAAACTAAAACATTAAACATATATTATATAATTGAGTACGTGTCTGAATAAAAAATGTATGAGTATATTCAAGAAGTGTCCAAGGAGTATTGGACACAGACATGGATACATGAAGTGTTGGACATGGATGCGGGAGATCAGATGAACTATCCAGTTAACTTAGGTTATAACCTTGATACTGAAACATATATGCATGAGGAAGAGGTGGATAAAAGAAAACATTCAAACTAACAAAGAAGAAATGAAAGAGAAGAAGAAATATTGTGTACTCAGAAGTTTTTACGCTTTCATTTGAACAAAAATCTACAATATGTGTAGTATAAAAATTATGAGATTAAACAAACACAAAGGCATAATAACTAATAGTGAAAGAAAAGGCATCCACCTACGAACATAAATTATTGAACAGAAATTTCTACAAGAATTCAACAAAGGAGCAAGAAGATAGCCCCCTAATATGAAAAGAAAAAACAAAAAAGAAAAACTTAAACACTTTAGATCATAAGCAGCCAGATTAACTTTGCAACTAAACCTAAGAAATCCTTAGGCATTGAAATTAGCCACAAGGCTATTATAATTTTAAAAATGAATGGTAAAACAAAAGGAAAATAGAACCTGCCAACAATTAAGGTAAAAAAACAGGTGTACTTCATCTATAACACTAATAATAATAATACACACCTTATGCAGGATAGTTACTGCATCATCGGTGATTATCCAGTTGCCTCTTGCTTCAATATAAAAGATACTAGATAGTGAGTGTAAACTATCAAGGAGGACACGAGAAGTTTCTTAAAACGAAGAGCCGATGTGAATCAGATAAGTGCAAGGAGAGTACAATAATGTTCGAATAAAAGAATCCAACAAAATTCTCACAAAAGGAACTGGTGGATTTTCCAGCACATAGGTGAAATATTCTACCGATTGATGTATTCCTAATTATTCGATGTTATCTGATTGCCAAACGATTATTTACACATTAATTTATTGATTACTCTTTGCATGTTCATGGACTTCACAACTTATATGCATGGCATCGGTGGCATTAGTGCATCAAGTTAGGTTTAGCTTTATGCAACCAAATCTTCAAGGTTAATGCAACGAATCTTATCCATAGTTCCTGGGGGGTAGGAATTTGGTATATAGACTCTAAACTCATTATCGGTATATCAAAATAAAAGACTCTTTAGCATAGGTCAAAACTACTTTCACACAATCTAAACAAGTTCCAGACATATAAAGGACATTGTGGACTTCACTTAACTGGATTCAATTAAACTTTCAGAACCTTTTCTCTGGTTTAATAATATAAACTATGGATATTAATAATGAAGGTTTTTGTTTTGTTTTACATATAAATGGAGATTCATCAGGTATGTAGTGCGTCATGTACATCATGTATGTAGGTTTTTGTTTTGTTTTTCATATTAATGGAGATTCATCAGGTACGTAGTGTGTCATGTATATCATGTGTGTAGGTTTAGCATATTACCGACATATTTTGAAGCATCGCATCATGTCTAGATTCTTGTAAGCAACCAATTTAGCATGTTCAAAGACATAAGTATATGATAAATACAAAGACTATGACCACAGAAAAAATGAACAATTCTATAGTTTCTTTCAAATTTGCGCATGAAAATGATAGTCCAACCACAACACCAAATTAGAGAATATGTTCACAATTCAGATAACATCCCACCATCAAAAGGAACAGAATCCAATTCCCAACAAAGCCCAATCCCATAAATCCTTTAGACTTCAATATTCTCACGCAAACAATAATTATGAAAACCCATTAAAGGGTCTTCAAGAAATCAAACAAAACATGAAAATTTAAGACAGACCCAGATCGAATCACATCAAAACTCCCCCAAATTCAAAAACCCAAGAAGGGGAAGGATGCATACCCCAATTTCGCAGTGGGGTTTCCGTTGAATTGGGAAAGAAAGGCGCCAGAAATCCAGAGAGGGGTTTAAAAGGACGGCGACTTTGATCGAGAGATGAATAGAAAGAGAGAAATGCCACTAAAATTGGAGGCGGGATCAGAGAGAAGCGCGAGGAGCCTCTCATTTTTTTGCTCCGGCGTTTCGCTGCCATTGATTTCCTCAGCCTATTTGGGTTCGATTCCTTATTCGGATGAAAACGGGTCGGGTTTGTTTCAAGGATCCAAACCCGTGAAACTTATGAATTCGTCCGCCGTTAGGAGAGCATTTTAGGAGGATGTTTAGGGTGCTTGTTTTTTAAAAATTTTAAACTATGTTATAGCTTTTGAATTTTATAATAAAAACTAATCACTTAGCTAATAATTAAAGTACATGTTTGATAAATATAGCTACTAAGTTGTGGTGTTGTAAAGCTGATAGTTGAATGAAAATGACTAAATTCTTAAGAGGAGAGAGTTATAGCGGACGAGAGAGCTAAAATGAGAGGAAAGTAAGAATATTCAAGTAATCATTTGTTTGGTGAAATCTTATTTTAAAATAATCATTGGCTTGGTAAAATCTTACTTTAATTAGGTGAGATGATAAACTCACTTTTCGAAAAGAACAATTCTTTGTAGACAAAAAAAAGGAGACAGGACTCGAATATTTTCTGCTAAATTTATTATATTTTTTTTCCTTTTCTAAGTTGGACAAATTAAAGAGCAAATAAGGGTAATCTTAGAAATTTGAGATTATATTCCTTCTTCTTCTTGTTGATGTTTTCTTTTGGTCCTTTGTTCGTCTCCCCCATGATCGTAACTTTTCTTTCTAATTCATCTTCTCCCCAAGGCTCTAATTTTTCTTTCTAATTCATCTTTTGTCTTTGCTAATAGAGTGATTAAATAAATTTAGTTTTATTTTCTACACGATTGTGCCCAAATTAGAACCCATATTGAACAAATTGATTTTTCTTGATTGATTTAACGATCAATAGGAATGGGTTTATTATTCTAAACTAGTATTTTAGCTCGTGTTAAACACGATCATACCTCCATAATTCAATTCTCTATCGCAATTAAAGAATTACACATAATTGCATACATTATTTAATATTTATCATATGATAACTTTTATTTTCCATATTCTTAATTCTTAATTTAGTTTATATTTTTTTGAAATACATATTCTTTAAGTAAGTAATTTTAATACAAATAAATCATAAATAAACTTAGGGGGTGTTAGTCAATTGGGGCATTTTCATGCGAAGTGGGATAATTGTTAAAGTGGAATAATTTTTTCCTAGTGGGATATTTTAGTGGGATAAATAGGAACAATTTTGTGAAGTAGGATATTTTGATAAAATAACGTGGGATAAATTTTTATAATCATGAAGTATATATTAATGCATTTTGAGAATATAAATACTAATTATGTATTTTTAATCTTACTATTATTTATTGATAATTGTTTAGAGAATGTTATTTGCTATTAAATAACTTTTGGTTAGACTATAAGATATTAACAATTAATATTATAATATATGTTGTAGCTTTTTTATTTTTCAATTATTATTATAGTACAAGTCTAAAAAATTTCACATTTTCCTTCCTTTTTCGCTCCTCGAGATCTCTTTCATTCATCTCTCAATTTTATTGTTTAATAAATTATGGAGTGATGCAATCATTACTTTTAAATTAATTATATAATTATAATATTTGATTAAAAAAATATTAGAGATGACTAAGAGGAGACGAGATCTGATATGACGATATGGCCTAATGATGGTGATGACCATAATAGGAAAGAAGTAAAAAATATATAAAAATAATAAACTAATTAGGAGTTCTAGTTTTTTACTACCTAGTTCCAATCTAAAACTTGGGATAATGTGAGAAACTAGAACTCTCATTTTTGTATAGAAAAATAAAAAAGTGGGATAATTTTGTACAATTATCCCAGTTCTAATTTTGTTAGAATTCTAGTTTACTAACACCGTAAAAATTTGTTCTATTTTTAGTTCTAGTTGACTAACACTATAAAATTTTATCCCACAAATTATCCTAGTTCTATTCAACTAACCACCCTAGTCATCTAATTAGATATATTCTATAATCCACAGTGTATATATGTTTTAACTGATTTTTCAATTACACTTATTTATTATATAAATAGTATATATTAGAGTTTCAAAAAGGCAAACTTACCATTCTTTTTTGGGAATGCAAATGCAATTAAATTTCCATAAATACTTAACTACCTTTCTTCGACTTTATGCCCAATCAAACTTATAAACCCCTCATGCTCGGTTCTACATCTTATCCTATCTCTTTACTCAGTAAGTTCGAACACCCATAGTAAGTTTTTTTGGGTGTAAAAAATATTCTACTGTGATTTATTTACTTAATAAATGCAAACACCCAAAGTAAGTTTTGGTTTATTGTTTTTAATTTTTTTTTTTTGAATAATATTATGCTGTAATTTTGGTTTTGTAATTGTTTTCAAGTTTTATTGCAATGGAGAACTCATCTCAACACTCTTCCAACAAGTGCTAAATTGTCATCAATAACTTCAGAAAGTAGATTGGTCTACAGAAGGAGAGATAAGGCTCATGCTTTAGATGTATGTTCTAAGTTTATGGTTGAGAAATGTTTTAGAATTGATATCATCATTTGCAGGAGCATGTTGGTTAACTAAAGTGTCCAGTACCTTTTTTTCTGTAGAGTAGTGCAACAAAATATAAGATGGGATCAGATTGATTCGTGATTTGAGCTACTAATATAACATACATTCTGCCTATTTCTAAAACTAATATATATTACCAAGTAGCATTTCATTGCCTAGATCAATTTTTTTTTGCAATAGTTAATAGCATATATTTTCCTTTACCCTTATCATATATTGAAAGTGTTGCAAATTAGTGCAACAAAATATTCATTGTGTCAAAACATTGAGATTTTATATATTTGGTGTCTAATTGCAAATTAACATCTTAAACAATAGCACATGAAATTTCATAAAAACAATATAAGCCACTTAGAAGTGCTATCACTGATAGAGATCTTGAAGTCACTAAAAAGAACTAGATGATTCTTAGAATTTGAGTTTGGATTTCGTAATAAATTACCTTTCTCATTCTCAATATTTGAATTTTGCAATTGAGTGGAGCCGCTATTAAATGTGGATTGTTGAGTACATGAGGTTGAAATTATTCCATCAAAAACGGATGTTGGTGTAACTTCCACAATAATTGCAAAAGTAAAATTATACGCTAACAATAATCAGATGTAGTATAAAATAAGAACATTGATAATATATATTTCAAAAAACTGGATATACCTTTTGCTTGATATATTTCTTTTTACTTGCCAAATCTTGCTCTTCTCTTTGACGAAAATGATAATGAAATAGTTTTTCCTTCATATGTTCTAATATTGATTGTTTGATTGACATGAATGTCCTTCCCGCAAACACC
>JBAKGM010000002.1:5583739-5594643 GCA_037177215.1 Asparagus racemosus | reverse complement strand
TAGGAACAGTCCACATGTTAAATGAATGGACAATATAAGGGCATTTTGGGATTATTCATTTATTTCTCTCTCTCTCTTTCTATGCTTAGTTGGCATGCAATGATGACTAAAAAAGGGGTGTAGCACATTTTGTGACAAGTCTTGGGGCTAAAACACATGGAAAAAAGTCAAAGGAGTGGGGTCACATTAACTTTTTTGCTTTTGGGGCCTTAACACAATTTTCCCTTTTTTTTATTACACTCTTAATTTTTAATGCAGAGTTTCCTCTATAGAAAAACTATGCAGAGTAACTAGAAAGTGACACATGATACATGTCTTTGTATCAATTTTTTAATCAGTTCAACGTACAAACTATAGAACAATTAACGATATATAAAAAATTATTATGTATGTTTATCGATGATATGTTAGTGGCGAGCCTAAGAGACATCTTTTCTAAAACGAGAATTGTTTTTACTGCCCTAATTAGTGACTTCGATTAACTGTTGCCAGCGGATGATATGTCAGTCACGACCACTCCCATTCCCACAAAAGCAAATGGTTAAAAATCGATATAAACAAAATAAATTACTAAAATCAATACAACCGTCTACTTTAAAATTAATTTTGGTAGATATTTTTTCTTTCTCATTTTCTCTTGAGAACTCTCCCTGACAGTTTTGTTGGGATAAGGTGCCTTTAGAGGGCTATAAACGAGAGCTAGTGAACAAATGATTATTAATGTTGATTTTGCTATTGGTTGTCACTATTGAGATAAATATTATTATGTACCTAGTGGTAATTTTACATGTGCTGTAATTATCCCTAATTAGGGTTTTGTATAGTTGGTATATATAGGGACCTTATATCGTACCATCTATACAAAACTCTAATTAGAAATAATTACAGCACATGTAAAATTACCACTTGATACATAATAATATTTATCTCAACAGTCACGATGCTTACGAGAGCATGGAGGAGTAAGTTTGGATTCTTCTTCAGATTGCTAGGGGTAATTTAATGTAGTTTGATTCCAAAGTACAAGCTAGCCTTCAAAAAAATAAACAAAAAGACACTTCTAACTTCATGAATCGACTAAATTGTAACAATGAGATTGCTGACAAGCACACCTGGAGATGAGGGAGTGCCGAGGGCGAGGGGTAAAAGATGGGCGGTAAATGGGATTGGGGTGAGCTGGACGTTGAAGATAGGAAGAAGAAGAAGAGAGGATGGATAAGGATAGAATTGATATTCATCAAATATAAGGGGCATCTGCAATGGATTTTTAAAAATTGAGGAGTTTTCACGTATTACCGGTCAATCTCAGCGTGCATCGCATAGTTGAAACTATGTAGCTAGGTGGACGCATTTCCCCCCTTGAATAACTGTTCATTATTGTAATAACATGCAACCAAACATGTACTTCACAATTTTGGATATAGTACATATAATACGTCGTTCTAAGTTAGGGCCGATTTGATATTGCTTTTTTTTTCCCGGGTGCTTCTACTTTTTTTTTTTTTTTGAAAAACAGTCAATAATGATGTTTGGTAAATTTTTTCAATAATGATGTTTGGTAAAGTTTTCTTTAAATGCTTCTACTTTTAAGGGGGTGCTTTTAGAAGCTATCTCAGGATGCTTTTAAAAGTAGATTTTGCTTATGTTAGCTTATATACAACATTTATCTTTTAACAATGATCTTTAAGCACAGTTTTGCCGAACACCTTAATTCTTTTTGGAAGAACCTTTTGATATATGATAACTACACGACTATTTTCAGCAGCTGAAATAAGTTACTTCTATAAACTACTTATATAATTAACTTATTATAGGCTCTAACAATATCAAACTCGCCCTTAGTGTCCCCCGCTCCATATCATTGAAATTGCTACTAGGTCCTACGAGTTTGATAAGTAGTTTTGAAATTACTTAGCTAAATCAATGAAATTGCTATTAAGGCCCCCAAGTTTTCTTAGTTGTTTCCAAATTTCCAGCTCAATTCAAGAGTGTCATTCGTCAAATATAGGAACTTGAAGGGCCTGCTAACAATTATAATGATTCGAGGGACTAATTTAAGAATATGCTAAATATCAGAAAACCCCCCCTTAACTTTGGGCGATCATATGAAAGAACCTCCTTAACTTTCAAAATATCAAAAAAACCCTACTTAAGTACTGGGATTACCACAAAACCCCCTTTACCTTTTAGATTTTATCAGAAAACCCCCTTTAACATTACGATTTTATCAGAAAATCTAGGCGGTTTTTGTTAAACTCTCAAAGTTAAGGGGGGTTTTCTGATAACCCTTAAACTTAAGCGGGGTTGTCTGATATTTCAGACTCAAGGGGTTTTCTGGTGATCATCCAAAGTTAAGGGGGTTTTTTAATGATATTTAGCCTTCAGAATAATAGTTGAGCTTCAAACCTCTACCAAACACCAATAACATAGCATACCCGACCCGCGACCCGTTACCATGGCAACAATCTCCCTCGTCGTTAACGAGATGGGAGAGAAACCATGTTTCTATGCGGCCATGGAATCAAGCTCGGAGGCCGGCGGCACGAATGTCGAGGAAAAGCTAAAATCTTTGCTCGCTCATCTACAAACAGAGTCTGGGATCCTTGACAGGATCGTATACAAGAACAAGAACCAGCATCGGCGATGCCCTTACTTCCAAGCCCTTCAAAAGGTTCTATTTTTTTTCGAATTTTAAATTTTTTTTGGTTTTTTTTTGATTATTTTGTAGTTTAAAGTGTTTGGTTTGTTTTAGGTTAGAGGAGATGTGAGGTTACTGCTGTCAGCAGGATTGGAGGAGATTTTGGGCGTTTTGTTTCCGATTATTGATGGGAAGAAACCAGCTCAAAGAGCTTTTCTCCCAAAGAAGTAAGTTTCAGTTCTTTCTTATTTAATGATTTAATTAGATATATATATATTTTGGGTGATTTCAGAGTGTTCCCTGAATTGGGTCTGAGCCAAAATCTCCGGGTTTAGCTTTTTCAGAGAGGAATTAGGGGGAAAAGATCTCATAATAGAACAAATCGAATTAATAACAGAAAAAATTTATTATTATTTGGTGACTTTTCTCCAAAGGGGGAAAAAGGTTAGTGCTGTGCAACATTAGTTTTCAAGAGCAATGTGTGGTAAAAGGCTGCTGTTGACAAGGTTGTAATTGTCATGACTTTATGATTAAGGTCATAGTTACAATAAATGATAACGAAAATATGTCTCCCGTTTTTGTTTGAGTTTCCATTTAGCATCAAGGGGCTGAAGGTGCTACGTGCACAGTCGGATATATTGAAGTGCCAAATGTTCTTCATCCAAACTGAATAAAGTAGATATGATAATTTACAATAACATTGGTCTTTTAGTCAATATCTGGAGTTTTTGTTTTTTGTTTTTTTTTTTCATGTAGAGATTGAATTAGTTCAAGTGATGCATTGAAGAACTATTTCATTTTGTAAATTCTCTTTTTATTTTATGCTTATTAAATATTGGGAGAAAACCTCTGAACTAATCACTAGAATGAAATATCCTCCCTCTATCAATTACTTGATCAGTAACTCCCAAGTATACATGATTGAATCACATTGACTCACTTCTTAGTAGTTAATGATGCAATTTACTATATTTTGATGAAAATACCCTTATCTTTCTTTTTAGTCTTTATCATTAAATCTATGTTCAGAGTTTTATTTAATTCGAGTAAAATTTGAAGAATCCCTGAGATCATCACTAGAATCGTATTGAATATTTGAATAAAAACCTCCTACATATGCTGCTAACAAATTCTCTAAAATATGATCAATACACCTTAAATGTTAAAATAAATTGAACGATCTTTTAACCCAAAAGATTCTTTGGTTTTTCATGAATCATGTAATTATTTTATAGCTCATTATACTAAGGGTTAGATTTTGGAAAAATATTTGATTCAGTAATATTTTTTAATAAAATTTTTATTTTATGTTTTTGTTAAGATATCTTGAAAATAAATTTGAATAAGGAGAAGGCTTGAGGAAAGAAAGGGAAAGAAGATTGGAAATTAAGATAATATTAAAATTCTAATTTTAAGTTGAAATAAATAAAATTTTAAACATGATCTTAATAATAAAAAATACGGTGGAAGATGAGTTATTTCTGTCAATGGGATAGTTAATGCATCTGTTCTCAAGATTAAAATTCTAATTGATTCAATCATGCAAAGTTAGGGGTTTTGATCTACTAATAAATACATGGAGGTTTTCTCACTTAAAGGGGGGTTTTCTGAAATCCACCCTAAATAGTACAACTGAAAGTTACTGTTCTTATTATTACCCGGCTGTAAATATGTCTTTTCACAGTTGCACTTCAAACAACACCTTGCCACATTTCAGACTTATATTACTGTTATTGCAGGCAAAAGAAAAATAGTTCTACTGGGAAACATAGCTACCTGGAGCGTCTATTAGGTGTTGCACGATTACTATCACAGGTTCGCTAATATTTTTCAAGTACAATTTGATACCATTCTTCAGTTTCTCCATCACATGCAAGTTGATTACTGTGGTTAGTTCATTTATGGAGTTGCTTTTTCTCCTATGGCTCTTATATATTTAAAACATGTGCATTTGTGGTTATAAAAAATTAATGATTAAGCTTTAACGTTTATGAGTCACAGTCTATTATCAAACAACAAATTCCCACGAGCGTTTTTTCCTAATGTTTTTATTACTATATCAACCTTTTTTTTACTACTTTTTGTGACGTTGACTACTAAGTTTCTGGTTGTTTCCTTGTTGCAGATGGCCGAACCTATCCTGAAGGCAGCAATGTATCCTTTGCACATGTACTGAAATTATCGTTTCTTGTAAATATTCTGAAGTAATTGTATGAAATAATTGAAACAAATTGCTCATCTGGATTGGCAACAAGTTTCTCTTTTTCAGATTCGCTGTTACTTGTTTCAACCTCCAAAAGCAGTATTGTGACTTGTGGTAATGAAGTAAAAGAAAATAATCTGGTTGTATCCTTTACCTTCTACAGTCAGATATCTTTCTTGCTTGCAAAATCATTCTTCACAGGATTTTCATTGACAACCTTGGCTTTGCTTTCACGCCTTCAAGTTTTAGTTCAACAAGCAAGCATTCTCGAGCTATTTTCAATTTATATATGTTTCTATGTACAGTTTAATTATATATGAAAATATCATAAATTTGGCTTTTGAGGCATTATATATGAACTGCTATGCGTAATGACATTAAGTTTTGATCACAATATAAAATAACAGATCTTTTGGTTAAGCACCCCTATCAAATTGTAATTTCTAAAAGTTGAATATACCTATAAATATAAATTGTAAGATGCAAAATGTATATGCTGATTCACACTTACTCATAGAACTGATTGGGTGCTGGTCAAAGTTAATATAAGTATCACCTACTGCCTATATGAAGAATGTACTTATCTAGCCGAGAAAACCTTCCACCCTTCCTACTTATGGCAAACCATATATTCAGATTCCCTGGAACAACTGACTACTTAGAGAAATAATTACAGGAATGTTTGGTAGGAGGGAAATAAAGTTTCAAGTGTAAATAGAGCAACCGGATTTGTAAATACATAGTTTGGTTTACAATTTTGTAATTAAGAAAGGTAAATGGATTTGCATTTTGTAGAAAAAATTTGCAACAAATGCTATGGCCAATTTGGTTGGAGGAAAAGCTACAAGATTCAAAAAAGAAAACTAAAAAATAATTCCACCTCATCGAAAAGATCTTTTTATATCCAAGTAGAAAACTGCCTCCACCAAAGTTTCCTTATATGGCAAAATTATGTAGCTTTTGCACTAATTATTTTGAACCAAACACTGATCTTGCATTGGAAATATATTTCCTAGAATATAATTGCAAGCGTTCAAATGGTGAATTTGAAGTTGATTTTCTGTAGCAAATGCTACATGCAACATTTGCTGCAATTTATTTTGTAGCAGACTCAACATACCCTCATTAAATTACAATTCTTGGTTATTTTTCTTTACATTTTATGATTTTTATGCTTATATTTGAAGATATTTATTTATTATTTGACAAAGCATTTTCACGCTTTATTAGAGGTTATGTAGGAAACCATGCTTTATTAGAAGCTATGTAGGACACTTCCACTCACAAAAGATTGGTGTACCCGGCACATCTCGTTATGACATGCATCCATAGCCCATACTAGTGGTGAGCAAACGGTCAGTTCAGTGGTTTTTCTTGCAAAATGAAGGAAAGGAAAAAGTTGTTTCTTTTAACTTTATAAGCCCTCAAAGTTTGGAAAGCAGCTGGAATATCACCTAGGCTGAGGTACTTGATATGAAACCTAATTTGGATAATAAGACAGGATTTCTGAGATCATTATTACACACTAATCCATCTCAAGTATGCAGCTGGGAAACTTGGAACCAGTCATCTAATGGCGATCTCTTAATAATAGCAGCAAGTTCTTTCACAATGCCAAATTCCATTTAATTCTCTATGCATTTTCTTTATACTTGGTGACAGGTGTATATTGTAGAAAAATTCATTTGCTCCTATTCGAATTTCTCTTTCACAAACTGTTTGGCGCTCGATTTGGATCGTCCAATGAAGTAATATAAGCACGAACGATATTTTGTTTTATCCATTTGAATTTCTTGTTCATAAACTATTTGACACCCAATTTGGACCGTGCAGTGAACTAATATAAGCATGAATGGGTACTTTGTTTTCCCCAAAATCCTGTGGGCATTATCTTTCTACGTATAAACTTGTTCACTGAGACCCTTCTAATTACTTTTTTCCTTTTTGCAGATTTTACTTGATGTAGTTTTGGTATTCAACAAAGTCTCATCTCTCTCTAAGCAGAAGCAGTCAGTAAAACTGACTCAGGGTTTTATTGAGGTCTGTTATAAAGAACTGACTTATTTTGGTGCCATATATTTCATTCATACTGAACTGTTTATTTGAACTTTGAAGAGTCGGATGTAGGATCATAATGAATTCATTTTTGATTTGTCTTAAACAATTGAAGATTTCTTGTGATTATGCAGGCTTTCAGGGAGTACTATCCTTCCAGTGGAGAGGTCCTTATATTAGAATGTGTTTGGAAAAAGGACAAGTTTGTGTTACTTGAAAGGACAAATAATAACAATACAAAGAACCAAGAGGAGGATCCGGGAGCTCTTCCTTTGGAGGCATCAATAAAGTATGAAACTGTACCATTTTTTATTGAAGGTAATTATCCCTTATGTTTTGATCATCCTTAGCTTTAAATATTTGTGGTACATCTAATAGTAACATCCTATACATTGGTTCTATCTTGGAGTTTATGTTGATTAATAAATATAACCATAAAACTATAGATTTCCGTGTAATGCTGCAGATAAATTTGTACTGTGCTGGTGTTTCTGAGGAAGCTAGAATAGATAAATATAGGACAAAGTGACCATTTTGACATTCCCCCAAGTATTGGTGAACTCTCGAGTTGCCGCCTAAAGTAGCATTTTGCCTACTTCCCCCTTAAACTATGTGTATGCGTCCAAAGTGATTATTTTCTGAGCCTACAGTCAAATGTTTAACAGATTAATGATGTCTCAGTGTTTTTTTTAATTCATAAAAAGGGTTAAAGGGTAAAAAGTTTTGGGAGAAAGTGGTTAAAAAATGTTTTACTTTGGGAAAAAGGAGATAAATTGATAAAAACCCATAAAAAAATATAAAAAATATTGTATATGTCATTAATCTGTTGAATATTTGACTGTAGACTCACAAAATGACCATATTGAAACCATAAACATAGTTTGAGGGGCAAAATAGGTAAATTGATACTTTAAGGGGCAACTTGAGAGTTCACCAATACTTTTAAGGGGAAAATGACTATTTTGTCCATAAACATAAGCTCCTGTATCATTGATGAATTTTTCAGCAAGAGCCTATAGTTCAGGATATTGCTTAGAAAATCACATCAATGCATGGCCATTTATATGCGTGTTGTGGTGTTGGTGTCATAAGGTTCCAAGTAGGGGTGCAAACCGACGGATATGATCCTTACCATATTCATACCTGCTTACTAATCACAGAATACGGATATATCTCGGTATGGAAAACTTATCCATGTCCGCCGGAATCAATTACAAATACGGATTGGAGAAAATATATCTGGATACGAAGCGGATATGAGAAATGAAATAAGATTGATGGTCATATGACACTAAATATAATAAATTTATCAAATGACAGTCCGTTAGTATTTTCAAAATATCTGAGAAGTTAAGATTAGGTCTCTAGATCATCAAAATTGACCTTACATTCATTAATCTAGTTAAAACACTTTTAACTGTATTATCGATAGATGTATATGGATATGGATCTGAATGTTTCACATATATGTTCGTATTCGTATTCATGTCCTGTTAGATGGAAATATTATTATCCATATCCTTATCAGGTACATATATATCTGTGGGTATCCGTAACCGTTTTGCTTAGGTTGTAGCTTCTTCAGCCTTACCCCACGATAATCACCTCGGTCCTGGTATGCCTGTATAAACTAATTGGAAGGAGGGTTATTCAAAGCTGAAGTAAACCTAGATCAGGGTTTATTCAGGAAGTGATTGGGTCAAAAGGTTTGTTCAAGGGCTAAACCAACTTTCCCTGTTAAAATCTCTTGATATTTTAAAGAAAATACAGGCACAACAGATCTACTGGACAGATAAACATGCTATAACACAAAAGTGCATCTAACTGTTTCCTCTAATTTCATGGGGTCAATCTTAATATATTTAACTCTTATTGCATGATGTGATTTTGTACTTTATCAACCTAAGATTATCAAACCCAGAACAGGAGGAGGTTGGTTCTGTTATTGGCCATTTCTTACTTGTGCATCCTCTATATGTGATATTCTTACGGAAAAAAATTCATAAATTTCAGCTATGCCTGCCGAGCATGAACAAAATCCAGACACACCAAATTGCTCCCCATCAAAGGAGAATTTACATGGTGAAACCCAAACTGCAGTAATTACATCTAAAGATCAACCTGTTATTATCAGTGACCATACATGAGTTGCAGATTTTTGAAGATTTTCATGTGCTTCTTTTGAGGGAAAGCTATTTGCAAGTATCCTTTAAAGTCTTCATTGCAAACCTTGTTATTGTCGAAGAGTTACTCACCTTGAAAGAGATGCAACGATCCGTGCTCCAAACAAGCAAGCTGGGGACTGAGCAGAAACATAAGGAGAGATACTCAAGCATTTTTTTTTCTTGTTTGTAGAAGCTTTTTCTGGCAATGTACGGCTTTTATATTTTGATGAAAATTTTGCACAGATCATGAAACATGCACACTGTAAGTTTATTTGTTTGGATCAATTCAATTTAATGTATGTTTAGCGGTTTATGGTAGCGGGGTGAAACTTTTCTTGTAAGTAATTCTTCAGATGTGCTTTGTTTTACCATATGTTCTTGCCTATTGGCATGAAAATATATGTAAGATTTTCCCGGCATATGTTATTATGTAAATGCACTGATTAAAGTAAAAAATAAATAAAATTATACTTTTCTCGGTTTTATCTATTTATTGTGTATTTAATCTAGTTTGATTATAAAGGTTGTCTAGTTTTACCTCTTGGTTCCAATTTTTTGAGGCTCGAGGCTTGAGGAGTGCTAGAGATATCATGCTTTTACAGTGCTGCACATCATGGATACTCCAGGCTTATCAGAGTTTACAAATAATTTCATAAGGAGGCAATGGATTCAAGTCATAGTGGAGGTCCACAACTCATAGGTTACATCAAGGTGTTTTAAAATCCTAATCATTACATCAGAACTACATCAGAACTCTCCGAAGTTGTGGCGAAAATTGTATTTTTATATTCTGACACAGGTTGAGCATTGTCAATTTTTAGAAAATTTGTTTTGTAGAGTTTCTCTGATTCCATCTTAAAATCTCTAATTATTACAACAAAACTCTGAAAGTTTTAATGAGAGTTGAAAGTTATATTTTTATATCCTAACGTACAGTGCTTTCAACTAGTCTCTTGAGAGACTGTTAGGTTCCTTGTGATTGGAAGAGCTGTAACTGTAGTATGTAAAGGAACAATTTTAAACCCTTTACAACGGCATGTAAATTCATTCGGTTTATGTTAGAAAGTAAGTCGGAGTTGCAGAGCTTTATATTGTAAAGCCAACTACAATCACCCTTACAAGAAACAAAAAACCAAAATAAAAAAATTAATTAAAGAAAATACAATACCCCAAAAACACACTCTATGCCATAATAGTCCTAGCAAGTGCAAATTCATTCGGTTTCCACTTAACATTGTTAATTCAGAATAGAGTTTTTATCTGATGGTTAATCCGATTCTGAGTTAAAACATAAACATACACATTAACAGTGATTTGTTTGAGATAACTTAAAAACAATTTGGCGGTATTAACATGCTTGCTATTTCTGTTTTTGGAATCAATACCTTAAAACCACAAATAATTTTTAACTAAGTTCAGGAGATATTGGGTACAAGCTCAACTTAGATGCATGATTATGAGAAATCGTAATGGGATGGTGATGATGTTGGCAGTGAAGTTATTTGGTGTTGAAGTTGAGCTGCAGCCGAAGCTCTTAGTCTACGATGAGGCCTGGAACTTGCACAACAAGCTGGGATTTTTTATTTTTTTTCCTTTAGAGACTGAAGTGATTCTCAGCAATTGGTCTAAATGGTGTAGGGTAAATGGGCAGAATGTGAACTGGGTGGAGTCGTTGCTGATATTTTTGGGCTAAATTCTCTAAGTACAATATTTCTAGTGACAAATTTTCAAAATATACATTCTAAGTATTTTATTTGTAAAATTCAACCTATTTGATTTTTATTTGCCAAATTCGATCCAGTTTCAGTCACGTGGCTGAAACTGGGTTGAGTTTTGGCAAATA
>JBAKGM010000002.1:5570221-5580266 GCA_037177215.1 Asparagus racemosus | reverse complement strand
CACTCCAAAACTTCGCGAGATTTCAAATCCCGTGAAGTGAGGGATATTAATTATCCATTATATTTCACGGGATTTAAAATCCCGTGAAGTTTTCGAACTTTATTTGCCAAATTCGACCTAGTTTCAGCCACGTGGCTGAAACTGGGTCGAAGTTGACAAATAAAAATCAAATAGATCGAATTTTGTAAATAAAATACTTAGAAGGTCTACTTTGAAAATTTCTACATATTTATCATGTTATGCGTGAAGCGAATCAAGTTGCACATGACGTTGCACATTTAGCTCCTAAATTTACTAATTGTTACGTTTAGATGGATCCTGTTCCTCTTTGAGATTATTAATGTACTGTGAGCACTGATTCTATTTTTGGGTGTTAAAGCATATTCTTGGTTTTCCCTCTAAAACAGAGTGATAATGCATGACAAGAGGGGTTTGATTGCAACTGAAAGTGTAGATTGAGGGCTTGTGTTAAATTTACCAGACTCCCCTTCGACCCTTCCAGGAGTCCCGTCGGGTTCTAAAATCCCCTCTAGAACTCTCCTCTCCCTTCTCAACGCCCAAAAAAAAAAAAAAAAAAGCTCAAAAAAACCCTCAATGCTCAACCCTCAAAATTTTCTCCCTTTTCCAAACATTTAAATGCTAAATTCAACGTCGAGAACCGTCAAGCTCGTCCTCGCTGGCGACGAAAGCCCCGTCGCCGTCAACTTCCCCGTCTCCGGCGACGGAGGAGTCGACCTCGGCGCCATCGGGAGGTCTCTTGGGCTGGACCCCGCCACCGTGAGGCTCAACGGCCACTTTCTTAGCCGCGGGCCCCACCTTGTCTCCTCTGTCACGTGGGCATCGCTCCTCTCCTTCTTCTCCTCACGTGGTTTTCCCGCCGGAGGTTCTGACCGCGACGCCATCGTCGTTGAAGGCAAGACAGCCGCAGGTTTGGGGGATTTTTTTTAAACTTTAATTTAATTTATAAATTTTCTGATTATTTCATTTGTTGAAAGTTGAACTGTGAACGTGATTGAATGTTTTGACCTTTATTTGTAGTTGAAGGGTTTTGTATCCAGTATTTTTTATGCTCTCAAAATTATGCGCTAAAAAGTTTATATTTTTGGGTATTTGTTTGATAGTCTGATGCCTCAGTCCACATTTAGGATCTAAATATGTTGCCAACGCAAAATGTGGACTGACTCTGTCATGGCGGTTATCTGCAAAACGCGAAAACTTATTGAGGTATTTGTGGTTTCGTGCGATTTTGGAAGTTATTAGGGATTTAGTATAAAATGCAGAAAGTTCTTGGGGGAGTTAAGTGTAATACCCATGATTCAATTCATGAAGGATGGGGTTTATCATGGTAAAGGATGTGGATATGATTTGAAAATGATGAAGGTCATGAATACAAATTCCCATCTTTTATTAAATAAGGGCGTCTCATATCCAGTATCCCCCATATATAAGGTACGAGAGAACAAAGGAATTCTAGACGGCACCATGGACCTTATACTCTTTCAAGTGCCTTTGTTAAGTGTTTAGTATACCAATGTTAGATGTGGACTACAGTGTGACATTATCACCCAAGCTCTCATGATTTGGCTAAACACCCAATTTAGAACAAGGAGCTAATTATCTAAGGGATAAAGTTTCATTATGCGCATTTCATCATCATCATCCGAGCTCCTCAAATAAAAACGGAGTAACATACCTTGCAAAAATTTTAAATTGAGAAGGTGCATAGGAAAGATTTGCTACAACGCCTTTCTGAAGTGCAAGGCATTTTTAATAATAAGAAAAGCATAATATAATACTCAATTGCATATTTGCTTGTTCATCAATTTAACATATAAACATAAATTTAGCAACTTATAGTATGCATGCCTGTATATGTTGTGTATATGTATGTGTGTCTATGACTTTACTTGTGTTTTGTCTATGTCCTAAAGTCCTTCTGAGTTGTGGTGAGTGTTGAGGGTTATATTTTTATATTCTAACATGCCTCCGCAGTTAAGAACCTTTTTCAAGGGCAGAAACCTGGACTCACCAAGCAGTATTAATTTTTTTATTAAGTCCACTTAAAAATTCGTAGTTCGCAAGATTGGGACATGTGCTCTGATACCGTTTTAAAGTCCCTGCCATTGCACCAAAATTTCAAAGTTGTAGTGAGGGTTGAGGGTTATATTCTTACATTCTAACACTATGTATGTCTGTGTTTAACTGTGTTTGCGTGTGTTTGTGTTTGCCTGTGTTTGTGTTTGCCTGTGCATGTTTATGTATGTATGTATGAGAATCCATTTTATTGATAGGAAAAGCTTTAGGTATTTTCTCTGTTTAAAAATCTATAAGTATTTTTAGATATCTACCTATTTGCTCTGATTTATCTTGTTACATGGTGCTTAATTCTTGATTGGATTCACATAAATATGGAGTGTAATACTGGCACTTTAATCGGGGTATAGTAAACCTTTTGTTCTTCCTTCCATAAATATGGGAAGACACACCCTTCTCGTTTGTTTATTTCTTGTTTCTGATTTCATTTTGTTTCTGATTTTGAAGATGAGAACTATTTATCTTTGAAAAGGAAGATTAGATTGGAAGATGAAAACCCAGCAAAAAAGAACCGGGTTTCTCAAAACAATCCAAACGTGCAAAAGGAAGTTGTCAATGATGTAGTGAGCGATGACGAGAGCATTTGTATTGGAAGAAGGTTGAAGTTAGATGAGAACCCTCCATCGAAGAAGCGAAAGATAAGTCGCTGCAATCTAGGTGAGTAATCTTTAGTAGACTTGAAAAACTTTGAATGATTAACACATGTTAAATATCCATGACCTATTGCAAATTTTGACTATTATGGTTCGTCTTATTTTTTTGTTTTTGAAGATTTATTTCCTGAATGAATGAATAAGCATAACCATAAGTAAGGGGCCTTTATCTGGGAAATATCTCTTGAAATTATGTCTTATGATTTTTATCATGATGTTGTAGATTCTTTTCCTTGAAATACTTCCAGTTCGATCAACCGATGTTTGATCTGTGTTCAGTACCTTGGCATATAGGAAACTCCTCTGAGGCTGATTTTTTCCTGATGAGAACCTATTGAAAACTTTTTATGAAGCCATCCAAATTACAAACTTTAACATTTCAAAGTATGTCATGGTCATCAATCTTTCCATTTTGTTCAATGATAATTATTTGTGTTTTGTTCTTGAGCTTCTAGGCTTGGCAAGCGAAGCATCTGACCTCGCTCCTAAAATTGGTTTCGTTTCCTACAACAAATGTATCAGTAGTTTGGGAAAGAGGTTGAGAGGAGAGGAGATGGTGACGCCAGTTTCTTGTAAAAGAATAAACTGAGCATTAGTATTACTTTGTAGAATTTTCATTTTATTTTTTCACTTTGAATGTCAGTGTGGTTGCAAGAGGATTGAGAATGAGATGGCATGGGCCTCAGCGTGAATGTGAGTTTCTCATTTAGTTTGTTCCGCTATTGTTTTTTGTCTGTGGGCGAAAGGAACTACATGAAATAGTGAATTTATGTCTCGTTTGAGCACAAGGGGATTTTAGCTCAGATCTTACGGGGATTGATATCCGTACCGTCAAGATGCAACATCATCAGGAAGAAATTTTTTGTGTAGCTCATGTTTGAAATGATTTTTAATCAGCTATTGTGTTTTTCCAGAAATGAATCTAATCTAATAGTAGCTTATGATACTCTATTGTCATGAAATTCCAATTTTATGGATTTGACTGTGAGCCTCTATTTTGGAGCGGGTGGTTTCGCTACTCATATCTTTTGGTTGCTGTACTCATTATCTTTTGGGCAAAGATGTTGTACGATCGATTTTGCGAAAAATTGGACATTCCTGTAAATTACATTCTGGAGGAGCGTATCTTGTTTATGAGAGCGAGTTAACTGCTGTTAAACTGTTGTATTTGTATTATGGTGGTGTACCCAATTTATATTTTGGCAACCCGTTTACTAGTTTGTTTATAAAAGTTAGTTAATCGCAGTTGAACTCTTGTATTTGTATTATAGTGGTATATACAATTTATAATTTGGCAACGTATTTACTAATGAGCTGCCAAAACAGGTTGGTAAGTGAGGCTATTTTGCTAGTCACCGTGAAGTAGAAGGGGTTTAAAGATTTTCTACATCCTTGATTATAGAGAATAACTATACCTTGTCAATTAAATTTTCTCACTCAATGGACCCCAAAAATGATATTAATTATCTAGATAATAATCCAACGAGATAAGCTAATGGTATCAACAACCTAACTAACTGTAGGTATTCTCTGCAATCAATATTATACATAGTTTGGACTTGTTTTCACTAGTCATATCTTTTTGTTAATAACTTAGTCTGAAATCGAACATAATATCATGTAAGCTATATTAGAACCTCCCAACCATCCGCTCTAAAATTGCACTTCTTGTTTAACTTTGATATCTTGAAGTTCTATTTTGACAAATTGAAACCCCAAAGTTTACAAATTGATATTCATTTGAGAACTCTATACCCTGAACACTAACTTTGTTCCTCTCTCTCCGCAGACTCAAATAACTAAAATTCGGAATGAGATTTTGTTTCTTATTCATTTCTTGTGTCAATATTCTTGAACAAACTTACCGTCGACTTTTTTCCACTTTGCGGTATCAATGGCCAAAATAGAACTTCAAAGTATAAAAAGTTGAAATTTTTAATGCTTTTTTTTTCATATTGGACCCCCATATTTTCATTTTTAAGACTGTACCCTCATATCTCTTTTTTTTTTTAAATACACCCTCTTGATAGATTTAACCTCTTTTTTTTTTTAAACGCTTTTACTTTGGACAGTTATGGCCTTGATCAAGGCAATGATTAGATTTTGATCTCGTTTTATGGGCCCAACTCTCTCAATCGGGTGATCTCACAGTCCTTTGTCTTTCTAAGTCTCTCTTTTCTCCTCTCCTTCTAACTCATTCTCTACTCTTTCCCAATTTATTCTCTTATATGTGGAAAATCTAGCTATACGTATATTAATGTAATTTAATCAAGATGGGTAGAAGTTTTGTACTATGATAAATACATTGGACGAATCCATAGACGGGGAGTATTTAAAAGCAGCTTAATAGATAATTTAGAAATATGAAGAAATCAAGCTAGAGACCAACTAATCTGCGCTCCGAATAATTCATGTAAATTAAGCTAAGTAGGTAGCAGGGTCTAAAAAGAAATTACAAAGTAAAGCGTATTCGAAGAGACTGTTTACAAAATTTAGAGGCAAAAAACAAGAATTATTTAGTCCCACATGGAAAAGGACTGATAAGAATTAGCTGTTTATATACGAGAAGCTTTCTACGGATGCTGCCTATGATGGCACAAGAACATATCATAACTGTTCCCTTCCTGGCGGAGGAGGGTCATGAGATGGTTGTTCCGTGGCCGCGTGTGATATGCACGTGTAGCAAGCTTTATCTAGTGATCTTACCGTCATATCCATCCGTGGCCCTAACTTGATTGCAAGACACTTGCAATTAGTTGTTTTTTTTAATTTCTTAAAATTTTTATAACTTGCACCCATTTGAAGAATTTTGGTGTTGATTTTGAGAGCAATGGAGGAGTTTCCCTTTCTTGAAAGATGAAGTGGGTAAATATTTGAAATTAGTCTCCCCGAATTAGTACTAATTTGAAATCCCTGGTCCTATGTTTTTTTTTGGTACGTAAGCAATTTGTTTATTACCAATCATCAGTAGAGTTCAAACAAACTATACACTCAAAGTTTGGATCTTTATAGGCCAAAGATCAAACACACTAAACTATAACAGGCTCAGACTTGATTCCTATCAATACAATGATCAAATAACCCCACCAACTAGTACAAACATATCACTAGTGACATACACAAATATTCCTCAACAGGTAAAGAATCCTACATAGACAATTGAAAACCTGTATAACCTCAACCCATAGCAGCCATCAATGCTTAGTCACAAATTCTGGAAAAATCTTCATAGCATTACACCAAGCTCTATTATGGGCATTGTCATTCATCTTCACCACCTTGGTACATAGAATTTTCACTTCAAAAATGATGTCATGGAGGATCTCTTCAACTAGCAGCTTCTTCTCTTGAAAGATCTTCAGATTCCTAGCTCTCCACACATGGTATAAGCATGCAACAGCAGCTGCTCTCTTCACCTTCCTGATGCTCTCACTCCCTTTCCAAGCTATCATCCAATCAATTATGTCTAGCCACCTACATGGAGGGTTGAATTCTTGCACAAACCTCATAACCAACTCCCAAATTTGCATACTGAATGAACATTGGAAGAACAGATGGTCTCTGTTCTCAACCATTACTTCACAAAAAGTGCATGAGTTCTCATCCAGAACCCCAATATGATGAAGTCTAGCCTTTGTAGGTAATCTATCCAGACAAGCCAACCATGTAATGAACTTATGTTTAGGAATAGACAACCTATTCCAAACAATATGAGTCCACTGTTTTTTAACATTTCCTCCTGTTAGAATGTTATATGTAGAGGATGAACTAAAATCTGGTTTAGGACCAATCCACTTCAAGCTCCCCTCATTGATAGATATACATAGCAGTGATTCATGTCTGAGTTTAAGTAGTCTCTTAAACACCCAAGAGAAATGAGATTTTATATCAAGATCCCTGGTCCTATGTTGATTGCAAGTCATTTGCAATTAATTTTCTTCAATTTCTTAAAGCTTTTATAACCCCTCGAGTTAGCACCCATTTGAATTGGAAGAATATTCTTTCAGCCCAGACGTGAATTGGAGTGAGAGAGAAGAATTTTGGTGTTTATTTTGGGAGTTATGGAGGAGTTTCCCTTTCTCAAAAGAAGAAGTGGGGAAATATTAGAAATTGGTCTCCCTAAATTAGCACTAATATGAATTAGAAAAATATTTCTTTCACTTTTAACTTTTTAGAATGGAATGCAAGTTATATCTTTTCCAATATAAATCCAAACCTGATTTGGAGAGAGAGAGAGAGAGAGAGAATGATTTTGATACTGGCTTTGAGGTTGATAGCCAAAAGAGGAGGATGCACTTTTGGCTTTGTTTCGTCAAACTCTTATTAATGAAATATGGAGGGCAGTTGCCCACCGTTTTTACACATTAACATAGTAATATTCTTCCTTTTGATCGTTCACTGATCATCCATTACTTAGCAATGGATTGGAGATAATGTATTTGGGTAGACTGAAATTTTCATTTGTGATTGTGTGTTACTATCAAGATAACACTCTTTTGCTGATAGCACATACTGAAATTTGCCAAGGGGAACTCTTGTTATAGTTACTCTTGTTATATCAACAGTAATATTCGTAAAATTGTATGTTCTATAACGGCTAAATTACCAGATAGGTATTAAAAGTAGCATGTCATAACCAGATTGGTATTAAAAGTAATTCCGGCGACGATAAGGTATTTAAACTTGCAAGATGAGACAAATATGTCCAAAAATAAATTTTCCGGCCATTTTTCCGGTGACCACTCAGGTAACCTGCCACATATACTTAAGTGGTATATTTATGAAGATGTGGCAACTGTAGTTAATCTCATTGAACCAATTAAGAGAAAATTTTAAATTTGAGTAAAAGAAAAGATAGATTTTTTTTTTTAATTTGCGACTTTTTCTCCTTCTTCCTTCAAATTGGGGATTCTTCATTGCTTAAACTCAAAGAATCCATGTTCTCTAGAACCCCCAATATAATAAAAGAAGGAGAAAAAGCCCCAAATTAAAAACTCTCTCCTTTCTTTTACACTAATTTAAAAATAATCTCCCCTAATGGTTTGAATTAGGTTAACTATAGCTACCACGTCATCGTAAATATACCTCATAGGCATCTCATGATAGATTATATGACTGGTTGCCGGAAAATTTGGCCAGAAAATTTATTTTAAGGCTAATTTGTCACGTTGTGTAAGTTTAAATACTTTATCGTCACCGGAATCACTTTTAATACCAATTTGATTATTATGTGCTATTTTTAATGCCAATCTGGTAATTTAGCCGTTATATAACATATTGAAGATCTTACATTCTTTTTGTCTATTTTATTGATTTGTATTTGTCCTAATTTATTATAAAAGTTTTTTTTATTCAGATTTAAAAAAAAAACACTCATGTGTTGGTCCTTCCTAATATCTAGTCCTGGTCATTCATACAGTTTTGATCTCTTCAGTTGAGGTAACAAATTAATCATCTAAACATAAAACAATTAAAACAAAGCACCTTTCGCGTGAGGATGCTCCGCAGGCACATTTGGCATTTCCTATGCAAAAAATGTTTATAACTTCTCTGATCTAATTTTAGGGCAACGTCATATGCAAATTAAAAGGTCATCATTTAGTTGTGAGTGAGTTTATTTAATATTAAAAAATCTAAGAAAAAACTCAAAAACCAGAATAACTTTATATATTGTTTCTTAATTTAGTATCATCCCCCCTGTATGCACACAACCACGCACTTGTCACACACAAACACATTTTTGAACGATTTTATATATTGTTTCTTAATTTAGTAATCATCCCACCTGCACGCACACAACCACGCGCTAGTCACACATAAACACATCTAGTCACACACAAACACATTTTTGGCGGGGGTTGCTAATAGAATGGAGGATTGACCCTTTAAATTGTTAACGGCGTGTGGACATCAAGATTGAACATCATCATAAAGATAACTTTTGCTAAATATGTTTTTAGACAAGTTTTGTTTTGTTTTTGTTTCTTCTTTTTTTTTTTTTTGGCACAAATGGGGTGTTGGAAGAAACTAAAAGCAAAAACAATTAACATGTATATGCAAATGTGATATTAGTATTGAACTTCATGTTGTCTACTCTTTTACCAAATTAACTTACTCCTCTCCCTCCATCCGGTTCTCCATATAAAACTAAGAAATGTTATTGTGATCACCAAATGATATGTGATCATAAAAGTACTCTTGAATCAGATGCAAAATTAATTTGTATTAGACCATAAAACTATGCATACTATCTCAAAGATGAGATACAAAAGCAATAAGTGATGGAAAGGTTTGAGTCTAAAGTTATCGAACCTCAGTACAAGATCTTAATGATTCCCACTAGTGATGAAGAAAGGGCAGAGGTCCCAACAAATAAAAATAAGGAGATATAATTGCTGAGCACAAAGTTGTTATAGTGCAGAAGCCCTAGCTTTGATACCTTTGTTTATTAATCTCATAGTAACATGTGTCAAAGCAGAATGATTATACGAAATAAGATAGGACGACTTAATATATGTAGTCAATGTAGAATGAAATACACGGATTATATAATCTAATGCCTTGAACAATTCTGATGGTAGAAAGATCAGTTCCTGTAATGTGGCTGTCCAATAATAGTTAGATGTTTGTCACTGGTTGCGATTTAACTCACATTATTATCCTCTGTTTGCAAAATAGAAATGAGCGATGAAACGAGAGATGACTCTAACAACAGTATAAAACTTTGAGACATATGCAGCCTCTTTGAGTTATTGAGAGTATCTTTCAGACAACTATATCTTTGATACGATACCATAATTTAGTAAACTAAATTTCCAAGTTATAAAGAAAGAGAGAACAACACAGAACTTCATAGACCATATATTAACGATGAAGATATTTATTCATGTGATATCCGAAGAGGATCACAACAAGACATTCTCCATTGCAGACCATGGATAAAGCTCAAACAACAATAATGAAGTCCTACCAACAATATAAAAAAAATTTAATCAGCACAATTACGTCCATCATATGGAAATTTGCAATAAAATACCTAGAAAAAGACCAAATTAAACAGAATAATAATACAATTACACAAACCAAACGAGATCCAGAACATAATTAACGAGCAAAACCCTAAGCCCACGACCTTCATCGAATGATACCGCACGTAAAACAAAAAAATTAAGAGAAGTCCTACTTTCTCAAGCTGGCTAAATTGCAAAAAAAATGCCCTAATGTTTACCAGATCGTGCAAATAGGTGACCTGCAATTTGGAAGCGAACGAATAAGTACCCTATTGTATCCTCCGTTTA
>JBAKGM010000002.1:5525724-5536822 GCA_037177215.1 Asparagus racemosus | reverse complement strand
GCACGATACGTCGAGGGGGGTTTTTTTTTTTTTTTTTTTTTTTTGGGAGATCAGCATACTATCTGATAATGAGTAAACGTCGTGGAGGGAGAGGAGCTAACGAACGAGGACAATCGAGTGAGGGCTCACCACCAGAGTGGAAATCTGCGTGGTGGACTTTAAAGCTTCCAAATAAACTTAGAATGTTCACATGGAGAGTTTTCCATGAGATTATATCTGTACAAGACATGTAAACTTTATAGAGGCCTAATGATTAGAGATGGTTGTTGGGTTTGCAGAGCAGAGGGAGAATCTACATATCATGTTCTATAGGCAGTGCCCGTTCGCATGATAGGGTTTTGCAATTGCACACATACCCCTTGGTGGATTCCGAGGTTTTCACTTCCGCGCTGCGTCATTTCTTAATATAGAAAAGCTATTACATATAAAGCATAGTCCTGGCCATAGCCAATGCAACAGAAGACACCAGTTGCAGGCGGAGGAAAGCAATGGGATCAATTCGATTATTGTGATATGTTGACTCTTATGGAGAAATAGAAATGAGGTTAAACATCAAGGGAAATGGAGAAAGGCAGAAGATTTATACCGGGGGGCAACATACTATTGATATGAGCATCTTGTTGCTCAGGAGTCAAAGCCGCAGTCACCTATAAAGCTAGTACCTGCGCGATGGATCCCTCCGAGATCGAACAACGTGAATGTCAATGTTGATTGGGCAGTCTTTGATAATCAGCACGCCATCAGAGCAGGCATTGTGATTCGAGATCGCCATGGTTATTCCTTTGCAGGTCTTGGTATGGGCGCACGGCGACGCTGAGTTTGCAGAATTCAGAGCCATGAAAGAGGCAATTCAATTTGCACTGAAGACTGGCTTTCGTAAGGCTCAATTCGAAGGTAATGCTGAAAAGGCCATCTCGTTATGCGAGGAATGGATAATGTATACTCCCCTCTTTGGGCATACTGTTGAGGATATTTGATATCTCTGTGATGCATTTGAGTACCATCAGTTAAGCATGGTTTGTCGAACAAGGGATAAACCAGCTCATGTTCTTGCTAGAAAGGCGAGTATCAAATACGGTTTGAAGAACCTCCTGACATTTTGCACATCACTTTCGCTACAAATAGAGAACAGGTTTGAGTTGACCAACATGTTCAAAGGCGTGCTCTGAAGGAGTACAAAGAGTTGCAGTTGTTGTGGGCAAACAGCTACATGCTATGTATATTGATGATAAGAAAAAAAAAATTGCATAGCGATTTTACATTCTTACTTAGTCTTCATTTTCATTACGTAGAAAATTTCATCCCACATTTTGAAGAGTAGTGACAACTGTTCACAAGACTTATACTACTATTTACTCCTACACACAAAAATGTGGGACTTTTTTTCGTAAATTGTAAAAAAAAATATGAGTTGCAACAGACCCCACTTCTTTATGTCTAGGACTACAAGAGGTATATTAACTCCATCAAGGGGGTATCTGCAAAATGTAGTAAATTATTAGGGGATTTTCTGCAATTCCAGTTTTCAGAGGTCTATCACAAAACGCTGAAAGTTCTTGGGGGTTCAGCGTAGTTTACCCAAAAATATAACAAACTAATTCCCGGGAGAAAAAACGTCTCTTTTCCAGCGTTCAAAAATCCCAGACCAGCGAGAACCAAAGAAACCCTATCCTCCTTCCAATCGAGAAAACAAAACGAACCCTAACCCTAACCACAGCCATGAAACCCTACTCCAGCCCCAAATCCATTCCCTCTCGATGTTGGCGCAGGTTAGCATCTCCACTGCCTTCTCCCCTTTCCGATTGGCTGCCGGCCGCCGGTCCCGGCGACAGGTGTTCAGATTCAAGTGCCGATCGAGCGTCGACGGGGAAGAGGTAAAGCCTAAACCCTAATCAATAGGGTCGGAGAAAAAATTGGTTGTTTTACTCATGGACTGGAGTTTGCAGGAGTATTTGATCGATGCGCCGGTTTCGATCGGGGATGGATTCTCCTTCAGTGGAGGTTCTGTCTGCTTCTTTGTTTTTTTCTGTAAATTACGGAAATTTGAGGTTTTAGGTGATGAATTTTTTTTTTAATTGGAACAGGGAAGTATTCTGATGGGAAGAGTCCATCCGATGAGTGGTTCGCTAAAGGGAAAATGGTATCGCATTACATCGTTAATCCATGCTATTACTGAAGAATGAATAATTACTTGAAAGAGCATATCTTATTATTCTTTTATTTCAATGTATTTAATTGATTGATCATGATGAACTTATAATAAGACGTTAACTTATTAGTTCTAGAGGCTTAAATAGAATCCACTAGTCAAATATCAAAGTCCTAGGACAGTATGCTAATCGTACATCTTTTCTCGAAAGAAATTTATATTTAGAAAACTTTAATATTGCGAAACATCAATAATATGTGGCAAAATTTTGGGAGAAAGAGGTTCTCACCTGGAAAAAGATATGTTTTTTTTACCTCAGGTAGATTAGAATGATCAATTGATTTAAAATTTAGTTATTGAAACATAGTAGATTAGTATGCAGTAGGTAAACATCTATATGTCATAAGGAACAATTGTTGATAGTATGCATGAAACTTAAGGAAAAGATTTTTTTTCTCCCTGCTATTTTTTTTAACATTCTTCACCAATTAAGTTGAAGTGGGATTTAAGGGAGTTGCCAACTTATTGGAACAATCCAGTGGAAGTGAGGTGTGCTATCTAAAGGTTCTCAAGATATAGAAGGTTGTACAAGGCTGGGGACTTTCAAGATTTGTGAGTGTTATTGGTTTAAATTGTTCTTCCATAGAAAATAATGAGATCAAACCTGTTAGCAGAAATCTACGGCTCTAATTGTGTTTATATTTATATTCCTTGTATATCCTGATGCATGCTCATGTATCTTATCAACTGTCTGTCCCGCTGATATTTGCTTGCTTCTTAAAGAATCTAGTTTCAAATCTTATTTTAGCATTATTAACTTTCTTATTATACTAGATAAAAGCTTATCCTGTCTATGGCGGGAAAGGGAGGGCAAAGGATCCAATTTTTGGTCTTACCATGGGAGCTGGCTCGCAATCCACAGATGATGTTTTCAGGTGAATCAGCGTTCTGAGTGGTAAGCAGACTATCAGCTAGTTTGGAGTTGTAATCAGGAAACCTACATGCCATAGGTCCCGTTTCCCATGTTAGAATAAGTTTATGGAACCTTTCATGCGTTGCTAGAATACCTCATACAAATGTTATGCTTGTGGCTGTAGATGGTTTTGCGTTGAATCTGGAAACTCCTCTAATCACTCAGTCATATTAATTCATGGTTTACCATCTCAGGTAAGGATCATTACTGAACTTATAAGCGCCTCCCATATAGTAGAAATCTGAATGGTTTTAGCATTTGTTTCAGAAACTAGCAAATGGCTTATATCTTTGTTGTTATGGATAGTGTTTATCTGTGAGAAGCATGTATCATTTCTGTTTTGCCTTTCAATGTTTTTTCAGAAGGGATCAACTAGATACTATCAATATCATAGAATCAAGCTACCAATGTCATGTTACATGATTCTGGTTAACAGTATACTGTATGTAAAGGAGAAATAGTCTGGTAATGTCAACATGATGCTATCCCTATGTCTTGATTTCATGAATCATCAATAGTGCTTTGTTTGGGGTGATTCCAAGTTGGTTCTTATAGAAAAAATTAATGGTGTGCGCACGTTTTATATTGCTTCATTCTCCCCATATTGGAGTTACATAGAGCCCATCCCCAAGTGTGCTGAATTCAGGTCCACTTCAGACAAATTTTAAATTAGTCATTTTAACAAGTAGAGATAGATTCTTACTATATTTATCCATTTTCTGCTATAGGGTTTAGAACAGATTCTGCAGGTCACCTAGAGAACAAGTATGATCAGATTAAGTTGATAAAGAACAATGTTTTTGTAAGGAGTTTAAATTGGCTATTCAATCACCCAACATGATTCAGCAAATCAGGTTGTTTTGTGTTTTAACATGGGTGTGAAGTGTGTTAACAAGAAGTCCAATCTGATGGGTCCAGGTTGATCCTAAATATAACTGAAGATCTTCCTGAATGCATTAGAATGCAAATCACATTCATATCTTAGATTCTTATTGTATAGTCAGCAATCAGCATGAATTTTAACATCCACTAAAACGTGGTGCAGTATTGCCAGATGGGAGAAATATTTCTGCGTCATGGTGAAAACGCTCGATTTCCTTACATGACTTTCTCCAATAGATATGTCATACAGTGTATAGGTGTCACAATCTATTAAATATGCCATGATAAGCAGATGCAATTGCCTTGTGAAGGATTTTTTTGCTAGTCGTGAACGCTTCCAGCACCATCTAACAATACCAGCATCCTATTGTGCTAGGTACCATCATCTCCAATTCTAGTGGCTATATGCTTACTTTTCTGAGGTTGCAATTAATGCATTTATCTAAATATGGTACTAACATAAAGCTGTTTATTACATATTTCCTATGTTATCTTATGTTCTCAATCTGTTAGGAAGTAAAATCTGCCTACTGAACTATTTTCCTTTTGGATCTTTGGTAACAGGCATATTCATTTCGCAAAGTCCTTCCTGTTCTTTGTGAAGATTATCATGCTATTGCTTTTGATTGGCTTGGTATGGTCATGTATATATTATCATTAAGCTTTCCTCAATCTTTAGCATATGCAGTTTGCGAACTTTTTTTTTTCATATGCTACCTAGCTTTTGGGATGTGCGTGTGGGTGTGGGTGTGGGTGTGGGGTAGGTGGGTGGTTTTGGGGGGACGTGGGGAGAGGTCAAGAAAGGAATTAAGTAGATTTCATAGCTCAAACTGTCTACTAACATATAATTGGATAGTTCAAAATCATATGTTTGCAGATATTTAGTGCTACACTGGCCATGTTAACAATTAGATTAAGTAGGACACTAGAACTATGTTGATGGCATACAAGTTTAGGGAAGTTGGTAGTAGAAAAAAGATATTTAGTGTTTAACTGACAATGCTAACAATTAGATTAAGTCGAAAACTAGAACTATGTTGATAGCGTACAAGTTTAGGAAAGTTGGTAGCGAAAAGATAAATGAAACATAACATTTTCAGGGGAAAGGTACGTAGGCCTTGAACAAAATTTATGGGCAAGGGATTTGATTTGACAATCTTACTGCTATCTTTTTTTAAATTACTGCTTTAAAGGTTATGAGGGACACTTGTAAGCACTAGAGCTTGGTGAAGGGAGTTGGCCATTATTTCTTAGGTGTTATAAATGAGTTTAAACCTTGGCAATTGAAAAATTTGTAAACATCAATGAAAATGACGAGCGAATGAGGTGTAAAGATGGACAAAATTTGAAATGTGACAAGATGAGGAATGAATGTTTTGAAGAGTTCTGAAAAAATGGGTATAATATTTGAACATTTTGAAGGAGGCGGTGCTTCTATTTAGATGGAAGAGCTGTCAGGTTACTAGTGAAAGACTGCAACATAGTAGTAGAAAAAAATTGACGGGGAATGGCTATAGTCAAGAAAAACATCAAGATGAACGGTAGCCCAAATGAGCAGTAACTTCGGGTGAATAGTAATCTCGGATGAACAGTTTTTTTATTTAATAAAAAACAAACTAAAGATAGATAAAAGAATTGGATAATTGGGGGTAAACAACATCTAACTGAAAAAATGGCTTCACGCCTAGCAACTCATGCTTCAAAGAGAGATTTCTCAAACTCACAAATTTTCATTAATTAATGCATGTCCTTTCCTAATGGAGGATATAACTTACCTATTTAATAAACTTAACACTAAAGATAACATCAAATCACCTTAAATCTTATCTAATAAAACTAAAAATATTATCGTAACCAAATATCTATAAAAAAATCTAAAAAGATAAACTCAATCCCTATCAATTAAAATAAAATTTCCTAAATAAAATCCAAACTAAAGTACCAAATTAAATCAACTCAATCTTAATTTGTTCTGCATCAAATCTCCCCTTGTTAGAGAAAACTCGATCTCGAGTTCTGTAAAGGGAGAGCATAAAAACTCCTTCAATTAGTGGGTAATACTATTGTCTGCATAGCAGGATCTTTAAAATTGTTTGCATAATTTGATAACGTGTAGGTGGCGGAGGATTTAGAATGACAAACAATATTATCGAATTACTATAGATTAGAAGTATCTTGAACTACACTTCAACTTTGGACTCAGGCTTTGGGCTTGATTCAAGCTCAACCTCTGGGCCAACCTTGTGCCCAGTCTTTGGTTCGAGCTCGAGTTCAAGTTCGTGCGCTGAATCTATCTTCTAATTTTCTTGGATTGCCTTCATGATCGGGTTCGGGCTCCAAATCTGGTTCAGATTCCACTTCCGATTTTGACTCTGGATTTGACTTGGGTTCATATTGTAGATCCACATTTGACCAGGTCTAGGACACTTGTCTTGGGCTTTGAAGAAAAATAGTAATGTTTTCTAGTTCTAGTTGTAACTAGAATATCTCCTTTCAAGCAGAGACTTTATCGGTGACCACGAATGTATATATGACTGATGACTAGAATAATTGTGAAACCACCATAGCTCAAAATCATATCTTTCTTCATATCCATCAAATCCATAAAAATTACACAGTGCCAAATTTCAAAGGATTAAATTCAAGTTGTTGGGATGGAGGAAGTGGATATTTACCCATGATTGTCGGGGACCGCTAAACTTGCTCTGATACCAATTGACGGGGAACGGCAAGGCATCGAAAAAAACTCCAATATGAAACAGCAATAGGGTGAACAGTGCTAATGATGCGGAACGGACTGAGAGGATGCCGATCCGAAAAGATTTGCCATTGATCGGTTGAGCTTGGTGAGGAACTTTCACATGAACAGTAGCAGGTGAACAATAACCCGTGAATGATGAATAGGGTCTGTAAACAGTATCGGTGTGAATAGTAACCCTTGAACAGGGAATTAGTTTTTTCTAAATGAGGAGGCGGATTAATTTGACGACAGAAACAAAGAACAATGATAAATAAAGAATAAAGATAAATTTGGCTTCATGCTTAGCAAGTCACATGCTTACACAAGGGTGTCCCAAAAACTATAATTTTCATTAATCAATCTCTGTCCTCCAAAATAGAGGTTACAGGTTATTTATAAAAGAAACCTAATGCACTACGGATGACATCAAATAAACTCCATACCTAAAAGATATCATTTAAAGAAAACTTAAAACAGCCTAACAAAATAGGAACTAAAATTGCAACTTCATTATCCTAACTGAAAAGATAAAATATAATATCTTAACTAAAACTTCAAATCTAATCAACCCAAAATTTTGCTTTTAGACAATTTATAATTTCTTTCCAATTTACATCGAAGAGTTCCATTCCTGCATGTATCATGTTGACAAATCAACACCTTTCCTGCTTCCAGGTTTTGGATTTTCAGAGAAGCCTCAGCCAAAGTATGGGTTTGACTATACATTGGATGGTAACTGTTTCAGAAACATATTTCTTGCACATCCTGCCAAAACTTGATACTTTCTACTTATAGAGGCATTTACTTGTTACAGAATTTGTTTCATCTTTGGAGTCACTTATTGATGCACTTGGTCAAGATAAATTTTCACTTGTTGTCCAGGTTTTTTGCTACAACTTTCAACATGTCTTTGTACATTTCGTTGCATTCTCCTTGTAGAAAAAGATTTGTTTACAATCAAATGTTTTGCAGGGCTATTTTGCTCCAATAGTCGTCAAATATGCCAGCTGTCACCAAGAAAAACTGAAAAATCTTATACTCATCAATCCCCCTGTAAGAAAATTGCAAACATCCATCTTTTCTTTCTCCAGAAAATATTGTATATCTTGGGATAACACGATAAATCTATGTTTCTTAGTTTTATGTGTGTTTTTTCTACTCCATGAAATTTCTTCCATTTTGTACTAAAAACTGAAACATCATTTTGTATGTTTCTTCTCAAATAAAAGCTAATGGAAAAGCACGTCAAGTTACCATCAACTTTGTCCATATTCAGCAACTTCTTGTTGGGTGAGATATTCTCTCAGGTTAGAGGACTTTGCTATCCTCAATTGCATCTCATGTAATTCTTTCTTAAGGTTCAAAATTTCAAATCATAAGGGGGAAAAGGACCTTTTTTTAAGAGTACTTGTGGTTGTTTCTACTTGCAGGATCCTCTCAGAGCTAGTGATAAGGCTTTGACTAGTTGCGGACCATATAAAATGAAAGAGGAGGATGCAATGGTTTATAGAAGACCATATCTTACATCTGGATCTTCTGGTTTTGCATTAAATGCGATAACTAGAACCATGAGTAGGGAGTTGAAGGTGAAGTCTCTTTTGTATGAATAGTTGTTTCTTTTGCTCGTTTTTCTTTGTATTTTATTGTTGTTTCTAACTTGTGATTTTCAGCCTATATTTAACTAAATGCATGTCTAATTTTATTATGTGACATGTCATTGAAATATTGTTAATCATTCGGTGATGTATGCTTCTATGCTGATCTTGGAACTACATATGCTAATGCCATAATCTAAACTACTGTACCTATTTGCTCGTGCAAAGAATTTATTTTTCTCTCAGAGGTCTTAGCTTTATACTATTAAAGTCAAACTGTTAAATTCTTATTCAGTAAATCAACACTGCAAAAGATCCTTTCGAACACTGCGTCCAGAGGAATTTCCGAGTTTGAAAATAGCGTGTACACGGTCATTAATACAGAATCTCATTATTCTAACTTTTGACATCCGTATTATTTCAGAAAGTGTAGTTTCGCTGACATTTTTCGGATTAGGGATGATTACCACTTGATGTATGCCGGCATTTGTAGTTCAATGATGAAGCTTTTTTTTTCCCCATTAGGACAGGTTCTGACTTACTGTATACTGGTCATTGTTGAAATTAATTCTGAGGGAAACCAGAGACTCTATCTAGAGCTATGTTGATTTCTTATATTTATACTAAGAGCAAATAAACACATGTCACATATTATTAGGAATATGCTAAACATATTCTTAGCATATTCCTTTATTCTCTCAATCACATCCCTAATATCTCTCAACAACATATTCCTAATATATTATTCCTGCAGATTATTATTTTTTCATTATTTGGAATATCGTTCAGATTAATGTTGCTTGGAGTGTTTCGCTACCTATCTCACGCGAGGAGTTTATTTGAGTATTTGCTATTTCATCTTCTGGAAATATAGATTCCAATAGTCCTGATCTGATCGAAGTGCAACAAAAAAGTTGCTTATATACGTATGAGAATATGCAGTTGTATCTTTTGTTAGATGTTTACCTGAATAGGTACATTTCATTCCCCTGCAGTTTCACTGGTGTCATCACCATTCAGGTACATTTCATTCCCCTGCAGTTTCACTGGTGTCATCACCATCCCTATTATACCTGTCGACATTATCATTTTTTTCCTTTTTCAAAGAACCAATTTGTAAAACAACTCGTTTCCATTACATTGTTTCGTTTGGCTTACAAAGTTGTACATATTTGGTAACTGAATCAATTACCAGATAAGAGGTCTAAACTAATGCTTGCTCTATTTTTTCTCAGTCATGCAATTGTATGTTGCACCCCTGTATGCGATTGTTGATCTCTTTGCTTGTTGGACTTACACTATCCATTGTGTTTGATATAGTATGAGACATACTGTCTTCTTTTGTTTCTAGCATCATGTATCTAAGAAATCAATCTACTTGTCTCTTTTGTTTTACACTCTTCTTCTTAATTATTTTCAGTTCATAATTGAGTTTGTAAAGACATCAGCATGATCTAAATAGCTCTTGTCCTTATTGGCTCTATTTGGATGCCCAATCTGTATTGCTGATCCATCACAAAAAAAATTATATGGAAGTGAGACTTGAAGAAGATTATTGAAAAAACTCGTGCTCCATGACTTCCACCTTTTCACTCAAAATATTAAGAGAACAATCAACCACGCATAGTTACTAGAATTTCTGCCTGGGAATAGACAGCCAGGGTTTTGAATGTTTTCTTGTTCAAGCGAATTGACCTGCAGAGGATTTGTTTGGCCAGTACGCTTAGTTTACTGCTTCTTATTGATTAAGACTGGCTAGTATCTAGAGAAAGCTTTGTTTATCAAAAGTTCCTCTGCAGACTGCAGTTAAACTTTGATACTATACACTTGTTTCACACATTTTTATTCTCATAAGATTCTTTGGTTGAACTATTTTTTTATGCCAGGGTTCTTACCCGCGTCGAGATAACCTCTTTTTGAATTGTCTCTAATAGGTTTATGTTGAATCCATGAGGACAACATTAGCCAGCGAATCTTGGAAGATAGACACAACAATATGCTGGGGTCTAAGGGATCGATGGTTGAGCTATGACGGTGTTGAAGATTATTGCAAGTCTTTAAACCATAAACTGGTGGAACTGGCAATGGTTTGCACTCTCACCCTCCCTCATTGTTTCATATCCTCCATCAAGTGCTTTGCTCTAGTATTCGTTTATGAATACCTCATATTTTTAAGCATTACTATTTTATGCTAAGCTAAGAAGCATTTCTTGAAATTCAATAGGCCAACTTTAACTAGCGGTGGTGTCGCTCTTGTTTCAACACTTGTATAGCACCATTAGATCCTTAGAATTGAACATATGTTAAAGAACAGTAAACATTGATAAGCAATTAGGAAATAATAATATGCAATGTTGAATAGTTGATCTGAACAGCTCGCATAAGATTTTCTCTGTAAACTTTGAGGCTTTTAATCGTTAACTATTTACTGGTAATATTTTGGGTGCCAATATATTAGTTAACAATTAAAATTGATGCTAACATACACATAATCAGGTTTAAATGGGACTTACGGCTAACAATCATTAGAAACAGCTAAATGGTAACAGACATGATACATACATGGAACTTCGCTAAATGCATGCAGGTAGGGGCGGATCTATATGTGTAGTCAGGGGGAAAGCTGTATACTAAGCTTCTCAAATTTTCCATTTAAAAACCTTCAAAAACTGCAATTTGCAAACCCCCCCCCCCCCCCCCCCCCACCCCAAAAAAATAAAAAAATTGGCACCCCCAATGCCATTCTTAACTTACATAAC
>JBAKGM010000002.1:5496568-5510328 GCA_037177215.1 Asparagus racemosus | reverse complement strand
GAAAAAAACCTTTCCCAGAAAAAAACCCAACCCCCCCCCCAAACCCCCCCCCCCCCCCCGGTTCCCCCAAAAAAACCCAAAAACCTCCTCCTCTTGATGATTGCCTCCCATTGCCCAAGGCAGGTTTTCATTGTTGCCCCCAGCTTAAGCTTTAGAATGATAAGACCTCTTCCCAACCAAGAAATGTTTGAAAACCATCAAAACTTTGACCACGGAGCAGTCCAAGTTAGCTGCTGGATACTCACATATTGCAGATTTCATTCTCACACAATATCTCCAATGATTTGAAAGAGGGAGAAGAATCAACAGAATTCAGACGTCACGATAAGCAAAGAGGAAAGATGCCCAGTGTCAGATAACCAAATAGCTTGGATAAGTTAATTTCAATTTTACTCTTAAATTAACTGATTAACATATAGCTAATATGTGAGAACCCAATCATTCACCTCGATTACATAAAATGCGTCAAAACCATCACGAATATTCTCATTATTAATTCAGACATCTGTGACCACAAGTAGATGTCCCTTCAAACACTAAAAAAACATCTACTGCATTCATCTGTACTTCCATAAGAACCAATTGACATTTTTGTAGAAAGATTTATCCGTCAAATTGGCACAATCTGAAATGCAGTTGGTTGTCAAACTTTTAGAGACAATCAAAGCTTGAACTCAGACATATTGTGCTTGCCTCAAGGCATTTGAAAATCACATTAATGAACAGTGTTTAGAGGGACTAGAATTTACAATGCTTGGATGAACTCCTAAAACTCCCTATCCCAAATTGTAACAATAGAGAAGAGAGAAGTTCCCCATCTCAAGTTCCCTTTCTTGCATAGTTGCATCCAAAAATTTCAGAGGCCACGCTATTTTCATTTTCAGCCTCATTCCTCCAGCAATACATTTGTCCCACCTGAACATTGCTAGCCTGGTACCGCCGGGAATGGTCACTGATGTTAAGATTTGACCTCTAAGATCAACAACGCCAGACAATTCTTCTGCTAAGACTCTGGCCTCTAAGATTAATAACAGCAGCCATTGTCAAGGCAAGCTGCAACCAAGGAATCCTACTGTTCGGCATAAGAAACCTCCAAGGTGAAGGCACTCATAGAAATGATGGCACCCTCACATCTAACCCTCAGCCTGGAACCATTTCTGCTGAGATCAATAGATCCCAGCTGGAGGCAATAAGGCTCATTCTATGCAATCCATCACAGTAAAAACACTCACATTACTATGGAAAGCCTTTCTGCTGCTACCAGCAATCCACTCTATTTTTGTCATTGTCAGATAACGATGTAGTCACGTTGCCGGTGACTACTGATGCTGTCCATGTAATTTGAGTCCATAACCATTGCCACCATATGTCATTCCTGATTGTTTGCAAAATCCATCATCGTCAACCACCCTGATGTCGCTTAGGACCTTCGTTGTCTTCATTGTTAAAAACCCACCCACAATCACTGAGGTGATCACTCTCACTGCTGAGGACCCTGTCCACCTCGGCCCAAACCCAGTTGCCATTTGAGGCTAAAAACATTTGTGGTTCTAAATATATGACCAATTCTTTTTGTGGAGCTTACACAACTTTAGGGAATGATCCACAACCACCATGGTAAAGAAAAAAGGTAATGATGCTAATGATAATGAGATGATACTTAGTTCTGGGTAAATCATTGGAGGCTAGATGGCAAGCAAAGGGCCAGAAAAAAAAACACGAAGATATAGATAATTGGTTTACTCTCTCCAGAAGTCATACTAATCATCCTAAACAACGAAAACTCATGGGAGTCTAGAATAGCATATCATTACTCAAAGAATATGTGGCTAATGCTATTAAGTTATGAGTCCCCTCCTGCAACATAGTCCAATATCTATGAAATTAAGCCTAAAGAGCACTTATTAAAGCATCTTATTAACCAAAGAGATGAATGTTAATAGAGGTTAATGGCGAAAACAATTTATTTAGTCCACCCTGGGATGAAGGCTTTATTGTTCTTGTTATTACACTTCAACTAAAAGCAAGAAACAACAACAGCTAGCATTATCAAGAACTTAAACATGAATTTGCAAATGAAATTCATGTCGCATGTGTCAAATGACAAGGCAAGCTGCATAGAGATAGAGATTGCTCATAAAGAGCAGCTAAATAAACTAAATTGTCAACAATGCTTGCCACAAAGTTACCTGATGTTCAGGCTGATTATGGTAACCCAAATTACGCCATTGAGCAATTGTCATACCATGAAAAACAACAACACTAAAATATGTATCAAGCAATAGTATCCGATCTGCAGCAATAGATGCTACATCCAATAGCGCAGGAGTTGGCGGTCCATTAAAAGAATAGGCAAGCAGCGAAGGCTGAATCATGACAGCAGAATTGGTAATGCTTTCCCGGTTCAACAACATACGGAAATAAGCAGTTTCATCAGGACTGTTATTGAAAACCTGCAGTAATAAAGCATGTTACAAACTAGTGAAAAATGTGCATACTGCAGATTCGAAATTAATGTTGCAAATCACCTGTACAAATTGCGACCGCCGCAGATTAAACATGAACTGTGGGAATAGTGAAAAATTTGGGTTAATTACAAAAGAAGTAGGATCATCTTTTCTATAATCACCAAACCGTGAACATAGGCGAATGAGCGACCTATCCAACCACCGTGTTGCATCAAACTCTTCCTGATAAAAAAAAACAGAAAACAGTTTTATAATTATAAGACGATTGAAACAAAATATGCTTATGAAATCATGACAAATGAAATCCTAATGAAACAATTCTTCAGTGCAAAAGGAAATGAAAATGTTATCTACAGAAAAATAAGTAGTTTTTAAGTTTGTGCCAGTGTCTGATGATTACCACATATAACAGCGTTTGGTGTATATGAAAGAACATGGAGCAGTAGAAGTGTCGTCTACTTTTCTCATGAAACCATTGTGTGAATTATTGAATTATATTTTAATCTCAGAAAAATAAAGCATATCCCTGGAGCAATAATCTACGCAGAAGTATGGTGATTTAACAAAAGCAAGCAACAAGAAAGCTACAATCTTTCCATCAAAGTGACCAGAGTCTACCTCCATTTCCATTTTCAAGGAGATAAATCTTGCTAGTACAACAGCTGCAGTCTCTTGGTCAAACCCGTCCACCAATTCCTGCATTTGGAATGAATTTTCATTATCAACAGAGAGAAACCATAAATGTGAAGTAGAATGGTGAATACATACGGACAAAAAAAATGTCTATTACTTGACTACAAGGTTATGGAATATGAAGGTTAAATGTCCAGCAGCCCTGGGAAAAAAGAACCAATTGCTAAATAAAGCTGCCGTTGTGGTGCTTGCTAAGGTGTCAGCGGGCAGTTAGGAACATCAAGATGCGCCGAAATATTTTCCTAAGAAATACATTTTGTATGAGAGCAAATTCGGCAAATTCATCATTGTCCGGATAGATAACACTCACATTTTGGCCTTTGGAACATATGCCTCCTTTAAATAGACATGTCCTACTCTGGACGTCTGGTCAAACACTTTTGACCTGCCTTTCCGTATAGTGACCTCCCTCGTTTCATTCAAATTCAGGACTATGAATAATTTGGATTCAAAAACCCCTCAATTCTTCATGTTAAACTTAAGGGCTTCATTGTCACAAAAAAAAGTTGGGAGCGTCTTAGAAGAGAAGGGCAAACTTGAGGGCATCGTTATCAAAAAAGAAAGTTGAGGTTTCTTAAAAGAGAGGGGTAAAACTTAGGGGCTTCACTGTCAAAAAAGAAAGTTGGGGGCTTCTTAGAAAAGAAGGGTAGAACTTGGGGGTTCTCTAGACTACGTTCTCTCATACATCATGAAGGATGCGGCAACAAAATATTATGTTATTGATCATGCCTACAACAGAAAGGGTGAAAGCAAAAATATGATTTAAGCATCCTATGCTGTTATCAATCAGCATCCAAGATTCTGAACCGGAAAAGGTGCGAAGAAGTGGGTGGCTGGGGCTTTTCACTATAAATAGTAGAATACACTTTGAAAAAATTTTAAGGGTACACAACAAAACCATAGGAAGGTTATGAAAAGTTATAACTAACCTCTGTGTTAGAAGAGTCATCAACCCATTTTCTCATAACGGTTGTAACTCGTACCCTCATTTGACCTTCAGAGTTTTGGTAACTACAAGGAAATGAATGCTGTAGTTCCAAGCAATATGACTATACAAGAAATAAATAGAAAAAACCAGAAATGCAAATAAATAACATACTTTGTAACAAACTGTATGTACAACTGCTGATTTGGAATTCCTGGCTGATTTGATTTATCACTGGGTGATATATCAAAGAATACCGTCAAACAAGTACTCCTATCTAGACCACACATTTTCCACTGGGTTGTATTTCCTTGCCCAACCACTGTATCAGCACAAAGAGCTCCTTTCTGCATGCATGACAACTCACATTGACTCAAATAACTTTTAAGATAATTGATAGTGAAAGAAGTAGCAGCAATACATTTTTGTCTTATGTTATCAATCAACAATAAAGTGTTTTTGCAGAGAGAGAACCTTTTCCAAAGATGTACATGGACCAATGATACCCTGAATCTTGATGTCCTTTGAACAGTAGATCTCAAGTGTACCGCTGAAACAAAAGTCATCATGAGCATTACATGGCTTATCGGTCATGAAACATCAAAATAGTAGTTCTAAGAAGACGAAATAAACTTGACCAATGAAATCTACGAAGATGTGATGTTTTCTGTGCACATTTTTACAGCACCATAAACATTCTTGCAACCAAATTCTATTTTATCAAACCATAGATGGAAATGCAGTGGTAAACTCAACCTGGGGAAAATGGAAGTGGGCGTATATCTATTCATTATAAACAAATCCTTGCAACATTTAGACACTAAAACAAAGAATGGACATATCTAGTATATATAACTTATCATATTGAGAAGTGAACGTCCTTATGATGACAAAAGCAAAATGCTCCAAGTGGTTAGACATGTTATCTCTTTCAGGCAAAAATATGATATAGTGTTAATGGAAGTGATCTAGGAGGGTGTTGATGAAAGCATTTCTATCAGATGCATTTTGCCCAGACAGCTAAATGACTTCAACGTCATCTATATCATGTGAACTGAAGATGGGTTTAGTTGTACTGCGTTGCACAAGAAAAAGTGAAAAATGAAAAATGACAAGGGAGCTATAAGAATAAAATGCAAGCTGGGGGAAGAAGTACATCACGGTTAAAAGAAGGTATGGTCCAGAAAAAAAGATTATGAATGAGCTGCATCCTTGACCCAACAGTAAAAAATTATCCAAATATTGCAGTGTTTACCTAACAAGAATACCAATGGATATCATGGTTCCAAACGCAAAATAAAATACGCTTGCTACCCAGCAGTTAGGAAGAAATAGCAGTTTTTGCCCACTGCAAACATATTGTTGCACATGGCCACTCAATAATTATTTTCTTTTAAATAAATGGATTAATTCGTGAGACCAAAAACCGATAGTCAAAGGCTACTAAAACAACTTGGAAGAACAGATTCAATTACTGCTAAAATAGGAGCAGAGTCAACGACATACTATAACTGCAGGATGCATCTGGTTCAGTAATAGTTTTATGACTTTTATCCATACCCACATTCTGTCAATTTGCAAACAGATTGTCGATGGATTAAGTGATCCAATCAGGATTAAAACTTGGTAAGCAGGTTAATGCAGATAACAAATACCATTGGAGTGTGAAATTGACAGCTTCATCCTAGGATATACTATGGTTGTAAGGATCACAAAGTAACCTCATCAAAGATAGTAGAGGTGGATAAATATGTCCAGGTTAGGAAAGGACCACAATAAACAGGAATTTGAGGTGACTTGATGAAAAGCAACAGGCAACAGAGATGGTGTACTGAAGGCAACTCAACTCAAAGAAATTTGTATCGAAATGTAAACATATGCTAAACTAGAAAGACAAATGGATATTGTCATAACGATGAAGATTCTCGACTCAAAATGTCAGCTTTATCAGGAGCTAATGACTATATACAACTTAAATTTCTGACTACAACTTTATAAAGCAAAGGTTGAATTTTACGTTAACTGATATGAATTACATCTCCATGTACAAAAAATAAGGACCAATCAACTTGCCAAAATATAGGGGGCATACTTGACATATCCCCAAGAAAGCAATCAATACTTACTTAAATGAAAGGCCAAGAGACTTTTCACTGTCCTCAAATATTCGCTTGAAAGATTCTTTGAAAACCGGATGACCAAAACTCTCTGCTAGAACAACAAGACCACCTGTCCTTTCAACGATAACTTTCATCTCTGCAACCCCAACCTGGATGAGGTTACAATCAAGTGAAGAGTTTATCAGTTAAGCTATTGGTCAATATAACAAAAGAAAGGCATGCACAAGTGAAAATGAATTACAAGGAAAGGCAAAACCAAAATACATTTTTGTGGACAACATAGCGTTTCTGTTTACAAAAATGTAAAAAATCTGCAGAATGCGAACTCCTTGTTTCCAGCATTTAAACCAAAAATTAATGCAGTCATCCTTTGAGCTTGGAAATCTCATGACTGAATGACATAACTCTTCTCTAGAACTCCAGTTTCTTTCTTTACCAGCTATTGGTATCACAAAGCTCTTCTCTAGAACTCCAGTTTCTTTCTTTACCAGCTAGTGGTATCTCGAAATTCTCCTGACATCTTACACTTAGTCTCTACAGGATAACATAAAATTGGCTACTTTTATGATGTAATTTTGCTCGCAGTTCAGCTCCAAAATAACTACAAAGCTGAGCTGTCAGCAGAGTAATAGAGGAGACTCAAAAGTCAAAACCGTCCTTAAGTGATGATGAAATAACAAAACAGAGAAAGATGAGCAGGCAAAAGTTAAGGGTGTGTCTAGATGCCATGGTGATTTTTTTGTGGTGTTTTTCTATGAAAACACAACACCACGGTGACTTTTTTGTGGTGTTTTTCTACGAAAACACAACACCATGCTATTTTTCTCCAAAACCATTTTCAAAACACCATGGTGAGTTTGTTTTGCCAAAGCTAGCTTGACCCTTTCTATACATATAGTATAATATTAATTTAAGTCAAAACCAACCTTGTGATGATAAAATAAAAAACAGAGAAAGATGGGCAGGCAAAAGTGAAGGGTGTGTTTGGATAATGGATACCATGGTGATTTTTTTGTGGTGTTTTTCTATGAAAACACAACACCATGGTGTTTTTCTCCAAAACCATTTTCAAAACACCATGGCAAGGTTGTTTCGTCAAAGCTAGTTTGAACCTTTCTATACATATAGTATAATATCCGTCAATGGGCGCAGATGTTATAAACAGACATAAAATTAAAAATATTTTGGAGAGTTTTAAGGGAGTTGGAGAGATTGAGAGATTTAGAGAGAGAGCAAAGAGAGAAAGAGAACTCAAATTGAGAGATTGTAATATGTTCTTCTCTTGTAGCGTAATACTATAGTTTGGCTTCCATGCATTTAGGCTTAATCCTTCTAGTCTTGGTAATGTTAATGGATTTCTAGGAAAGCACTTCCATAGGATACACTTGTTAGACAAAATGATTCTAAAAAATTTCACGTACATCTGGTGGCAATGAGACTGATAGCATAACTTTGGATCAAAATATAGGGCTTGTGATCAACCATGATGAATCTAACAGCTTCCATTTGCATGTACAGGCAATTGGTAGAAAGCAACTAGAGGCCCAAATCACAATTCACAAAGCAAGAGGATCCTACCATATAGTTTACACAGAATAACTACAAGCCAAAGTGTAATACCCTGAAGCTCTCCTATACTACAAAAATAGTTCATAGATGAATGGAGATAAAGACCAAGATTGTCACAAGAATCTGCAATTGTTTCCCGTACATGAAATGGGATGCTACAGTAAATTAGTAAATCTTATACTGCATAGTGCAAGTTAAAAATCATAAGATTATCTCATAATAAAACATGCATAGTTAACAAAAATGCAATGAAATGACTTATACCTGATCGAGTGCAGATGCAAAAACATCCAAAACATGACCCTGGCTAACCAGCTGTTTGGCAAGGTTATCATAAAACTTCACGGCTTTGTGAAAATGTGGAGCTGCGTCTTTATCAAGATCTTTATGTGAGCGGACGGGTTCCGAGAGATCTTTAGACACAATCTACATATAATAGGTCTAATAAGTTACGAAGTGATGGTGTTCAATCCAACTCAATGAAAGAGAAACATTAGATCTACTCACCATTCCCGGGCCCTCAGTACACGGCCCACCGACCAAGGCTATGATTCTAGCCCCAGTGCCCGGCAAGCAAGCACCCAGCAGTCCAGCCGCAACACTCAGAGCGACACCCGTGCATCGCAGAGACCGGTTCCCAACCTCCACAGGCCATTGATCCGTCTGCAACTCATCCAACAACTGCACAAACAAACCAACAACAATAAACAAACATACAATCTCAAAACCCAAATCGTTTCCTTCACAAAACAAATCTTACAGCACTGAGCGTGTACTCGCAATCCGAAGCCGCCAACAGAAACCGATTCACCGACGAAGACCCCATCACATTCTGCTGCTGCGCCATCGGCATCCCATTCGGCTGCACACTCCCTTTCACAAACCCTCTCCCTGCCGACGACAGCCCCAACTGTTCCAAGATCACATCTTTCGAGATCTCCTTAGTCCCCCTAAACACATACAGCTTCGAAATATCGGCAAAGCCCAACTCATGCAAATGCACCTGCGTCCCATAAGTAATCAACCCAACTAGGGCATTCTCAGGCAGCAATCCAATTGCCCGCCGCATCGCCGACTTGACGAATTCCAGCTCCTCCTCGATGAGACACGTATCGAGAACAAACAGAAACACCGGCGGCGGGGCGGGGCCCACGGCCGACGAATTGAGGGCATACTCGACGCTGGCGCACTGACTGTAGAGCTCGCCGGGGACATTGGACTCCGAGATCCCGGCGTAATGATGGGGGAACTGGTTTCGCGAGAAACAGAGAGGGCAGATCCAGATCTTGGCGTTGAAATCGACGCTGCAGTAAGGGTTGAGGACGGCGGAGCACGGGGGCTTGCATCGGAGAGGGGCGTAGGAGAGGGTGACGAGATCGGGATTGGATCGGATCGGGGCGATCGAGGCGGCGATCGGGACCACGCATTTCGACGCCTCGACCTTGGATCGGGGCCAGGCGTTCCACGTCATGCGGACGCCGTCGGGGCCGTCGGGATCGGCGGTGGGGACGGCGGCGGCGCCGCCGGTGTAGTCTACCGCCATGGATTGGGGATCGAAGGGGAGAGGGGGGGGAGAAAAAATGGAGGGTTTTTTTCAGGTTTTTTCCCCTCAGGATCTTTTATTTGATTCTTTGGGTGTGAATCGCTGACTGGAGTTTTTGGTGAGTGTGGTCACCGAGGATATGTTACCAATGAGGCCATGAGGACATGTTTTCGTAGCTCGGGGGGATTGATTGATTAGGGAGGAAGTCACATTTGGGACTGAATCTCGGAGAAGATTGCGTTTGGGCCTTGTCTAGGGTGGATTTGGGCTCTAATGAAAATGGGCATTTCCTAGTTCAGATTTCTAATTATTAGGCATTGTAATATTTGTGACATTTATCTGGTCTTACACCCTGTTTGTATGGAGGTAAATGGATAGAAGGGAATGTAAAATTTCAATTTTACTTCGTTTGGGAGTTTTTTTGGGAGGTTAGAGGATAGAATGGGGTGTAAAATTTGGTCACTTTTGTTGACCTCCGATTTGGGCGGTAGCCGGTGTAAATGAGAATGGGTGTTAAATTTTTCAATATAAAAAGACAATTATACCCCTCCCACACTCAAATCAATGGCTGAGATACACTCTCGTTCAATGCAAAATGACAATCATACCCCTCCAACACAAAGTTACTTCTGTTTCCCTTTACTAAACTCCCAAACAACATTTTATCTTTTCACTTCCATTCCCTTTCGTTACTTAACTTTTCGTTCCTTTACTTAGTGAACTCCCAAACAGAGTGTAAGGATCCTAAAAAACTAATTTTTTCATATGATCTTGAAGAAAAAACTAATAAGAAGATGTGTAAGGATCCTAAAAAACCAATTTTTTCATATGATCTTGAAGAAAAAACTAATAAGAAGATGTGAACGTGTTTTTTTTTTTTTCATTTCCTCTACATCAAAACAATTCTAAAGAAACAAATCTACATTCATTACCGCTAATTATCATCTAATTCAGTCTTAGACTCTCACAGGCGCCAAAAAGTGCTAGACCAAGGGAATTTCCGGGACATAAGCTAATGGGCCAAGGCCTAATTAAGATCAATCTCATATCGTTGGGTTTGGCCCATTTAACTGTTCCTGGAAGTTGGGTACATATAAGGTTATATGCTGATAGAAAATTGTGAAATGATTTCTTTTACATTTTTTGTAGTTTCTGAAAGGATGAACGTGGTGATTTCTTGCATGTTTTAACTTCAATGTAAGCAGACAACTCTCTTGTTAAAAGGAACCACTGTTGAATTAGATTGCACAAAGTTTGAAATAGTTACTACGAACCATACGCTTGATTTCATAAGCGTATTATTAACTCCAATAGAATTATGTTTGTACTTGAAATGTATTACATTTTCATACTATGATTCTAGCGAATCAGAAGCAGAAGAATTTTAATAGAGTTGATAAAGGAATTTAATATGGAACAAACATGTTACAAGTTCTATACTCGAATGCCGTCTAACAGAAATTGCATAGCCTTCTGTTCACGCATAAAGTATGCATTGCCCACGTTATTCATTGAGAAACAAGTATAGGTTAACTAAAGTCCTTACCATGGGAACACACTTATTTGGATTAACTTCACATCACCCTCTTTAGGGTTTTTTTTTTATATATATAACTCATTTGAACTTTGTTTATCTCTCTTGAACTTTAAAGTGTCTTACAAAACCATTATGAAGCTAGTACTCTTCTCATCGAACTCTTATATGTGATTACCAATAATTAAAATTCCCTTCAGAGAAAGAAAATCCAAAACTTAAGGAGAGGGGTACATTGTCTACAAATGACCAAGACAATTTTTGAGTTTTTTTCTTTGATTTTTTTAAAATTATTTGCAAATTATATACGGAGGTTCGGTTACAAAAGTTCAAAGCACAAAAAGATTTTGTGAAATATTCCAAAGTTCAAGGGAATTATATGAGATAAATAGAGTTGAGGATTATGTGAACCCACCAACACCACCTCCACACACACCCAAATTCACTTCTGTGAAATTAACCCAACCTATTTCATCTAGAAGAAACACGCACCTGAAATTTTTTATTTTTATTTTTCAAGGAAAATGTGTTCTTGATGTTTATACTCATAGTAGCTCAAAGACAAACATACTTCAAATGAGTTCAAGTTCACAAGATTGTGATGGACCAACTCATATGGAAAGCCGTGCCAAAGTTCAGCTTTTCTTTAGCTGTAAAGAGACGATCATTGCATCCCTACTCCATTTTGGGTACGTGAGGTAAGTGTGCTAGAACACAAATCTTATTACACCACTTTCTATGCGTATTTAATATAATAGGGGTTTTTAGTTATGTTGATGCAATGAAAACTTAATAGATTGAGTTCGCAAGATTGTACTCAGTGTTGAGGGCTCCGTAATCTTCCTAGATGATTGGTGATGATCTTCGATCGAGATTGCCTGAGATACATAGAAAAGCGTCAAATTGACGATGGTGAACTGTCCACTAATTCCCCTTCGAGATCAAAGTTGACAGATTCGAGCTGAGGTCAAGGTGAAGGATTCTTTTACTTAAGTTCAAGGCAGTGTATTTATACTAATTACTTGGGCAAAGCAGATACTACACATGCCACCATCGTGACAACTAAGGTAATTATGGTAGTTACTTGACCTATAAGTAAGTCCATGTGGCAGGACCTCATGGGCACATGATGATATAGCTAACATATGTGTAGATCAGGTAAGTTATGGAAGTTGACAATCAAAGAGATTGGTTATTTGATTGATATCCTCTAACATTGTATGTTGAGGGTATAACGATTTGAATCAATGATCTCTAATTAGGCAAACGACCATAAAATTCGGCCTGGTTGAGATTAGGCATGGTAACCAAACTGAGGTGAGTCTAGCTATCATTGACCTTTATCACAATGTCTACGCTTTTTGGGCCAAGTTCATGGGCAGTGGCTAATTGATAAGCTAAGTGCGGATGTCCCATACTTTGGCCAAGTTAAGTGGGTTGCCTGATTAACCAAGTCAACTTATTATCATAAGATGGTCTGACTAGCCCATTTGTAAAATCTAGGTTATATGCTTAACTAAGTTATGTATTGTCCTTTGGGAAAGCCCAGTAGATCACATGATAAAGCTGTGTCGCTCCCTCGTGGGGGGCCTGTGTTCGATTCCCATGTGCACCAAAGGCGCGTCAAAAAAAAGTTAATGTATTGTGCTTTCCAATGTGCCACTAAAGTTCTTTATCTATAAAGCTTACATTATGTTTGAATAGATTATTAAGTGCGCGCATGGTGTTTGCTTGTTGATTTTAATGATATGCATATACATAGATCAAGGCTGAATAGTTCTAGGTGTAACTTGCAAGTTATGTTTCATATTAAGATGGAGAGGCTTACTAGGAACTAGTCTAATGTCCTAAAGAGAATGTTTGAATTCTCTTAAGTTTGCTTGGACAAAATATTTTATAGTTGACAACTTGGACAGTCTCAATATCCTCTACTTTAGAAATGGTTGGATGCGAATCTCCTTTGTCTCTAGTTATCTAACAATATACAGAGAAACTTTATATAATTATATGTTGCTAAAGTTAGCATTATGCTTTATTGTAGAGATATTAGTGCAACAAAGTGCCTCTTTCTATTTTTGCATTGAGTATAGTCATTTCTTTCTACTATTATGAGAAGTTATTGAAGTAGAGTAACATGTTTCTCTTTCTATATTCAAGAGATGCATCACCTGTGGCTCTGATGAAAAAGGGAAACAATCATATGTGATGGTGTATCTAGATATAATAATCTTAAATAAGGTTTTATTCTTCCCCAAGTCAAAAGCAAACTCCATCTAGGATCAGACAATAATAAGAAAATATTTCTTTAAAATTTTGAAAAAGGCTTGATAAAACACATAACTTCTAATAAGCTCATGAATGTTTGAGTATAAAATTATATATCTCTCAATCTTCACTATAACTTCGGAGTCTTGGGATAGCGACAAAGTTTTTAAGATGATATAACCCATGTTCAATTCTCATTGGTCATGAATTTAAAACAGAGTTTTTATAAAATTGATATTCCTCAATCAGAAGGGAGCTCAACTTGCAACTTCGGATTTTTTGTGTAGTGATGGTCTTTAAAAATGAAAATTTTCTTTTCTATACTGAGAGAGAATAGAGACATTCACTTTCTCTTAATGTGTGAAAGTCCAAGGGTCTAGGTCTACCTAGCAATTTTGACTTGATAATATGTTGATTTAAATGAAACAGTTTCATACAAATGCTACTTCTCATGGTTATGGACTGCATGACTAGCCAAGAAGTTTACATATGCGTGTGCTTGGTCAAATATAAACAACGAAGAAGAACCAAGATTATTATTAGGAAGAAATCATACAATACTCAATACACACGCATTCATACGAAGAAACAACAAGGAGATACTTTATAGCTCCTTTTGGCTAGTTGCAGATGTCTATATATA
>JBAKGM010000002.1:5481178-5493726 GCA_037177215.1 Asparagus racemosus | reverse complement strand
CAAACTAAATGCAGTAAACATGAACTAGAAATCGAGATATAACTAATATGGAGAAATTATGAACTCAAAAAATGCTAGTTCTAATATGAAAATGAGAATAAATATGCATGAAAATATATATACAAATGTAACTCATCAGCGGGCTCCTCGCTCTCGGTCCCCCAGGCCTCAGCCAAAGTCAGACGACCGCGCGGCCGAGCCGAGCTCCCGTGGGGTCATCCACACAATTAGCGGAGGCCCCACCATCAGAGGAGACTCCAACAATGCCCACAAGAGGTACGCCAAGCGGTCGTTGCGGGTGGAAAGCTGCGACAAGAAGCCCAGGACGAGCGTCGCCGTCTCCTTCGATGAGGACGACCTGGAAGGAGTCGAGACACCCCACAGCGACCCCGTGGTCATCACAGCCGACATAAACGGCTTCGAGGTCAAGAGGATCATGGTGGACACTGGAAGCTCAGTGGATATCCTGTTCCTAGACGCGTTCAACCGCATAAAGCTGGATAGGTCCAAGCTGCTCCCCTCCAAGAGTCCACTTATTGGCTTTACAGGCCATTCCCAGCTGCCAAAGGGGCTTATCACCCTCCCTTTCACAGTCGACAAGAGCCCTTGCCGAAAGACGGTCGACATATAGTTCGTGGTCATGGACATTAAGTCGGCCCATAATGTCATTCTCGGCCGAACCACCCTCCATCTCCTGTAAGCAGTCCCATCCACATACCATCAGATGATCAAATTCCTGACGCTCGCAGGGGTGGGTGTCGTCAGGAGCGACCAGCGGGAAGTCAGAGCCTGCTATGCGCTCTCGACCAAGGGGAAGGACGTGGCCGAGATAATGCCCGTCGAAAAGACCAGCTTCTAGCTGGAGAAGAAGGCGGAGGGGGAGAGGACTACGCCAGTCGAACCTCTGCAAGAAGTGTCGACTAGAGATGAGAGTGGGCGGAAGCTCAAGATAGGGTCAAGCTGGATGGAGCCTTTGCGTGGGGAGCTGGTCTCTTTTCTGTTGGCGAACTTTGAAGTGTTCGCCTGGGGCCCGGAAGATATGCCGGGCATCCCCCCCGAGGTCATGTGCCATGAGCTCTCTGTCGATCAGCACTGCAAGCCGGTCAGACAGAAGAAGAGACATCAGGGACCAAAGCAGCAACAAGCGGCGACAGATTCGGGAGGTGCAGTACCCGGAGTGGCTCTCCAATGTCGTCCTGGTAAAGAAGTCGGACGGCAAGTGGAGAATGTGTGTGGACTACACCAACCTTAATAAAGCCTGCCCGAAAGACAGCTACCCCTTTCCCTGCATAGATCAATTGGTAGACGAGAGCGTGGGCCACGAGCTGCTGAGCTTTACGGATGCCTTCTCAGGGTACAATCAGATTCTCATGGCGGAGCACGACCAGGAGAAGACGTCTTTTGTAACTGATCAAGGGACTTACTGCTATAGGGTCATGCCTTTCAGCCCGAAGAACGCGGGGGCGACATATCAGAGGCTGGTTAACAATATCTTCCGCCCCCTACTCGGCCGAAATATGGAGGCGTATGTAGACGACCTCTAGTAAAGTCTAAGCTGGCATTGACCCACCTCGCCGACCTGGACGAAACTTTCTTGGTCTTGAGGCATTACCGCATGAAGCTCAATCCGGCGAAGTGTGCCTTTGGGGTACAGTCAGGGAAGTTCTTAGGATTCATGATTACCCAGCGAGGCATCGAGATCAACCCTGAGAAGATCACTTCCATCGAGGAACTCCCAGAGCCTCGCACCATGAAAGACATCCAGAAGCTCAACGGTAAGATCACCGCCCTAGGACGTTTCCTGTCCAAGTCAGCTGAGAGGAGCCTCCCCTTTTTCAAGATTTTGAGAGGGACAAAAGACCCCAAGAAGAAGTTAGAATGGACGGAGAAATGTTGCCAGGCGTTCAGGGAGCTGAAGGCATATCTAAGCACCAAGCCCCTGCTGAGCCAGCCTATAGAAGGAGAAACTTTGTACCTCTACTTGGCCGTCTCCACGGTGGCCGTAAGCTCAGTCCTTGTCCGAGAGGAGAAGCACATCTAGAAGCCGGTGTACTATGTCAGCCACATCCTCAAGGCAGGCGAGCTGAATTACCCGTTAGTGGAAAAGGCGTCATTTGCTCTCATCACTACGGCTCGGAGGCTCCGGACCTATTTCCAGGCTCATTCCATTGTTGTCCGCACCACCTCCCCCTGAAGAAATCCCTTGGGAGTCCGACCACATCAGGAAGGATGGTAGCATGGGCCATCGAACTCAGTGAGTATGATGTAGAGTTCGAACTGCGGATAACCATCAAGGTGCAAGCGCTGGCCGACTTCATCCTAGAAGCTTCTCCCTCAGGAGATGAGCAGCCGGCACCGCCGATTGCTGACCGGCCGACATCCCCGGTTAGAGAAGAGCCCAAGCTGGCACCCACTCGAGCGCTCACCACGCCCGAGTTCGATGCCCAAGAGTACTCATCATGGTGGACCCTGAGAGTGGACGGGTCGTCCAACGAAGCCGGAAGTGGGGCTGGAGTCATTTTGCGGAGCCCCGTAGGGATGGTCACGAAGCAATCTATCCCCTTCGGCTTCCCAGCCTCGAACAATGAAGCTGAGTACGAGGCACTCATTGCCGGTCTGCGGGCCGCCATCACAGTTAAGGTCGACAAGCTCTATGTGCTAGCCGACTCCCAGCTTATTGTCAACCAGGTCGTCAGCAAATACGCGGCGAGGGAAAAGCGAATGGCCCAGTATTTAGAAGTGGCCAAGAAGCTGATAGCCCAGCTGACCGACTTCAAGATCATGCAAGTAACTCGCTCGCAAAACACTCGGGCGGACGCCTTGTCAAAGCTGGCGTCGACCAGTTCAATAGGCGGGTCGGGACCCGTCTACACAGATATGCTGCCATCCCCTAGCATCGTGAGTCCGGCTACCAATGTCATGCAGGCCGACGCTGCCACAGAACCCTTTTGGATAGACCCTATCCCGAAGCTCTTGGCCGACGGGGTCGCACCACCCAACCCCGTAGAAGCGAAGAGGCTGCAGAGAAGCGCCCATTGATACCTCATCCTGGACGGACAGCTCTACAGTCTATCCTATTCTGGCGGAGGCGTAGGGCCTTATCTCAGATACTTGCGACCCAGTGAAGCCCACTATGTTTTGAAGGAAATCCATGAAGGAGCGTGCGGGAACCACCCAGGGGCAAGAACACTCGCCCAGAAGGTCATTCGACAGGGATATTATTGGCCCACCATACTAGCCGACTCGAGGAAGCTCGTCTCCACTTGCAAGAAGTGCCAGTTCTTCTCGCTGATTCCCCGAGCGGCTCCCACCGAGCTCACTCCCTTACTGAGCCCGATTCCATTCGCCCAATGGGGACTAGATATACTGGGGCCACTCCCCCTTGCCTCTGGGCAGAGGAAGTACTTAATTGTAGCCATCGACTACTTTACTAAGTGGATCGAAGCCGAGCCTCTGGCGAAGATTGGGGAAGCCAATATAACCAGCTTCGCTTGGAAGTCCATTGTCTGTCGATTCGGCATCCCGCTGTCATTTGTCACTGACAACGGCACCCAATTTGATAGCCAAGGCTTCTGTGATTTCTGTGGGGAGTGGGGGATCAGACTCAAGTTCGCTTCCGTGGCGCATCCGAAGTGCAACGGGTTAGCTGAAGCTGCAAACAAGTGCATCCTCCAAGCCTTGAAGAAGAAAGTCGACAAAGCCGTGGGGAACTAGGTAGAAGAGCTGCCAAGCATCTTATGGTCTTACCGGGCGACACACAAAGGCTCGACCGGTGAGAGCCCCTTCATGCTGACCTAAGGAGCCGAAGCTGTGACTCCGGTGGAAGTCAGCATGCCGACTATTCGTTTACAGCATTTCAACGAAGACGCCAACTCTTCTAGTCTCCGCATGGAACTGGACCTTTTGGAGGAAGTTCGGGCTAGGGCACTGCGCAAGCAAATCACCAATCAGCAGCGGATCGCCAGATATTACAACAGCAAGGTGCGGCCGAGGAGGTTCCGGGTGGGTGACCTCGTCTTGAGGAAGGCAGCGTTCGACCGGGACACAAAGTGCGGCAAACTCACCCCCAACTGGGAGGGCCCGTACACTGTCCTAGAGGAAATACAACCCAGCACCTACTGACTAAGGAGCCCAGATAGGATAGTGCTGCAGCACCCCTAGAATATCGAACACCTAAAGAAGTTTTTTCAGTAATCTTGTATTGTAAATTTCATTGCAATTTCCCATAATGAATGAAATCAGTGCATAATTATCGTTCTCAACTTGTCGTGTCGTGACAGAAGCATTGGAGAGACCGCAAGTGATCTCTCATGGCGGATCGCTACTTCCACCAGAGGGCGAGGAAAGACACACCGCTCCCCTAACTAAGCCAATACAAGTCCCTTGTTAAGTCGAGTCTAGATAAGCTTCCTTTGATGGGACGAATCAGGGGGCTCTTCTCACGTCGAGTCAAGGAACTCTTCTCACGACGAGTCAAGGAACCCTTCTCACCACGGCGAGTCAAGGAACCCTTCTCGCGCTAAGGTCAGAGACCCTTCTCACGTAGAGTCAAGAAATCCCTTTTACCCAGACAAGGCAAGCAGCCGACTCACTTCGTCAAGCTGAACTGTTGTGCTTATCAAGGCAGGTCGTCCTATCATGAGCACCCGTCCACTGGTCGGACTCAAAAGACCTAGGCACCACATAAGTCCTAGGCGACCGACCTACGGGCCGTCCCATCATGAGCACCCGTCCACTGGTCGGACTCAAAAGACCTAGGCACTACATAAGTCCTAGGCGACTGACCTACGGGTCGTCCAAGACTGAACAGTCGCCCGTAAGGACGACTCAAAGGTCCTGAACAAGCCAGGAACCCAAGACGACCAACCCGAAAGTTCTTCGCGGTCGCCGCCCACGGGGCCGACCCAAGAAAACACTGGCCCCCACCGAGACCCATCGCCAGCCGGAAGCCGACAAAGGGCCAAACCGTAGCTAATGGAAGTCGAGTCAAAGACGACTCCATGTCGTGCACTTAAAGTTAAGGTTTAGTCTAATGTTACCGAACTCAACCAACTGCGAACATGGCTTACATTTTTGAAATACGATCGTCCATTATCATTATGTGAAATAAAACTCATATGACGTCGTGTTTATTCTTCTCTTCATCCCTGGACCGAAATGTCACTGACACTACATGACGACCGTGCACGGCAACATAACACGCTATGCAAAGTTTAAAGGTGTTGTGAGCAGAAAGTAAAAGATGATCACATTTTCATTCCCAAATAAAAAAGTGGTTTACAAGCATAAGCCTAACTACAAAAAAAGGGGAAGAAAAATAGAGAATACAATCAAATCTGTACAAGTACATGTTCTGGACCGCCCTACTGCGGGTCGTCTCCATCGTCGCCTCCGCAGTTGTCGTCTTCGTCGTCCTCATCCTCCTCATCGGAGTCTAGCTGGATCCCCCCGCCATGAGCTTCAAGATCTTGCAGGACGCTAAGACAATCGTACACCTGAGAAGGGTAAGGAATGTCGACAGGCGGTACCAAAGAGGGAGGAAGTCGAGCCCTGAAGAAATCAAACCCCGCCTTGATGGCCATCGGCAGCTCCACCTTGCCAAGCGGACCTTCTCGGTAGCCCTCAATGATCTCTTTCTTCCCCTCCTCAGAACTTATGTACTTAAGCCGAGCCTTGAAGGCCCTAGCCTTCGACAGAGCCGCCTCATGAGCCTCCCTTATGTCACCCAGCTCTGATCTTGCACTCTGCAAAGATTGCTGGGTCAACACAATTTCAGCCTCGGCTGTCGACCTGGCCAACTTCTCAGCCTCAAGTTCCTCCTCCAGGAGCTTGATACGCTCCCCTCGGACTGACATCTCCACACGATGGCTCTCAGCGGCGGTCTGGAGCTAGCAACCTCCTCCGCTAGCTCTTCGATCGCGGCCGACTGTTTTGACTTGTGAGCTTCAAGGTCGGAGATGACGGCTTGCTTCACCTCCAATTCTTGGGCCCTTCTCGTGTCGGCCTCTGCTTTCTCTGCCTCGAGAGCCCTCATCCTCTCCTCTGCCTCCTCCCTAGCTTCCCTCACCCGAACCAACTCGACTTCCAACCGGCCGTGAGCCTTAATCATTTCATCTAGGCGGCCCACAAGCTCTTCCCTAATGAGGGTCCCGCACAGATGATAACTCTGCAACGCCAACCGAAGCCCCCTCGTCGGTATTTCTCTCAAGAAGCTCGTATCCTGAGGGAGTAAAATTTGGTGGAGGGCGGTGAGCTGAGCTCGACCGGAGAGAAATATTGAGTCCTCCTTTCGGAGGGAGTCCACGGGGACGAACTTGTCAGCCTCGGCGGGGTCCTCCCTAGCCGAAAACCCCTCCTCCAAATCTCTAATAAGTTGATCCCGCAGCTCCTTCCACGTCGCCCTGCCCACTTCGCTGAGCTTGTGGCGGAAGGGAAGGGAGGAGGGAGCCCCCTCGGCCAAGATAGAGGAGGGAGCCGCCTCAGCAACCGTCTTCCCCGTTGCGGTCGGCTCAACACTTGGACCCCAGCCTGCTCGAAGGCTCATTCTGCAACATGGCCTTGGTCAGGGGGCGGGACCTCTAGAGTGGGAAGGTCCTAGCCGACATCGCCCCCACTAATGGGAACGTCATCTGTGGCGGGCATCCCCGCTGGCGAACCCGGTGAAGGGACCACCTCCTCGGCCGGCCTCTCGGCTGGAATGGGGACGTCCGCCTCAACAGCCGCCACTCCAGTGGCCTCCTCTAGGGCAGCCGCCTTCACCTTCCTCTTCTTCTTCTCGAGAGCCGTGAAGGATCTCGACCCGGCCGCCATCATCGCGGCAACCATCCCAGTGTTCTTCCTCACAAACTCAACATCCTCAGCCGTCAGGGCTTTCCTCGCCCTCTTGACAGGCGGTTTGGGCGCAGCTCCTGCAGATGACCCCGAAGCTTCTGGGGCACTAGGCAGCCTAGGAGCAGCCTGCGCCAAACTAGCCTTTCTTTCCCTGTCGGCGTCTGACGCCTGGGTATGGGATAGTCCGGCTACCCTCAACGAGGCGTTGTCAAACAAGTTACTGATATCCCGGGAGCCGGCGTAAGAACGGATCTTGCTCAGATCCTGACGCTCCTTGCCAGAGAGAGGAAGCGGCTTCATGGCGTCCTTCTTGATCTCAGGCCATGAAGGACAAGAGAGGATGGGGTCTGCACCAAAGACCCACACAAACTTTTCTTTCCAGCGTTTGTTGGACTCTGGAAAGTGCACTAATTTCTCATTGCTTGATCGTCGGAGTGACCACCGGAGATCCCAACTCTAACCCTTCCACAGGTATCCAACCTCCTAGGCGGACCCACCAGCGGCAGTGAAAGTCATCGGGCATTAGAAGCGAAGGCGAACCCCACTCTCAAAAAGGCTAACTCCCCATCGAGATTAGTTGACTGTGTGATCCAAGCGTAAGTTCGAGCATCAACAGTCTATAACCCAAAATTTACCCCATTTATGTGAACCCACCTGCTTCCATAATAACTCTTAGACCCATGCTACTTTAATCAATTATTTTTGAAAATGATTTGTATTTCATGAGTTTAACAAAATGTTTTAGGTTGAAACTATATATAAGTTTTTTTTGCCTATATACCCAAAGTCCTACCACTATTTATTTTCAAACTCATAAAATTTCAGAAAACACTCTTAGACCCAAACAACTCTAATTAATTAGTTTTAAAGATGATTTGTATTTCATGAGTTTGATAAAACATTATAGGTGGAAACTATGTATAGGTTTTCTTACCTATAAACCTAAAGTCCCACCGCTATTTATTTTCAAACTCATGTACTTCCAAAAAATACTCTTGGACCTAAAATATTCCTTCGAATTATTTTTAAACGCATTTTGTATTTCAGTAGTTTCGTATACAGTATAAATTATGATATTTTCTTATGATTTTATGTATTTTTTATTTTGATTGCTAGGTACAAAGTGTATTTTTGAACCAAATGCTTAAATCATTTTTGTTTTTTCTCACGCTTAAGTCATGGCATCGTAGATATGTTTTTAGCCTATAAACCTAATTTTTTTACCCCCGTTTATACCCAGCCACTTCCAAAAGCACTCTTAGACACACAAAAATTCAACTAGATATGTTTAGATCTATTATCATTTTAACAATTTGGGGGTAGTAAGCCATCGTATTTTGTTGTATTTGTTATTTGTTTAATTCTAAGTGGTTAAGTATGCAATATATTTTTAAATCAAAATTTTAAACCATTTTTATGTTGTTTTCACACCAATGCCACAACATCACGCAAGCCAAAATTGCTCATTTGAACTAAGAAAACCTAGTTCAACTATGTCCCAAGTACTGCCAAACTAAAAACTTATCTTTAGGTCAAAGTTGTATCCACTAAAACTAGTTTTGGGAACTTGCCAAACACATCCTATGGTTGAACTTCGGCCTAGCATGCTTTGCAAGTGGTAAAAGTGGCTATTTTTGGTTTATAAGCCACTTTGGGACATTAGGCAAATGACTTATTTTGGTTTATAAGCCAATAAAAAATAAGTTGGAGTATCCTGGCTTATTTTTTACGGCTTATAAGCCATAAGGTTTGACCAAGTAAAAGTCCAATATACTCCCTTGCATTTTTTCAAAACTCCAAGCCTCATTTATTTCTCTCCAATCTCATTACATATTTTTTGTTCATTTTGATAATAACAATGGCTTATAAGTCACCCATTTGTCAAATAATCTACTGTTAAAAATGGATTATAATCCACTAAATTTACTAACTACTTTGGCTTATAATCGATTTATGGATTATAACCCAAGTATATTATAATCTAAAGTTGCCAAACATGCTCCAAATGTGAAGTTCTCTGGTCATGATGTCTCCCTATCACAAAACAAAAAAACTTAGAGATTTTGTTCCCCAAATTAGGTGTAATGAAGGGGAATGGATCTCTTAAAAAAGAGAATATTACACATAGACAATTTTATCATTGTATCAAGATGATATTCAAATGAATGAAATAACATGTAAGGTTATTTATGTAAACTAGGTGAGATGCACGTGCATTGCATGTGGTTAAATATCACGATTGTTTGGATTATTTCTTTACTTGATGATGTAACATTGATCGTGAAATTGAACTTTATTAATATTTATGTTTTTGTACCTTTAACTTTCATTTTATATGTCGTGATCATAAACAATATAAGCAACACATCATTTGATAAGAGTAGTCACTAATATAGCAACCAATTTTTTAATGCATCAAATCTAATAATAACATATATCACAAAACTCTTATAAAGTATAAAAAAAGGGAAATGTTTTTTCTATGTTAATTCCTAATGACCATAGAATTAGAAAACCTATCAACGTTTACGAAAAAATTGGCCATAAGCTTGCAAAGATAACCACATTCAGCTATTAGGTTGCTCAATTCTTATTATTTTGAAAATTAGTTCATCAAATCATTGAAACAGCAATTGCATCCCCAATTCTGAAGTTATTTTGCCATTAGCTACTCCAATCAAGAATAAAAAAAAGCAAATAGAGGGAAACTACTCCCTAAAATTGCTAATTATACCATTGATTTGAAGGACGAATTTCAAACTAACTTAAGAATTGAGTTACCTACTAATAATTTCAATGCTTTGACGAACTAATTCAAAATATGAAAGATTTAAGGGACTAACACAAAAAATATTTTAATCAATCAATTGTTGTTAATAAATTAATTAATTCCATAATTTGGTATCAATAAATTGGTTAATATTTACACATGTAGTGCATGTTATATTTACAATGCTTATGCCGTTTAACCTTCTTTCTACTCATTAGTTGTCAACCAATTCTAATTAGATCAATTTTATATTAATTAGTTTTAAATGGAGAGAGCTTTAATTCAGAAGTTTAATTTGAACTTAATTACTTTAGATGATAGCTAATTATAATTAGAATAATACTGTTAATATTGAAAAAAGACTAGGGGTAAAATTGACCAATAAAGTTTTTTTTTTAGAACTCCCACTTTTAAAGGGAAAATATGATTTACTTATATTTCCTTACATGTCCTTTACTTTATTAAACTTTCAAACATGATGAAATAAATTCCTTTTAGTTCTCCTCACTAAATTTCCAAATAACATTTAGGGATTGTTTCGATTTGGACCTAGTGAAGGGAAATTAAGGAAACCTAGGAGAAGTTAAGTTAAGAGAATGCAAGGGAATATGTAAAATTTATTTGGGAAACTAGTAAGGGGAATCAATGGGAACTTATTTCATCCCGTTTGGGAAGCGTAATAAAATGAAGGGAATGGAATGGAATATATGTAAACTTACATAAATGACATTGCATGTTATTAAATTATTTTATTGTTAGAAGTTAGATACATGATAAAATGATTTCTTCATATTTGTTTTTTTATTAGAAGTTTCTTTAACTTCTCTTCACCTTAGTTACTCCTCAAATTTGGGGGGTAAAAAAACCTTGTTTCCCCCCCTCCTTTACCTTCCCTTCTCCCTCATTACCTAGCAAAAGTTAATTCCCAAACAAAAATAATGGGTACCCTAACTTTCCTTGTTACCTAGTAAAAATTATTACCTTCTAACTTTCTTGAATAACTTAGCTAATCCCATATTCACCATGGGTGCAAATTCAACGGGGGCCCTTAAGTCAAAGTCATAAATTCAGATATTAACGAGCGTGATACACTAGCCTGAGCCTGATGCGGACCGAATATGCCCTACCGACCCGGTCCCTGCCTACCGACCGGACCCATTAACAGCCCTAGCGTCTTCCTTGGGTGCGGACCCAACAGCAAACGTATCTGCGAAACAAAAAAAGAAGAGCGAACCGAGAAACTTCTACATAGCTGATCGCTCCGCTGAGAGGCGAGATCCGCCGCTGATCGCCGCGTCAACGAAACAATCCCCCCCTCAGATAAGTAAAATCTCCCTCGATCGATTCTTCGTCGATCCAATCGCTTCTTACTATGTGATCGATTCTCGGGAGAGGAGCGGGGTTTTGCTGGTTCCGTGATCAGAAATGAAGCGGTTTGTGTACATCAACGACGAACTGTCCCAGGATTCTTACTGCGACAATCGAATCTCTAATCGAAAGTATACCATCCTCAATTTCATCCCGAAGAATCTATGGGAGCAGTTCAGGTACCCGTTTGCTTTGGTTTTTGGTCGAATTTGATTTGGTTGCTTCGTGCTTGTTTAAATTTTTGGGATTTCTAGGTTTTGTTACCTCGGAGTTGGTTCTTATTTGTCTAGGTTAGTTAGTAATCTGTAGGGCTTCGATCGTTAATGCTGCCTATATTTGGCCAGTTCTATGATGAATTTGATCTTTTTTGTTGAAGAATTGAGGAGAACTTTATCATGTCCATTAATGTAATTAAAAAAAAAGAGACAACGATTTGTAATGTAGACAATTGATACCACTCTCTCTTGCATATGGCTGTTAAAAGAAATTAGCTTTGGCCTTTTTGTATTAGTTTGATTTGTAATGTACTAGCTTGAGCTAGATCTGATCTAAACAACTTTGAAGTTTGGCTCGGTTTGAGCTCGTGAAAGTATCAGATAGCTCAGTCTGGCTGCAATTGGTTAATACCAGGCTTCATTAGCTGTTTAAGCAAAAAAGTCAGTTTGAGAAAATTACTGAACAATAGTGAATGAGTTTACTGATTTCTTTCATACATGCATATACGGTGAGACCCTAAAAGGTTCAGGGAATGAAGGTTCAGAAGCAGATCAATTTAGAAAATATTAATTGGTTGGTCACAAATATACAACAGGAGAAGATCTTTGATACTAAGGCTGAATGCCTGAAATATATTTGTCTTAAATTGTTTATTTTCTTCTTTTTTGCTTTTAGTTGATTTTTTCTATGCTCTAATTAGGTTTTTATATAGCGAGCCTTAAGTTTCGTAAGCTTAAATAGCCTTACCTTTGATCTTAAAAATGACTTACAAGGGTAGATGGTTTATAAATTATATATACAATCAAGGCATAGGAGAAACTACAGGGTGAAGCTGAACTTCGCAGTAGACCCTAGCAGCAAAATCCTAAACGTAATAGATGTAAAATAATCAATAGAAGCTCCAGTTGATGTAAATCTATTTTCTCCTTATTTGTCAGCATACCTTCCCAAGTAGGCAGTAAGGTTAACTAGTTAGATGCAAAGGCTTCCCCATACATTGGGTAGTGGCCTATTCAGCAGTTGGGTTCTGAAGCATACATGTCCAAGCTTTATATTGCAAGTTGTTTGCTTAAATGAACCAGAAGATCTTATGGTGAAGTTAAGGATACATGCTCATTTTATCTCATTGCCACCCTTATGCGAAGCAAGTTCTGTTATTTCCGCCTTTGGATGTTGTTAAAAATGTGCCCCCAATCTGTACCAGTCCATGTCTGTACTTGGGCACTTAAATTAGTTACAAGTAGTTTTGGCACTTTGCACTTTTGGTGGATCCCTGACCAGGACCTCACTCTGTTTGGGAGTTCACTAAGTAAAGGAACGGAAAGTTAAGTAACGGAAAGGAAAGGTAGGGAATGGAAGTGAA